>JAEUYN010001672.1:0-166639 GCA_018257835.1 Euura lappo
GGTAACGGCACCGGTAGTCGGCCACCACCCAGTAGTCGGCCACTTGACCCATTACATCGCAATAATTAGTGTGCATTTCCACTGTTTCATTGCGATAATTTTCCTTGTGTTCCCTGGGGTTTTCTCCGTCGGTAAGTACCACTGTGGCGTGAGTCGGCTGTTTTAGTGGAGTAAAATCGTTCGTCGAACGTCGCGCGGTGTCAAGCCCGGCGCTGAGTTAAGGTGGACAGAACAAGGGCGTGGTATTTGAAAACCGTAAGTATTGAATTTACTGACAGAAATCAAGTAATATTAGTATTTATATACGTTGGCAGTTGATGAAATTAGCTATTTCAATGCTTAAATCAGTGTGAATATTTTCGAGGTTAAAATTATTCGAGGTGGCCGACCTCAGGGCTACAATATCCTAGGTAACCCCGGTAGTCGGCCGCCCGGCCGACTACTGGAGTACATCGTATTTAATTTTTACTACCAGTAGTCGGCCAGGCCGGTAGGTCAATATGTTTATATCAATCCTTTTATTCAGTCATTTTTATTACTGTTAACTATTATACTAAAACAATAGATCCCTGAATTTTATATAATAAAAAGGGTACTGTTAATAGTAGACATAATTAGTAAAAATATTCTCTACAATGAATATTATTAAAAATAATAGTAAAAATAATGATGGATAAATAAATGAATGAATAAATAAATGAATAAATAAATAAATGAATAAATAAATAAATAAATATAAAAATTTTGAATAAATAATTACGAAAATCTACGAGAATCAAATTATCTCTGGTCGTGGGAAATGTAGTTTTCTTTTCGTAATATGTTTTTTCAGGAGCAGGATGTCGGATAACCATGAATGTCAAAAAAAGAAAAATTTTTTTTAGCAATGTGCAATTTCAAATATTAATAACATTACGAACGTCAAGTTCAATAAACTATGCTTAAAGAAGTTCCTTTTATTTTTAGAAAGTCATTTTATGTGCCATTTTTCAATTAAATAATAGTCTAATTTGAACGTCAAGTTCTATTGTCTGTGATAAAAAAAAGTTAATTTTATTTTTAAAGAGTCATTTTATGTGTAATTCTTAATGTACATACCTATTATTCATAAGCTCTATTATTGTAAATGTACAATATAGGTATCAAATAATAAAAATGAATATTAATTTAACAAAAAAATAGATGAATGTATCTTGAATAAGCCCGTATGATTCTCTGTGCCCTGCGACTACCCGGCCGACTACTGGTATACTCAACGTGGCCGAGTACTGGTGTAGCGTGGCCGACAACTGGTGATTTTCACCACATTACCTTATTTGACGTTTAATTCTTGCATGTAAGTATTATTCCTTTAGCGAAACGTGAAAAACAATGTCTAGGACCTTTTAAAAACAGTACACGAAACCCAAAATATCAAGTACGATACAAAGCGTTTGTAAAACGAAGTTAAAGTCGCCGTAAGGCTTGAGTGGCCGACTACTGGTGCCGTTACCCTATGATGTGATAACGAAATTTGAAAGCTGTTGTACGTCGACTACGTCGACCGTCCTCCGAACTCAAAGTTCTCGTTGCAGCGGTGAAAAACTTGACGACATAATATCGCGAACTCCTCCGAGTAACGCGAATCTATAGGGTCTGACTCTGACTCTGAAAGATGTCGGGGTTGGCTCTGAGCATACACGCGGGGTAATAAAAGGTTTACTGCAATCGTAAAGGGGATTTTTATAGAACGATCCGTAAGAACGCGAGTGAATTACTCTCGTTGCCTGCTGCAGTTTGAAAAAGTAGACATTTTTTTTTTTTTATCAAATCAAATAAAAAGTAAAAACCAACAACAATATAAAGGCGACAGAAAATTATACATGACAACTTGTGCAGAAAGCAATGTATAGATCTGACGTTATTTTTCCCTCTTGTGTATTAAAAAGGTACGGTGGCCACTGTGGAGAGTAAAAAATCAAATTACAAGCTTTTTCTTACTGAAATTAGAACGAATTGGTCGCTAATCAAGTATCCCTGACCATTTTTCGGATTCCCTGACTTTTCTCTGACTTCCCGGTTTCGTCTATTTGATAACCGATAACGAATCGATACATCGATCAAATATGTTGATCGATGATAATCCAATTTAATCACCGCGGTATGAAACAATTAGGAGAGGCGATGGAATAAATCGGACAAACGTGAACGAGAATGAGATGAAAAAGTTGAATTAAATCACCTCACGCTTCCTACCCGTTTTAAAAACGATTATTACCTCGGATCGTCGTCGGAGGCTGGTTACCGGTGGAAATTATGAGTCGGCACGCTTCGTAGCTCGAAGCTGGTACAGAACCGCGGTAAACACGGTTATGTAGGAGGTACGAAGGGACTCACTCGCTTCAACCACCGGAGAGAGAGACGGTTTACCCGCCGCACACGACGCGGAGACCGTAGGCATAGTGCAAACATCATGCTCGGCCACCATTTAGTATTACAGTAATTTTCTTTGTTCCGTAGTTCGTAATGACTATCGCTGATTGGCTACGTGACCCGGCACCTTCACGCCGCTTCTTATATTTAATATTCATGTAAAACGTGTCTCGCGGTATAGGAACGTCTTTACCTCAAGCATCAGCGACGTAGGTGGTTATTGCTATATCGCGAGAACGCTGATATCGCACGATGATAAAATGATCGATTATTTGAGTAGTCAGTTTTTTTTTTTTTTCGTTTTTTGCACGTGGAAGCAATTGCGCGTTCTTTAGAATCCGAATTTAGAAGGATTCTAGGGTTTCTCAATCCCAGAAAACAATAACAGAGTCATAAATTTTGCCGAGAACATTTACGAGGTTAACCGCTTCGCGGTAAATTGGCGTCTAGATAAATATATTATCTCGGTTTTGAAAGTGCTTTATATAGAGCCGAAAGGTGAGGAGAGGAGAGTTAGCGCCTATAAAATTGTGAGAAATTATATGAAAAGTTTTAGAGATAGTTTCGGTCGAATTGATCGGTTCGTCTCGATTTAAGAATCCTTTTCCCACAGTTTTCACACCGTTTCGTGCACGTGCAGGGGATGGAGAGGAATCTTCCTTTCCATTACGGCTTTTATATTATGTACTTTGATTTTATTAGACATTTACTTTCTTCGATTCACACTCCACGGGGGGTGAAAAACCTCAACTTTTATGCTCAAACTTTACGACTTTTTCGCGACTATACAAGTCGGATGAGAAATGACAACGATTTGAAAATCGAAACCTGCATTCCGTACCGAGACACGACCGCTGTAGAATATTCAACGATCTTTACAGAAATATAAATCGCTGTAAGAAAGGAAGAAAGAAAAAAAAAATCCATTAATATCGAATTATTTTCTCTGGAATTTTACTTTCGACTCGCATGTTTACACGCATACCTCCAGGCACGTGGATAAAGGAATTCTTGGGCATAACTCGAAGGCATTGCACCAACCATAACCGCATGCATGTTCCTCGGGGCGAATTGCCAGCCATTTACTCGGAAGGATCACCGTGAACAATGTTACGAATTACCCAGGGGTTCATTTTGCACATGTATGCCAAAATCTTTCTCACGCGTCGATGAATTTACTCCCCTCTTTCAATGACGAAGTATTACAAGAGATTAAGACATTGTGTTAACGATTTTGGTGCATTTGTATTCCGCAAAATAATTTTGTACATATTTTTTTTTCTTCTTTCTTCTTTTTCTACTTTCGCATCCCGGCGATATAACTAACTGACGTACAGGAAGTCGATTGTTCACGACAGACTTTTATCTGTTTTCCTTTCCCCTGCAGCAACGGTTAAAATCAGTATTCAGACACGCGTCAGTGTCTGGAGGTCAAGGTAGCCGAGTATCGCGATTTTTACATGCTCGTGTCACTCGGCCTCTCGATTCCATTCCGAATCTCGAGTTTCGCTAGAATCAATTGTTCTTTTACACTTGAAAGAACAAGTTGAAAAAAAAAAAAAAACTGTTTGCGAAAGTCTGTGATTAAAACACTAGCCTGTGGCTCGTGCTACAAACATTATAAATCTTCTATTCTTCAAGATCATTCTCCGCGTAATGACAATCTAACGCCTCGATTACCGATATATGAATTATGGAATAGCAAAGATGTGAATTGAATTTTAAATGTCCGACCAGCTGCACGAGTTCGCCTCATCACATTGCAGCGATCGTATATCATCCTCGGCGTGGGTACACGATGTGAATTTTTTATGAAATAAACTTTCATGTTTTCGAAACTTTGAGGTAGGTAAAAAAAAGAGAAGAAAATTGACTCGAAAGAGATCTGAAGACCAGGTCGGAATAGCAATTTGAAAAATCGAATGACTCACGGTATACTCCGAGACACACTTCCTTTCGATCTTACTTCGCATTTGTACGAGTTCGCTTACCTGTAACAAAGAAAAAAAGAACGAACATTAAGGACACGAGTATATCTTTCGAAATGATTTCACTCAGCTGTGACTAACATGCGGAAGCGTATGAGTACAACCAGGGTGTTCCAGTTGCATCGAGATACGAACCCAATATTCCCTGAGAATTTCAAGATTTTCCAGGAGAAGAAAAAAATCCTTGAGATTTTCTCCTAGGACTTCTAGGTTTTTCAAGGAGGTGGACACCCGACAAACGTACGTAGAATAAACGGAGGACAGGAGCAAAGCGGAAGGAAGTGGGATATTATAGCGGACGAGAACGTGATCCGCACGTGGATGACGTGAAACACTCGCGCGTAGTATCAGAAAGACATAAAATATTGATCTCGCAGGGTGCGTTAAATTTATCGGCATCGGAATATATTTGTTTTACGGCCTGTAACCCGCAGTTATCCCTCCGCACGTGCATGCGGAAATACCTATCCGATAATCCGAAGATATAACAGACCTCGGGGAAACTATGAAACGACTGAAATTTATCCGTTACGTTTTTCGCACACGTTCGATTCTCGCGTCAGCAATTTTCAGAGACACCGTGAAAAAAAAATCGCAAGAAGAAGAAACAATTGAATCGATTCTCTTTGATTTGCAACTGGAAACCTCCCACGCTCTAGAACGATAATACGCTGTTGCCTAACCTTTCTCAACCCAACCTGACCTCGACCAAGGAAGGTATAACTTACTTCCACGATACTCGGAAGCCCGATGAAGCTTACGTTGGTCTAATTAATACGCAGAAATTACGTCGCGTTTAATTGGTGCGAAAACTAGACGATGAGGAAATATGCGATAAAATTCGCGATGCAGCAGCTCATTTTGTTCAATGAAACACGTTTCTCCGAGGTGCTATTCACTCAAACTTTGATTGATTGACGTGATTCCGTAATTTCATTTGATTTCTGAGTGATGTCTCTGACTACTGTCTCTGACTACCAATGGAGGATCAGATTTCTTCCTTTTTTTTACTATTTCTATATGTACCTACAGCAAGTGAACGTGGAATCGATGGCTTTGATAAATGTCGTTGGTCGTTAGGTCCGTTCCACCCCTTTTACAAAGCACTTTGACCATTGTTGTTGTTACTCCTGCATTTTAAACACAGTTTGATGACGTCAATATTTTTTATCATTCTTCGTGACAGATATTTCAATGGCCTATTTTTCCAGTCTAATTATTTTTTTCTCATATATTCGCTGTTTCTTCGACGGATTAACCAATGAAAAAAAATGTTTCTTTGAAGATTCTACACACCCGTGTGTCTATACCGGTAGGATTAGTGCCTTGTTTTCTTACGTCACTGAATAGTCGATAAATGCCGATAATTTAACGAGCAAAAAGTATAATTTATAATTTATAGCTAAACGTACGTAATAATGGGACGATCGTATATCGAGTCGTGATGCGTAACAAGTAAACGTCGTCTAGGTCAGGACTGCGCGCCGCGGTGTAGATAAACAGTTTTTCTTCTTCATTTTTTCTTTTCTAGGAACGATTCGATTCGTTATCATATCGTTAATTGGTCTGCGATTAAACACAACTCTGTACAAAGTCTAGCCGCAGTTATAGATACGTTAGATATGAAAGAAATTTATTCTAGATATGAGTAAAGTGTCCCCGAGGAAAAGTTGAACGAAGAAAAAGCACATATCATCGCTTCTTCATCTTTTCCCCTGAGGAAAATAACGATCCTATGATAAAAGAAAAAAAAACACCGGCGATTAAATTTTCAGCGGTGAAATTACTTCCAATTAATTTCTATATAACCTCGAATCTTGATGCTCTGCGGTATATAAAATCAAATGTTGTTAAAAAAAAAAAAAAGAAATGGTTTATAGTAGCGATTAAAAAATAAATCTACCTCTTTCGTTTCGCGCGGTGTTACGTCATACGGTATCCAGCATCCTTATCATTGGATTGTACACCGGTCTCGCAGGGCTCATATTATTCTGACAACGTTGCAGTCGTAAAGCGACAGAGTTTTATAATCTACATGAAGAATCAAACGATCGGTATAAATCCGTCAGAAGCCCGGAGGCGATTACGATTGATCTCGAAGTAGACTGAACGACGAACGAACGACGTCGCCCTCCTGTTGAATTGAATGTGTGAACCGGGTTGTTTACACGGCTGGCCGGTTGCATAAGACATGAATTTAATCGGTCTTCCAAAACGGTCATATTTACATAGAGATGCGGTTGGAGTGAATAATCGTTGAAAATAAAATATAAAACGGCGGAACTTTATCAAACCCACGAGTTCCATTATTCATTGGTGCATTATGTTATCTGGAAAATTTCACGCCTCTTAAACAAGCTGGCGTGGAATTAGACGAACGAGGAAATAAATGGTGAAACACCTACGCGGTAGACCTTCTACACGAAACGATGGTGATGAAAATACTCGAACGTTAGAAA
Source organism: Euura lappo (assembly GCA_018257835.1). Lineage (NCBI taxonomy): Eukaryota > Metazoa > Arthropoda > Insecta > Hymenoptera > Tenthredinidae > Euura > Euura lappo. The sequence goes on from JAEUYN010001672.1 coordinate 6,860, forward strand.
ATGGATATAAAAAAAATTAGCATTTATATTGCATTCTGGAATTTATGCAGGTCAGTTTTTTTTTTTTTTTTTTTTTAATTATCATCCTTTCAGGGAATTCAAGTTCAGACGGTGTCTATGTCGTTCTAATACATGGTGGCCACTATAAAAAGAGTTTAAAAAAAAATCCCTGACTTTTCCTGACCAAATTCGGACAAATAGAGAGTATCTAATCAATAATGCTCTGAATCAATGCTGAAAGAAATTGATTTTCAAGAATACTTTTTCATATATTTCCATTCATTGAGATTTCCGCGCGAGGAAGAAAAAAAAATCGCAGGGAATCTTTTATTCTGTCTTGTTTCGTATCGCCATAAAATTCCTTGACTTTTCTCTGACTTTTTCTCGACCAGTGGCCACCATGAAATATCGTTTTCGTTCCCCAAGAGACGAAATAATTGTACGAAAACTTGAACAGAGTCGGTAAAATAAGAGAGGGGTCGGTCAAAAGGCGACCCAACAAATTCATGGCAAATAATTACTCGACTGCCACTCTCGCATTTAAATTAATCTCAGCGCTTCGCGGTGTAATCGTCGTATTCGATTATATCGAAATACTCCACACGTGCACAAACGCTGGCACATCTTCACCACCACCACCACCACCACCACCACTGCGGAAACCCCATTCGAATCGGACTGTTATTGACAGTGGGTCAAACACGCGCGAACAATAACTGCACGCGAATGACGGTAGATCAACAAGACAGAGGAGGAAAAAAGAACACCGACAACTTCATCAGCTATAATATCGTACTCATGTCGATCGATTAACCCGCATGTCTGAAAATCGTGTTGCGATAAAACAAACCGTCAAACGATCAGCGTTTCTTTTTTCTCTTCTTTTTTTAGTCCTAAAGTTCGCTGGCGGAGGTATCGTGTCTGATTTCTACCAGCCCTCGTATCCTCGAGTCCGCGACATGATAGACCGTTTGTAATCCGATTGCTCACTTCTACTTACCGCGTCAGTAAGTCCGTGTAGCTTATATACCATCGCGCTTATAGGTACTTATCGAGGGATAGGCGCCCACACGTCGCGAATGAATGAAATACTGGGTATCGGTTCGCAATTGCGATATTATTTATATAAATGATACATGTGGTATCGATGGAGCATCGATATCGTACGGTGTTCATGGTCAGTGCAGAAAGAGGGTGTCTACCGTCAACGGAATATCAAGTTTCCTCACATTTTCCGGTTTTGCAATTGAAAATTTCAATTTTTTCACGAATTTTGGAACGTTATTTAGGCAAGCAAAACAATTTGTGAATGTAAATTCTTGATAACTTGAAGAACAAAAGTTTTCGTTATCGTTATAAAATAAAATTGGTAATTTTTCTTGTAACTCTATTAAACTTAATTACCGAATGTTCATTAATTATCGCGTTTCCGATTAACGACGATTCGAAGATCGTCTGAAATCTTTCGATGAAGACGTCTTCGTACGGTGTTCCAAGAAGCAAACTGGGAAACAATTTTTGAATCGAAAAATTTAAGTGTTAATTAAATGGTAAAATTTTCGAATCAGATCAATTCCCAAACATACCAATGAACATTTCAATTCAACGAAACTTACGTAAAACTTTGGGATGAACGCGAGATTTTAGATGTAGGTACACTGTTAAAAAAGATCTTAAATTTACAACAAATTTACAATACAAAGTGATATGAAATTCACAAAGTAGGTATATGTAATGATCACTCATACCCTTGTAGGTATAGCGAAATTCATACTCGCACATCAAATTTCATCTATCAATGGAGAATTTAATACAACACGATATTGGGAATCAAAAACCTGCAGAGAAATTTTCCGAATATGCAGCTTAATTACACACGTTTTTTTGGTTGAAAATTTACATATACATATGATTGACAAAATGCACATCCATAATAATATTACTACGCGGTAAATTTATTATTAAAATACCACTCTATCAATTTGCATATCGTATTTGAATTTTCATAGACTGTATCTGCGAAAATGCTTCCAACAAATGTGTATTAAATTTCATGCAGATTTTTTGAACAGTGATATTTTATAAAATTGTACGACTTGTACATGTGAAAAATTGAAAAATTCCAGGATATGAGTCCGAATTCCCTGACAATTCTCGGTTTTCCAGATTTCCCTGACGGCTAGACACGCTAAGAAATAATCTCATGGTCGTGACGATTTCACTGAAATGAAGTTCCCTGACATTTCCTGCCAAAAATGCATTATTCCCATTTCTTAAAAAAAAAAAAGTCCAAATAATGTCAAGTTGTGTTCCAGTGCATGAAAAGCAAAAAATCTTCGACCTAGATTTTTAACAAGTGTGATTCTCTGTATGTTAGGATTGTGTTTTTAATAATAATAAAATTTAAGTCGACGCTAGGATACAAGATACTCGATAATACCATCTATTATTCAAATATTTATCACAAAAAACAAGTACGAGAAAAAATTTCCTGTGGATTAGTGGAATTCCCTGATTTTTCTCTGACTTTTCCCGAAAATATGAATTCCCTGACTATTCCCGGTTTTTCCGCCGAGTGGCCACCATGAATTTCTACCTTCGCAGATGAAACTGATCTGTTACCATGTGGAAATAGTAATAAGCGTCGAGTTGGGTTAAGCCCATAGTAGCGGATGTCAGCTCTTCTAATTCGGTCGTTGTGCATACAAACAGCTTTCTCCTGGCTTTCCGGCTACCACAGCGATGACGTAGATCAAAATTCTCGGAAAACAACGGTCAGTTTCAATACCGATTTGGCAATAACATCAAAATCAAACGCCCCGTGCTAAATGACCAAGTGGAACCAACGAACGAGTCAATGAACGAGTTTCGACTCTCCGGAATTTGAGTCGTGTAACGCGTTCTGCGTGTCACATACAGATCCAACCGATACAAAATAACGTCGATGATGAAACGACCTCCTGTCAAACTACGATCGAACAGAAATAACAAAAATACAGTTAAGGGATAAGTCGATCTCTTCCGAGAACCACCGCGGCGTGGCGGGTCTCTTCCCCCTCGCACCGAATGCATCATCGATCAAATCCAATCGAATACCGATATACGATCATGTAGTCGTCACCGAGGCTTAGGTATTATGCACCCGCTTATCGAAACGCCACATTTTATAATACCCGCAGAGTTTGTTCGATCCACCGATCCGAACTGATTATTGTTATTGGAAATGGGATAGTTAATACTGAAATAAAATGATAAGGAATTGATATTGAAATTAATCTTTCATTTCTTGATTTGACTAAGCCACCTTAGCTATCCGTTATCTATCTATCGACTATCTCGCGGCTTAATGATCCAATAATTGTAAATCATTGATCTTGAAAGCGAATAAATTTTGGCGTCTGTCCTACAAATCAGAAATGAACAATCGTCGAGATTTATTTGCTCGCTTTTTTCGGGCGAGGATGTAACACGCGAAAAAGCGTGTTGACAGGGGGTATTTGCAAAACGAAAGTGTACCTAATTTTCAAAAGAAAAGTCAACAACGACCACGACTCGAGTTATCCTCTGTATTCTGAGGAAGAGAGGTTGAAAAGGGGAGAAATATCGTTCGTTTATTCATGGCTGTATAGAGAGACTCCCCAACGCGAGGTTCAGATTTTCAACTCTCCGATATGATATAGCCAAGTGCTAAAAATCGTGTCGTTCCGTTCCATACGCGTATCCATTGTGATGCGAATGAGAGACGAATGTTTGTCCCTGTTCATAAATATTTGGAAGCTATCCAAAATAAATTGTTGACACGTGCGTTGTGTTTGACTAGGGCAAATAATACCGTCATTATTCGATCCTATCTTTGTCAAGCATACCTACAGCGGTTGGGGACTATATTCAGAATTGACGATTTCACTTCGGTTACAGATGCGAATTCAAATCGTCGTTGCTATTTTATAACCTATATATGCGGGTTATCCAGAAATGAAAATACTATTTTTCTAGATATTATAAATCCGCGGTGATTTTGAGGAGCTAAAAATCATTGACGACAAATTCAATGGTCGATTAAACCGGTACAACTTCCTCGATTCTCTTCGACTCGACTTTTATTTCCTGTACACTTTTCCGAGAAACTTTCAGATCGTTGATCGATCGACGATACATACTTTTCTTCTTTTTTTCTTTTACCCAGCAAACTCTGCCCCGCTAATTGCGACCCGGTTCAGCCACACGATGTTGATACATCGATAAACAGACATCAGAGCCAACGATCAGTCAATCTCCACCGCGCTCTGGCATTTCCGACAGAAATTACATCGGATAAATAGGAGCGAGCCTTCTCTGTGAAGATTTACGAATCAGAGTCTGCAGAAATCCTGAGAAGTTTGATATTCGATATCGAAGGTAAATCTTGATCGAAACAGTCCTCGACGGAGGTTCAAATCCGTGGATCGTCACTGGGACAGTGAACAATATCGCAAGGTGACCCAGTGCAGAATATAACCAGGACTGGCGTGGAATCACCCCTTCGATAGTGACCCCTGTTGACCCCCGTTAACCTGTCCCAAGTCCAGCAAGCAGTTTCAAGGTTCGCTGGGTCTCCGCGTTGGTTCGAATCAGCTGTTCGCCGGTAGAGAAGCCGGTTGAATATACGAGGGGAATTTATTCCCCGTACAGTTTCCTTTCTAATTTCCCCTACCAATACTCGGCCGAGCATTCCTTCTTTGACTTATTGCATCAATTGACACAGGCCAACGTTGATACCGTACTCGTCGATTTTCATTCTTCGCGGATCGTGCCATGCACCCAGCCAATCTTGAGGCTAAATCATAATAACTTGACGTAATTATTCAATTATTAATTCTTCTTTCTCTTCATTTTATTCCGCGGGGGATGAAAGTCGAATTAAAATTTCAGTACCGTCGGAGATAACCGACCATAAAGGGCTTAATGATGGTAATTATCTTGAAAATTTTAAAGGGGGAGTTCGTTCGTGTACAAAGGAATAAAGGTAGAAATTGGGGGGCGAGGGGGAAGAACTGGCAAGAACTTCGAGTATCGTGGTAGTACATAGTCAAGAAGAGAACAGGAAGGGGATGAAACACGCCAGGTTTTTTATTGTACATCGGCTACCCTTTATAAACACGTACAATTCTCTTTAAGACTTAATTCACCTGTCGTGTCCAAGAGGCGTTTCAGTCATTAGACACGGGTTTTACTTGCCCACGATGAGTCTTGTCTGGAATAAAAAGCTCCGTCATAAGTCGTAGCCTACCTATGTTTCATCGATTCAAACGCGACGCTAATGATACCGATGGTCGCCACTATAAAGAGCACCAAATTATCATTTTTTCCTGACTGGAATTCAGACGAATCAGTGGTTATTCAAGTATGTGATAAATAATGCTCTGAATCAATGGTGAAAGAAAATCATTTTTGAGAATACATTTTTATTTATAATTTATGAAAGTTTTGCTACTATTCTCAGCGATCAAGATTTCCGCGTGAGGAAGAAAAAAAATCGTTGGGGATCTTTTATTCTGTCTTGTTTCCTGACTTTTCCCTAACCAGTGGCTCATATCTTCACCAAAGTTCATTCTAAGTGAGAAACATCAATTAATTGTACAAATTCATCAAATTCAATTTCTTTATAATTGTAATGAGCTTCGGTTGAGGTACAATTGGATGCCATAAGCATCTTAATCCCGTTCGAATGTAAGTCAAAGTTAATTACTACAAATTTCCATAGGTATATGGGTGCGTTATGACCCGGACACGAAGTTCGCATTTGCGGTACGAAAACCCTTTCAAGGCATCCGAGTACCCGGTACCCCAAGACCCCTCGTAAAAATATATCCTCAGGGTTGCTGCGCGACTACCCAAGTGGGACCTGCGAGAGTCGGTGTGGTACGGGAGGGGGATTAAAGTACACGCGTTACACGTACGCGCTTTTACGATATCGTAATTAGGCCCTGGTGGTACGCGAACCTCCGGCCCACGTGACAACCGCTCCGTCACCATAACCACCATTGCGAAAGTATTTCGCGACGTTGAGGTGCTCGCGGGTTCGTTTTATGGCTCCGAATGAACCTGCAAATAATCGAAGAGACGTTGTGCCTCGAATACGAAATGAGGCCATCATACGATCATACGGAAGGAGAGACGACGATTTTCGATTAAGGAATTTAATTTTTTTATAGACACATAAGAAAAAAGGGAAGAAAAGTTCTAACCGCGGTTTCATATGATACGAGATTTGAGCGTTGAGTTGATAACCGAGGAACAGAGAGAACTGCAGGAGGCCAATCATTCGCTCTAAGTTTCTCAAGGTCTCTGTAGTCCGCCTAACCTAATAAACCGTTTGTCCGTCTCTCCGTTTTCATCCGTTCGTTCGCCTCTGGCTCGTCTGTCTCGCAGTCCGGTTGTTCTGCCAACATACCAACCTACCTACATCCCACATGCCTGGCACATACCTAGATAAACCCGGCATAGTGTGTCTCTGTAGCACTGCGCGATGGCAGAGTGCAACGCTCTTCGATTCGGACTCGGATTAATTCTGGGAATCATCGAGCCGTTGACAAAAACGGCGAGGATCTATCTGAATAGAATTGATTAGAGACGAATCGACAAAAAAAAAAAGAGAGAAAATGTTTTTGCAAAATTTTCCAAATTATCTCGGACATTTTTTTTCTTCTTTGGATCACGTTCGAATAAAAAATCGAGGAACGCAGTAATAAGATTCTTGTCGAGAATTAAGAAAAAATTATATTTAGATTCACTCATAATCAATTTTACATGTGTAGAGACACTAGAAAAAGGCCTGAAATGAATTTAAAGTTTCCATTATTCGACTTGATGAAAGAAGAACTGATTTTCAAAAAAGTGTCCCAAATTAGCAAAGGATTTTTCGCTCAAAATTACCGTCATGAATCCTGAATGAGCTTGTACGAAGAATTTAGTGACGAATATTCTGCTCTGTGGGAAATTTTCATTCCCAAGATATATTTTCCTCTTGGACATTCCGTTTCGTCTACAACCGAAATGGCGAATTAAGAGCTTGACGAGTGAGCTGGCTATCAGCGTGAATAATAATTGCATTAATAATTTGTCGTATTCCTCTAACGACGTAGGTAATTAGCGCAGCGGGTAGGTAGGTACAAATTGTTGATAATAATTACCCACCGTTTCCGAGAGAATTCGCGTGTGTGTCTCTTTATTAATTATAGAAACAACAGATTTTTACAACTCCGTAGTATATTCTACGAATAGGCCAAATAGAATTGGACTTTGATGAATCATTTGTCCCGGCGTTTAATAACACCGTCTGCGAACGAGAATTGCACGTGATATAAAATCGCGGACTGAATGGGCCTCGTAAATTCTCAATTTCACAGATAAAAATCAAACAGCTGTAGGAGGTATAATTGCACCGAGGCAGAGGCGAGGAACTACAGCATCAATTAAGAGTTTATTAAACACAACTCAATTAACGTATCGGCACTCGGTATCTCCCGACGACGGAAACTGAGAGGAAGGGTATCAGGCTGTCCCGTTACGAAACAACCCCAGACCACGAAACGATTGTTTCAATTGAATAATTATTATCCCGTTAAAGAGTGTTTATCAAGTTTCATAAATCGTTTTCTGAAGGCAGTTTAATTCGTCGATGGATTTCAATCGTCTAAAAAAAAACTACGGAATCGATGTTCTCTGAACCGTGATGAAAGCTCATTCTCCAAAACGAGACAAAGACGAGGCGATGAATGTCTGAAGAATGAATAAAGTATAACAGAACCGAGGGAGAAGGGGGGGAATAATAAAAACGTTTGAAATTAGATACTCTTCCCTCAGTCAGAGGTAATCATAATCAATAAAAATTAATCTTTAACGTGTACGAAACGTCACTCAATCCGTGGTGAATATCGTGACGTGATTCGAATTGGGGGATATAATTATAAAATCCACAGACCTGAAAATTGCACCGGGATATCTCCCCCCCCCCACACACGTTCGTCGAGGTCGACGTACCCCCGTGCATTTCGAGTATAATAAGGCATGTTGTAGACCGTAGTAAAGTGAAGTTTGTTTCCTCTACCGCGACCCTTGTTTACTACCCCTTCTGCAACGTTGGGTGTTACGCGGTACGCTTAACGCAACGCCGATGTAACGTAACGCGAAGTAACGACGACCTGCGGTCTGGGCTGCACGGCGCGGGCGGAAAGGCTGTTCACTTTTTACGACCCCGAAGGAATATAGAGAGAACCGGGCTTGAAACTCTGCCGCGATTCGAGGCACCTTTTTTTTCCCCCTATGTCACCGAACTAAAGTAAATCTGGTCATGTTCCCACCATGAATTATCATTATTATTATCATTATTGTGTATTTAAGAGATTGATGAGAGTTTTTTAACAATCTAATGATCAAGTGTGTAAATTACTCGTAAAAAGGTTATAAAAAGAAAATTTGTCTTTCGCGGTTTTTTCTTCGTTAAGATTCTCAGCTTCATAATTGATGGGTATAATTTCACTCTAATCTATCATAGATTACGTTTTTTCTAATTTGTTTTCTATTGAAAAAACAAAAGCGGAAGAAGGATTAAAAAAATTGTAAAAAAACACTAGAAAAATAACCGAAAAATAATTGAATTTCATTATCACGTTGTTTTAGAGTTCCTTGAGGAGTGAAATTATTCTCGAAATTTAATCCTATAAGGTGTTCCTCGCCGTCCACACGCTTCATGAATTCTGCTAACGTACTAATACAATTAAAACGGTGAAAAAAAAAAAAAAAAGATCACCAGAAAAGAAAAAGAAAACGGTAGGAAATTACCCGATAACAATTAGTCCTCCAACTAGAGAGTAGACGTTAACGTCACTTTAAACCCGACGACTTACCATAAGTTTGTGTTTTCAACGCGAGTTTTAGGGGGCCGCGACGACGTCCCAACGGCACTTTACGACCACGGAGATATAGACGCGGAGAGTCACACTAATTCTGTCAAGAATCGCGCTCTATTCGCGAGAAAATTAACCATTAAAAAAATTGCTAGAGCTAAAAAAGGTACGAAATAAAAATCTATCTCAACGGTATGAAAATCTCTACTAGCGATGAGGTGAATAAAATGAAACCGGATATAGGAAAAGTGTGATTGATTAAACGTTAACAATTCCAGTCCCCCTCGCTCGCGATATTCTCCACCACCTTCGCGTTGGCCTCTGAAATTTTTCCGGTTTTGTCCTCGCATACCGGGAGCTTCGCCCACGAGCCGTTGGATTTATGGTAGTTTTGATGGCCTTCCGCGTCGCATAAACGAACCCGATCCCCGGGGGTTTCGTCCGCGAAACGCGTAGGCAACTCAACCTCCACCTCCACCTCCGCCTCCACCCACAGACGCAGCAGCCTCGCTGCAGCCCGTACCGCATCTTCGGCTATGCGGCAGCGGTGCGCGTACCGTTCCTACCTCGATCCGGTCGTTCCGCTCGTTCAGCGCCATTTCGCCTGTATACGAGAGGTTTTAATGCGCCGTAACGAAATACGGGGCGTTTCTTCCCCCGCTCCGTTGCCTCGTTTCTTTACTAGTTAGAGGGAGAATAAAGCCATATCACTTATTCGCCAATACCCGTTGAAAGTCGCCTTCCTTACTTCGAAACTCGCGCGTCTGCACCTCGTACCCTACTTTACACATGGGTCGTCTTCCTCGAAATTTGACGAACCATGCGAGGTAGAGTTTCGTGAATCGATCGGAATCCTGGATGAAGTCTTGTACATCGTTACGAGGTTCTCGGGGGTTCCCTGAGATATCGGGAAGCTCATCGTCAGTCTAGGTCTGACCTATGATTAACCCGTCGTGGCTGCTGCTCGCGGAATGTTAATATTCCTCCGGTAATTGTCAATCGACGATTTGTCACTCCCCATTGTTACTGGTTGTGAGGCACCTCGCGCGTGTTTAGATATGCGCTTTGGCACGTCATACGGATACGCGGGATTAATGAGAAACAAACAAGACGATATTTTTTCAACTGTCGATAGTCCAAGGTCGAGATCGATTAATTATCGGAACACGTTCATTACCGTGTTTGCTTCAATGATGAAAATGCGTCAGACAGTATTTCGAATTTTCCCCGTTTCATTTTTTTCGATTTTTATTTCTTCTTCTTCGTTGCCTCTGGTGAAAAAATCTTATTATAGCCCCAAAGATAAATCGTCGATCTTTGATTCGAAGAACAACGACCTCCGGTAATCAGATAAAACAACCGTGAATCGGAATCGTAGCAGGCGAGATAGGGGAGTAGCGATAGGCTTAATTTCAATTGTCTTATCCTGAAAGAATGGCGATTGCTCTTGACTCTCGAGGGGTTTCCTAAAAAATAAACGAACTGATTACAGAGAACCAATTTCGGGATTATACGAAGAAGAAGAGATTAGTTCCTTCTTCTCTTTTTCTAAACAACTAATGTAAACTCGAGGAAAATTATCGAATCAAATATTCTTTCTTAGTAATTAGGTTATCACCCCGACACTGCCTACACAGCTTCAAGTTGTTTTTTTTTTCGTGACTCCCCAGTAATGCCGCGAGTGTTCCCCCAGTTTTCTTTTATTCGGAAACTCGAGGGCAGCGGAAGTTTAATCAAGACGATGCTTCCGGTTGATCGATTAACGCAATATCGATGAGAGAAGAGGATCAGCTGCCTTCTTTTTTACGGATGTTTGCTTATACGCGAAGAAAGTACCTTAAAATTACAAATAATCAATACCAGGCAAACATTTTCATCGTCAATCCTGATGGTTTGAATGAGGATAAAAATCTGCTTTCAGATAAGTATATGAATATTCGCGGGTAATAGGATCGTCCCGTGTCATGGCGACTGCAGCGACTAGTCGAGGTAACTGACCCAGCCACGTTACGCAAGTCTTAACTCCGCTCTAGGAGACTCTAGTAGTTAGTTACGTACACGTATAGGTATACCCTGGCACTGTCTCTACTTGTTAGCAAAAGAAACGAACTGTCTTCGCGTTTGAACATTTTTTTTTATTTTTTTTTTAGAAAACTTTTTTCATTTCCGTTAAACGAGGTAATGAGCAGAAGGAGTAGAATGACAAATGAGAAGTTGGACCCGAAGAAGAAAAGGCTAGGCTAGGTTTTCTCCCCTCACACAATCATTAATTTCTACCAAATCCGTGTTTCAAGAATTTAAAGAAAAACGACAATCAACATTATTTCGGTCAAATCATGAAAAAAAAAGAACCACGTATTTCCTCGGACGTTGATATTTTGAATAAAATATGCATTAATATTTAATATCCAGGTCATTGGTATTCCGAGCCGCAATTTCTAACGGGGGTTGAATGAAAAAAAGAAAAACCTATCGGATATATTTGTTGGGGGAGGAAAAATAAAAATCGACCAGTCATCATTTTTATCGCGATAATTCGAGGGAAAGCCTACGTTCACCCCTGATCTTTGCACAGTCATTGCATCAATTTCATCGGTTGGTGTATCGAGTCAAAATAGGCAGGTAGGTTTTACGGCTTATCGACGCAACCCCGACCTCGTTTGACTAAAACACTTTTACATAACAGACGCCTCGTCGCGTACGTGTAGAATCGCGTGGGCTAACGCATTGTTCGTATGTGTATACGATACCCACACACCGTGCAAGACGACTCTGGAACATATGATCATGACGGCTATAGGCTAAGAATAATATACGGGATTTCCCTCATGAATAAATTATTCTTTTAGAGTTCGCAAGCGAGAGACTCGAAAAACGCAAAGTGCATCGGCAATATAACCGCGACAGTTTCCCTTCTTCTCTAGGAAATTCTGTTCACTCAACAATTGATCCACGTGCGCAAGTGTTACACTTGGTTAGTATTCCCAAGGAATTACGCTGCTTGAACATTTTTGTACAAAAACAAGACAACTCGGAGGGAATCTTTATGCATTTGTCATTTACAAAAAAATCATTTATATCCTGACCAAAGTTCATTACAATTCGAAAAATTGACTTTTTCAAAAATCACTTGTCGTAAGGTTTCAGGCACACGGTTGATCCGATTATGTCTCTCGACGTCTCATTTTCTTCGGAGAGCAATCCTTCATCGTGTGAATGAGGGAAATTGAAAAAAAATTATTTCGGACTAAGTTATAGTCGCTAAATTTCGATAACTGACCATAACTTATCACACTTACTGAATCAGTAACACAGGATAACTGATATTTGATTACACGACTCTGTGTCTATGAGGTTATAGAATTAGATTGGAAATTTGAGTGCTTGAAGCCAATATCATTATCACCTCTCGCTTCAGAATCTTTTGAATCACGTTTAATAAATGAAGATGTAACATTCAATAAACGCAATTCTTCAGGGTTCACATTTTCGTATGTAGGTGAATAGAGCTAAGCCTCCCCCTGGTCTTTTCTCCCTTAAACTCTTCCATATTGCGAACAAGCGTTTCGTATCGTTTATTATTCTTCCTTTTTCGTGTTTCCTCGGGGTTTTTTTCGCCTCCGCAGCGTAAAAATACTACAATTAACGGCGTAGTGCCCCCACCCCACCAGCGTCGAATCGCGACCCCGAGAACAAGGTGCGCGACGTGCTTTTGTTTCCTCCTGCCTCGCTGCCTCACGTCCTACCCTTGCACCCCCTGCAGCCCCCACTCTCGTCGCAAATCCCGAACCCCGCTACCCCGCTTCCACTTCCGTCGTAGGGAACGAGAAGTAACCATGGAAACGAACGCTCGGTGCATCCAGACCCGCGATGCAGTTACCCGCGCTTTCAGGGTAGCCGCGAGGGGTTCGAAGCCTGCCCTGTGGGGTATCGGGGTGTCTGGTCGGCTGAAAGTCAGACCCTGAGACACCTAATTAACCCACGTATATACCCTAGCATCGTGGACGACGAGGAACTCCGGGATCCGCTCGACTCGGCGTATCTCGAGTCTAAGTCCAGCAATTCTCATTAGTGGCCAGCGGACGTAGCAGATTGCCACGTTATCACATTCTCTTTGTTTCGGGACTGTAAAGTGGACACAAAAAAAAAAAAAAAGAAAAGAAAAGACTAAAACAAGTTTTCCCCAAAAGGCAATTGCGATGAGTGATGAGTAGAATCGCACGATTCTCTACTTTCTGGACGTAGTTTCGGATATGAAAGCTGGCGCGGCGTGGCGCGAGGGTGGAAAGAGAGGCTGTAGGCTGAGGGTTCGCGGCGTGGAGGGTGAAGGGTGTCTTGAGGCCGACGCCCAGATCGATGCGTTCGTCTGAGGCTTCTGTAGGCGGAGGCTGGCTGGCTTGTCCCACGATCGTGCCGTGTGCCAAGGTCTGCTCCTCCAGTTTCACCACGTGACGTTTCATTTCCACGACTTCTCAATTGCTTCCTCATTCTCTATATTAAACTCAAGAGATACCAATTCTCGAATCCCTTCAAATATCCTGTCATACCCGAATATCTATTCACATTCGAAAAATCGTAAGGACCTGGTATAAATCGAGCTCCCAGCAATGATGGGGTGGGCACGAGAATAAGGTGAAAACTCGGTTACTATATAATCCCTCTCGAAACCCCTTTAGTTTCCCTTGGTTTTTCTGATTTATCAAAACATCCTCTGCCGAGATCCGCGAGTCCCGGGCGACGAGGTTGGAAAGAGCGAGGCAACGAGGGGGGTGGTTAAGGGTCGGGGGGAATTAAATCGGGGGGGTGAGGAGATCGCGGAACTTTGCTCTTCGAGGAAGCAGAAATCCATTGTGGATATATTTGGGTTCGCGTCGAACCGAAGAAGGAAGTCCCGGTGACGGCACTCCGAGCACCTCTCATTGTCGTTTTAATTGTCCTTCGTGGATAACCACGTTTCTCAATGCCCGAGGGTGACGCTCAAGAGGGGCTCGGAGTGTCTCTCCTTTTCAAAATTCAAAACCTCCGAATCACAATAGAAGGTTACTCCAACAACCAACGATCCGCGATCAACCACGGGATCAAATCTCGTATCGCACCAGGAGATATCCGTCCACCAAAATCAGGATCAAAAATTTACTCAGAAATACCATTTTTTTTTCAAGGCGCATTATTTTTTTTTTGATTCGCGAATAAATCTGATGATTCTAAAGGGTAAAAAATTATTGTGAATTTACTACACATTAACTACCTACACTAAAGTCTTGTAAAATCTGAAATTTAGTACAGAAAAGTGAATCGCTACGCACGTTTTTTGAATTTGTAAAAAATTTTTTTAATATTCCTATACAATTCCAAAAAGACGAAATTTTGTATGAATTTCACAAAATTGTGTACTAAATTCAGCGCATTTGTGAATCAATTTTACAAACATTTTGGAAGTTCACAAACATTTTTTACAGTGTACTCAAAGTGTTAAATTTAGGGGAACAAAGAAAAATATATTGTACGTACTAGGTTGATGAAATTCGTTCCATATTTGAAAAAGAAATTTTATCTTCCGATTTTTGAAGAAAAAATTGGTTCCTTTAGTTCCCTGAGTGATCGCATAATTCCCTAAGAAATCAAGGACTTCCAGGTGACGTAGAGACCCTGAAATATTTCTCTTATTCGGCTCAGAAGGTTGAAAAAAAAAAGACAGTATATCTGTCACCCAAATTCGACGATAAAGAGGTTTGGAACGCGAACAGGAATTGCAATGCAGTTTCCAGTCTGCTCGAGGCGTAGGGCTGGATAATTTTCTTCCCATTTTTGTCTTTCATCCTGTATCAAGTAGAAACGCCATCGAAGCAGCGAGTGTCCTTGGACCGTAGTGCTAATGAAATACGTGCAGGAGTTGCCAAAAGGAGGTACTTCTGGTTGAGTAACGCGCGACTTAGCCTGAGAGCTAGGGTTAAATTTTCTCATCTTTATTTTGATTATTTTATGCCCTAACCCTGAAAGCTTGACGCTTCCTGTTCATTTATTATTCACACTTTTATATTCGTCTCGTCTTTTGGTAATTTTTTCATTTATTTTTTGTTCTTATAGGTTTTTCTTCGCTCATTTCTCGCAATTTCGCTTGTAGCCTGGTTTGCAGCCCCTTTTCTGTCGCATTAGAGTATCAGACTATTTGTAAAGGCGTCTCACGTACGTCCGCAACTCGACGTCCTTCCCCGTCTTGAAATAAGACGATGCTGACGTATCGACGAGGCTCGCAATTCTACCGGGAAATGGGAAAAAGTGGTGTCAACGATTTACGATTAGAGGAGGAAGGCCCCGAAAGACACCAATGCAGACGAAATTACCCTCACTTATCCACGTCCTTCGAGTATCGTCGAGTGGACGAGAAAACTCTTCACCGTAATTATATCCCCCGGATAAAATTGGCTAATAGAATTGACGCCGGTTTGATAACGAGCCATGAATTATTATTACCTCGATAAAATCGGGGACCCCTTTCTTCCGAAAAACGTCGAGGTCGTGTAAATTGCCCGAAAAACACTCGACCCAACCGTCGAGCCTGGAATGGCAAATAACCGTGCGAAAACCCGGAAGCTTGGAACCCCGAGGACACTCGGGCCTCGCGAACAACGCTTTTGATATCGAGCCTTTGATAACGAATTCAGAAAATTGAATTTCGTAAAATCACACGCCCGAAATATTTTCGAGAAGGACTGCGCGTGAGTTAAATTTATATAATATTTTCTTCATTTTCGTTTTTCCTGAATTGGAATTACGAGGTTCGATAGTGAAGAATACCTCATCCACAGCTCGTGAAGGACTCTGTGATTAATAGAATTTTTCCACCTTCATCGAACTTCCATAATATTAAATTACGTCCGAGCTCGGTACTCGGGAAGAGAATGAATGGCGGGGTTGTAATAAAACTACGGTACGAGTCGGGAGTTTGATTATTATTATTTTTTTTAATAACTACCGAACGACACAGTTCGTACTGGTGCAAGCCTCGCACCCCGAACCGAGCAATTATTATACATAACTTCGTCACGAAGCTCCGCAGATATAGAGAATACTTGAGAAAAATCTAAATTATTACCGGTATAAAATCACTAGTCCTCGTCGATGCAATTAATAATTTAATGATTTCGCACAACGTGCAGTCGCGGGATAAAAGCACAAAACGAGGTTTAGAAAAATTATGTAATATCGCGGAAGTGTTTTGAGGTGCATCCAGAGGCTATTGACGGTGGTATAATTTAAAGATCCCGCAGAGAACAGAGAGGTTCATTTTTCATCGAAGCACTCGCACTCTGAACGGGGGGGCACAGATTTTTCGGATCCATCGTGAGAAATACGAAAATGATTAATGACTCGATTCCCGTATAAATATGGGTGGTAGGTATAGGTGCGTGTGTAGATCGTGAACCGGTAGATGGGGAGGAGTAACGAGTGAAAGATAATGATAAAGGAACAAAATTAATGGGGATGACGTTGCTGCAATTCAGACGCAGAAATGATATTTCACAACGACAAAAACACCTCCTGTTTCGCAAGGTGTTACAATGCAATAAAGAAATCATAATTCACGGTCATTAGTTCAATGAGACTCGTAAACGATTAGTTTGATGGAACATGGCTCCAAGGATCGACGTTTGGTTCACTTTACTTACAATTTTTTCCTAGCAAAAAATCTAAGATGCTGACGAAGCCACGCGGTCGGTGAACAAGCGCGCTGAGAAACTTACCTGAAACAAAAAACGAAATCACAATTACAATTAGTCGTCAACGACGTCTCGCCACAACGATAATCCCAATTATATAATAATCATCGAGAGAAGGATGATGGATCATATTTTTTTTTTTTTTCAAAAAATTTCAACAATTTATCAACGTGCAAAATGTGGTCTTTTATATATCTTTCTATTTCATTTTCTTGTCTCTTTTGCGGTATAATTCGTAGTCTGTTGATTCGCCGCGTTAAATCGTTTCATTAATGTGTTGTTACCGGTGTTCAAGTTTGTTCGTAACGTCAGAGTTGTCGCAGATGTTTCCGCGAAGCAATCAGTCCGTTGAATCCGACTCAAGTTCGTATGACAAAACGTCGTTGGTGAGATTTCTCCTCATACTGAGGAAACTTTAGGTTCACGGTTTAAGGTTGGGTTAGGTCGTTTTCCCGCTGTGTCGACAGCCTTACCCTACTTCGGCTTGATCCCGCCTCAACACAACCCAAGAGCGTCTCCCTCGTTGAGACAAGGAAGTTGTAAAAGCGGTCTGATTGTGTTACTCGACTGTTAGTCTTAATTAACGTTAAACATTTTCTTTTTCCTCTTTTTTTTTCGCGACACCTAATTCTGAAGCAAAATTCATTTCTGCGACGTCAATCGATGTCATTCCGCAGGTGCAACTGGTGCATCGATCAAGCATATATTCGTGCATGTGTGTGAAAGGTAATGGAATTCGTTCGAGGAATTGATAACTCGTGTGGTGTACACAGTTGGCGCAACGTCGTCGCATCGCGCGTCGATCCCGCGTTCTATGTTTAGACGCGGTCTACGTCACATCCGGTCTCTGATCTCCCCTCTTGACTGCAGCCGGTCAAGTTCCCGACCTGCAGGAAGTCAAGTCGTGGTAGTAAAACGCTTTTACATGCCGACCTCGCGATAGCCACGAAGTCGCGACATAGCGACGCGTCGCATGGTATCAATTCGTTACGCCCTAATCACGTTATGCTTTTAACCCTCCCCCCATCCACTGATTACGTGACCCTCGGAGGATTTTGACAGACGCGCGGTCAACGTTTTTTATGGGGAATTTCGTGATGTTTGTTTCGAGGAAACTGAACCCAGAGAAACGTGCGATGATTATAAAAAGTAATCGTTAAACGTCGCACCGAGTCCACGATTAAAAAAGTAATTGCTATTAATTCAAAATCCAATTAAAAATATGCGGTGCTGCAATTAAAAAGGTCCGAATCGAGGCGTCGGTTGCGTTGGTCGTGAGAGAAATAGGGAAATAGAAAATAACAGAGAACAACGGCGCGGGTTGTGTGTAGGGTTGGTTTTCATTAACACGTGACTGCAGCTTCGGGTTGCATGTCGCCGTTACCTGCCTATGTATATCGCAACGCGCGTAAACTTCACAGTGTGCAAGTGCAATTGCACGTATAAAATACAGACGAGAAACGTACCCACCGAGGCGGCGTGCAACCCTCGCTGGATTGGTTGAAAGGAAAACGTTTGAAAGAGCACGCAAAAACTATGATGTGTGAGTCGGCTCTTGCAGTGTGAATGTAGCTCGGCGGGAGGCGTATACTACGGGATAGTACGTAGTCGACGAGCGTGGTGAGCTTTTCTAAGAGCAGCTTCGAGAATTGGCGGTTTAATCGATTACGTTGAGACAATCGGGGACGAAGACAAAGACGGTGACTTATATCGCAAAAAACTTTTCATTCAAAAACGATACCGCGATCATTCTTACATTCGATGGAAATTCGTCTGACTGAATTCTTGGAAATCTGTCGAACGATCCTTAACATCGAGGCAATTAGACTGAGGCCGGGGTCTGTTCGCTCGGAAATCAAAGAAAATCGTTATTGCGGTTCCAAGAAATTCCCAGGGATTATTCGGAATCGTTCGGTGTGTAACATTCATTTTTCAACTTGTTCAATCTTAGAATTACAGAAGTCAGAAGTCAAAATCAATTAATTTGCTTCGCCTAGTCTGATAAATTCAAAATTGACAATGATTTCTCTGTGATTTTTCGAGCTGAGAGGTACAGTTGTAAATTTTTGTCTGATGAAGATGATTTGAAAACGTTGCTCTTACTTCTTGGAGAAGATTGGAGTGAAAACTAAACTACCGAATGTTCCGCAAAATATATGCTCGTTTTTCTCAGTAACGCGATATAACACCAATAATAATTTCCCTGTGTTATTCTATCTATAATAAGTAATAAAAAATATATATTACTTGTTTGATAACAAAGTTGAAAGAAATTCTCTTCATCTTTTTTTCACTCTTAATATCAATCCATCAATTTCCTGCATTCAGGTGCGATAAAAATAAATGTTATTCGTCACAATCAGTTGATGGAAGACAGAATAGGCTTCACGATCCATATCTACAATTTCTAGAATGAAAAATCACCTATGACGAAACCGTGAGCGAAGAAAGGTCAAATTTTTTCCATGCCTTAGTAATGAATCGTTGGATCGTTCGAGTTCGGCGTGGCATTGGACGAGTAGAAGGACAATTGGCGTGACGTATCCATAGTACTACTTTACTACAAGCCAAAGGTTCCACCTCTTTCCGCGGCGCACGTACCCCGTCGTAGCCATGGCAATATTGATCCGTAGCCAGCGGCCGCAGGTTCGTCGTAGACGCGGGGGCGTCCAGGGCGCCGAGGACGAGGAAGAGGAAGAGGTAGAGGTAGAGGTAGAGGCGGAGGAGCCGTTCGCGGCTCGGTTCGGTTCGGTCCGGTTCGGCGCGCGCTTTTTCCGCTTACTTCGCCTGTTGGATAAGGACCCACCACGTGCAGACTCTGGAATATCGCGGCGATCAAGATTCCCCTCGACCCTCATTCGCCGCGTCTCCATATTTTCCGGTCTTTTATTTTTCCTTTCCGATAGAAAAAAAAAAAAAAATCACCACAATTTTCACCTCGTTCCATTCACCGAAGAGCTCCTTTTGATCATCGTTCAACCTCGTATCGATCAATCTGCTTAATTCACGCCGGGTATATGAACCACGTGGATATTTCGAGGGCCTAGCGTAGCCCCAAAGGCCCTTGAGAATCTCCTTCAAAAAGTACTACCTCGTTTCATTCACGTCTTGCCCACGATGACATCGATTATTTTATGCTCAGAGATCGATTGGCTTTCGGTTTACCGTGATATTTCCTCCCCCTCTCTCTCTCTCTTTTCTTTATTCTCTTTTAAAATAATTTGTTGTTCTGAGATTGCTGTATTCTTAAGATCATTGGTACTATCTTGTTAAGCATTCTCAATACTACTAGTTCATCTTCTGTGTTTTTCTTAGTTCATATTTCATGTAGTATTATAATTCTGCATATCTGTACCCATTCCGTTGTTTTAAATCTTTATTGCATCTTGTTGTACCTAAATTTATATTGTTATCAATCGTATTGTTATCATTTACCCTACGGTCGACATTGGACTACGGCATTAAGGGTGTAGTTCGGGTTGGAAACTATTTTCTACAATTGATATGGTATCGATTTCAACTTTTTCTTACAACTTTGTATCTTTACGGATATCCGCGAAGAAATGAAGAAATCCGCGATAAAAAGTTTTTTGAGAATCGCATTATTTTGGGCCTTTTTCAACCCAAACTACATTCTCAATAAATTACTTCTACTCTACTCTCTCTGAAGGCACGCCCTTCCTCGGGCAGGTCCAGGAGAACAGAAGGCCGCAGAATTTCTGCGGACGATCGATGATGGACTAACCAACCGGCGTCAATCTATCTGATAAATATTGTTCGATTCGAGTATATAGTACGGCAATTGCGTTGTGGAAACGAGAGCGAAGAGTACCTCGTCTGTCGGAGGTACAGAAAACGCGAAGACCGTGCATGTATGGAGAATAGTTTGAATACGGGTCGGTGTTGAGAATCGACATGGTGAAAAAGATGAGAGAAAAATTGTAAAAGTATAAAGAAATGATAAAAGGGTTGTCGTAGGTCGTTCGGTGCAACGCGAGAAGCCGTTGCCGTTGCAAATCCGATTCTGTATGGTTCAGAGGATTTTGTAGCACAGGTTGAATGCTATTAAACTTTTTTAACAAGAGCGCGGATAACGCGGATGTCCGACGGAATGGAATTTCAGAGGGTAAAACGTAACGTGAGAGTTTCTTTTTCCCGTTTTCCCGTTTTCCCGTTTTCCCGTTTTCCCGAATCCCTCATTGAAGGATAAAAAGCTTAAGCACTTTCGCGCCGTTGGTTAAAGGGGCGTGAAGGAAATCTTATACGCGAAACGTAGCAATAGCAACTGAACCGGGATGAAGAAACGCTACGTGTCAACTTCGACGAACGGATAAAACAAGTGAAAGAACGGAACGAGTCAAGCGGATTAATAAATCAAAGGATCATCCTACGGGATCATCTCTCCTGTCCCTCTTGAAACCATCACCCTCGCTATACCTTTCATGGATCTTAGGATTTCCTACATCGTTCGAGATACCCTCGGGGTTCATGAGTGTCAGAAGAAAATCTCGTAGGATTCACTACTTTTGGTATAAATGTTGCTTCATTCTTTTTCTCAAATTCCCGTTTCTATACTTTCAGAGAATATAGAAAGTTATTGTAATCATCTCGAAAATTATAATTTTGAGTTTTCACTGGATTTTCACGTTTTTAGGTCCAGAAAATCACCTCCTTGAACTGGTTCGATTTTGGATTCGATTGGTTCAGTACTCTCAGAATTATTTGAATAACAAAATTCTGAAAAACCAAATCAAAATTACGACATCTTCAGATCGGATGAACGGATTTTGATAAAAATCGGTATCGGAAGGTTTTTCGAATCGCTGATCACAAACCTGGAGTCAGATCTACGAAATTTTGAATTTGGCGAATCAAAAAAGCTTGAAAAAAAAAAAATAAAAATCATCAGAATTCAATTAAAATTGTTATCCGAAGGTTTTTTGAGTCGCTGACGACGAATTTGTGGTTGAATTTTCGAAAGTTCGAACCAAATAATAATATTTTTGAGAACAGAAACACGGTAAGTTTCCCAAATCAGCTTGTTCTTTCATTCAAATTACTAACTTTGATACTCCGAACAATCTACAACGCGTATTATCTCGCTTTCCCTACTTTCTCAACTGGGTCAATAAATCTGTCAGCTGACTAGCTCCGCTCCCTACGGTTACCTGAGGGGAGCGAGAATTCGCAGGGTTGTTTATTATCTAAAGTATACAAGCCAGCATCGCCCTAACGTTCTGGGAAAACCAGGCCCCTCACTTACGGTAGAAGGGTTGATCCTCCGGGCTGAATATCGCTCAGCTTATTCCGAATTTCTAACCCGTTCAAAAAGTAAAAAATTATTCATCCACGTTAGAAATATCGCAAGTAGAATCGCCGGGCACTGGGGCGCGAGAAAGTAACTTATCGTTAGAGTCAGTGGCTCTGGCTCGGTCCCCGAGTCTAAACGGCGTCAATGAACGAGTAGAGTGGTGTAAGAAAGAAGATGGTTAGGAAGAGCGGGACTTTTATTTTTCACACGCTCGAGTAAATCCGTATATATGTATCCGCAGGAGTAGCACTCTTTTAGAGAGCCGCGGAGGAGGCATTGACTGAAAGAAAAATGTATATAGTTAGAAAAATGAAGATAAAAGAGGCAAAAACCCAACGGTGTGAGAAAAGAGAATTTTTCAAGAAACTGCAACGACCGCTGTCAAAGCGCGCCCTGGAGAGGTGCTCGTGCTTTGAACTTTAAACTTGAAACTCCGGAAACGGGAACTGGAACTGGAACTGGAACTGGAACTGGAACGGGGAGACGTTCGCCTAGTCCCACTACGCTACTACCAAGGTACATGTAACAGATCCCAGTGCAATTTTTTTTAGACTTTTAGTCCCAGTGGCAGCGTCGTATCCACGCCAAGCGTATCGTGTCGTATCTACAGGCGCTTCCGAGAAAACCGTGCTGCAGGCGCCGCGCTGCGATTGCAGTAATGATAATTGCCCGGTGGTGGCGTAAAGGTCACGTGGTCGAGTACTAAAGTGGGGGTTTTACAGACACGGTGAAATATAGTTACACCTCATAGCCCCCGGGTGGATATTTACCGATCTTATCGGACGTTTACCTCAATTGAAATGCATTACGTGATACGAGAGCCTTTTTACACGTCGACTATCGTCGCACTGTCTGGATAAAACCAACTACGCGATTCGAGGGAGGGAGTCAAGTGACCAGAGCAGCTGCAATGGGTGGAGATTTTATTGTTCCTAATTGTATTTCGAGTCTTTAATCGGAAACTGGAATAACTTTTAGAAATAAATGTGTAAAATCGAAGCATATTTGAATTGATATTTCCTGAAGAGAGTAGGATCTGAGTTTAGGTAGAAATGCGGTCATAATGCTAATTAAAAATGTCAGAGTCCTGTACAGCTGTCAAGTGTTTACGGTTGTAATTCCAACATTGACGAAAAAAAAATTAACGTAGGCGCTACTTTATATTATATATATATGATTGCTATTTACATACTCGTAATGATTTATCAATAAAATTGATCGTGATTAAACTGACGTTGATAACTGTCTGATTTAGGAGCATACCTACATAGGTACGTCCGTACGTGAACGCCCCACGTATCGATAATCTGATCTCAAATTAATCAAAACAGGTTGTCAAAAAAAATTGAAAGACACAAAATATAGAGTGATCGGGAATTAAATCAAGGATGAAAAATTGAAGCCCGGACGTTTAGCTCGTATATCTTTTATGCGGTTGATTCTACGCTGAAGATCGCTGACACTTTTTTTGTAGAGAATTTAAAGAGCTTTAAAATCAGTTCACGTCATCTTTCACCTAGGAGCAACCGGAAGAGAGGTATCGACAAAAAACGAGATCAAGACCGTTCAGCTTGACACTTTGCTGCCTCGATCTTGCAGAGTAATTGAATACCGAATATTCTATGAAGGTATAATTACTAGTTGAACCAATATCATTTTCGAGAATATCAATAACGCGACCAGGTTAATCTATGGGACGCGGTACGACCCGAGGAGTCACTAATTAGAGGCGGTAAACTAATTATAATCAACGTTAGGATACTCGTGGCTAATTAAGATATCGCTATGGCGATGGGTGTGTATCCGCCGGGCGTAGTACATTATAAGAGCGGCAAAGATGATTGGGGCAAAACGAGTTGATCACTTCGGCCATAAAAGGCTTTCGGTCAGAGTCGCGTATCCCGTCGTCTCGAAAAATTTCTCATCGCTGAAACGCGGCGCTGCATCGCGGTTTTAATGCGAAACGAAGGCACAGAATTGGCTACAAGAAACTCGCATGTTTCGCATCCGTGTAGATTTCATATTTCTCCTCCTCGTTTTGTCTTCGCATCGAGCGATGTGTTATTTTTTTTTTCTTTTCTCATCATCCATTCGGCAATATCGTATCAATTTTTCACCCAAGCACGTAGTTTTCGCACACGGTCAGCTGATCGTGATCCGTCCCATATTTGGTTCGTCTGGGGCGAGTTCGGAACGACCCACGCACTCCGTGCCCCCCTGCAGGATCCGCGTGGTTGAACCTCCTCCTGGTATCGTGGGTTGTGGCAGAATTACGACTTACGACGGGTCTCTCTGACGACCAAACGAACGAACGAACGAACGAACGAACGAACGAACGAACCTCTACCACTGAATAATTGACCCGACGAGCATTTAAGGGGTATAAATCGGCAGGGGATCGAGGAGTCGGAGATTTATACCAATCGTAAAACGAGGGAACGTAATTTTATCGCATCCCTCTACGTTTCGAAAAATATCGAAAATCAATGATTCGTGTCATTGCTCATTATTACAATTATAATTATAATAACCGTAAAGAGAAAAACTCCAACGACGTATCTTTACGGTGACCCATGGAAATACGAAGCGTAGTAAATCGTATAGTAGTCAGCTGACACGCAGACGCTCGTACTATTTTTTTCCAACTCTTTTTATCCCCCGGTTTCTCTTTCTCCACTTCCATTTCGTGCATACGTCCCTCTTTCTCTCGCCATCGTTCGAGCATCGTAGGTATGCGTGAACGTACTACGGAGTGTATAGAAACACTAAGCGGAGCTCGATGCTGCCGCTGTTGATGTTGCTGTTGCTGCACACCCACGGAAACTGCTGCACTCATTCATAAAAGTAGCCTGCCTGAATGCCTGACTGCGGAGTTGTAACCAACCCAGGCATGCCTTAACATAGGTCGACGGCAATTTGCAAGCCAGCGATATGCAACTCGAGTTCCCCTCCTCGACTACCGACGCGACGCCCCCGACCGTAATTCAACGAAAAAGTTTATCGTGAAAGATTATTTTTCACAAATTTCCACGAAATTTTATCAACCATTTTTTTTGTTTTCGTTCATAGTTGTGAGGTGGTAGAAAAAATTGTTTTAGTAATTTCTATCATTCTCGTGTGTCTGTGTGTTTATTAATTTTGTTATTGTGCAGAAAGGTTGTAAGACGTCGTGAATCTGGAATGCGATTTGCCAAAAGTATGGGTATATAGGTGAGTAGGGTCTAAAAAGTAAGCTCCATTAACGACCTACATCGCTTTGACACCCGGATGCCAGCGGAATTCCTAAAGGTTCTTTTTCCACCATCGTCTATAACAAATTCCCTGGGGATTCCTCATCCTCGTCCTGTTCAAAGTATTCCAAGTTAAACGGCTCACCGGCTAATAATATACGCAGATTTAAAACCTTCGCAATAACGATGTGAAAATATAGTCGCATTTAAAACCATGATTTAGAAAAAAGAGTCTCTCACTGATAACGCTGTGACGCTTATGAGACGTTTTTATTTTATTTTTTAGATATCATCAGCGAAAGATGGGCATTAAGGATACCTCTTGAAATCAATCTATACCACCAACACTTGAATCAAATCATAATCGGTTGCTGTACTATATAGTATATACTCGAAGCGATTGTGTGCAACAAGCTAATTTTGAATATTAGGCACGATCGAACGAATTCTAATTGACTAATTACACACCCGCACAATTTCATTCACAATTCGATGAATGGCTTCAGGGATTTGAGAACAACACACGAAGTACATATCGATTACATTTTCGCTACATGCTTGAAATGTTTAATGAGAGAAAAAAAGGGTTATTGAATCCTCCACTTTCCGCCCTAGGAGGAGAAACTCGGCGCATGCGCACATCATAAATGGTCTACTTTCCGCACCACTTTTTTTTTTCGTTTTCTCTTTCTCGAGGCGTTTATGACGATGACGCAGACCGAGTTTAAGGGTATAAATACTCTCGTTCTCTCTTGCAAATCGATTTCCCTCTCGTAAAATATAAATACCGTTTATCGATCTGTGGCGATGTTATAATAAAGTGAATAGAGTATAGAAATATATCCGCGAGAGGTCGTGAATTATGTAGATCAGTCAGCCTCGAGGCGAGTCCTCGGCACGGCGTCGTCTGGTTTCGCGGTTGGATGTCTGCTACGCAAACGATTATGGAAATGACGTAGATTTAACGTTGATTGAAGATATATATCAGAGTCGTTATAATACCCTGTATTCCCACCCTTTACCTCACCCGACGTTTCACTCGCCTCGCTATTATTTGCCTGTGTTTTAACATCGTAATACCAGAGATTGAATCTAGAAACCCGCGCCTTAATACCATCTGAACCCTAAATTCTCCAAACTGTTGAAATCACAAAGGAATGACTAATCGACTTATAAATTACCCAGTACAATAATACTTGCTCACAATCAGTATATTTCTCGCATCACCGTCACGGAGTCTGTCACAACTTTTCGCTAT
Organism: Euura lappo; assembly: GCA_018257835.1. Taxonomy (NCBI): domain Eukaryota; kingdom Metazoa; phylum Arthropoda; class Insecta; order Hymenoptera; family Tenthredinidae; genus Euura; species Euura lappo. The sequence goes on from JAEUYN010001672.1 coordinate 33,268, forward strand.
TTCATCGTCCCCTCAAAACTATGAATATATTAGCCAGAGAGAATTCAGCCGGATTTGTTTGTTCTCTTCAACCCATAATTAGAGCCGACGACGGACAGATCGATTCGAAATTACACGTCTGTGACTCGTAGTAAGTAGCAAAATAAGTTTCGCAGAACCAACTGCTTATCCACTGAACTGAATCGGTTCTTCACCTGCAACCACAGGATGCGAGAGCGAAATTTTCTTTGGCTGAAAAAAAAAGAGGAAAATTTCGCACTGTAACTTGAACTACGTCAGAGTCTCGGACCACAGGCTTCAAATTATGCCGTTGACCTCGTCCCCGACGAGGTGCACGTGTCGCAAAATTTCTTTTGATATATTTCTCCGGAAAAAGAAAACCGAGGAAAATACCTCGGTCATTGAATAGCGCCAATTTCTATATCGATCATCGAACTGTAGAAACAATTTTTGGAACAAGCCAAGTCTACTTCTCTATGTACTTCTAGACAGTTTTATAGACAGTTAGTAATGAGGTCGATTCTTGAACTCGGAATCCGCTAGTCGAGTACTATAAGCGTAACCGCGAGTGGATACTGCAGAAATAGAACACAGTCTCACTGTCTGGCTATGTGGCGCTCACGCCCCACACTTGTTCTGCACTTGGGAATCCCTGGATGCTACACGAAACGCATCAACCTTCCACGCGTCTCGTACGAGCGAATTCGCGATTGCAGCTGTTAGTCTCGTAGGTGGAACACACGTTGATCGAGAAATTGACATGGTGGGCACTATAAAGAGTGAAAAATGAAATCCCTGAGTTTTCATGACTAAATTATCATTTTTCCCTGACTGAAATTCAGACGAATCCCCTTGCTTTCCCCTGGCTTGAATTGCCTTCCAAATGGGGAAAACTGCCCAGACCCCGTCCAGGACGTTTCCAGGAGGGCCCTGGATAGTTTTCCCCATTTAAAAGTCAATTCGTCACGGGGACCATTTTTGAGTTCAGGTCTGAAATTCGCGAACTTTAAGTTCGGTTAGGTGTATGCGAAAAATAATGTCTCTGTGGCCTCAATTGTCACTGTCTCGCACCAAATGATCAGGTTTTCCGTTTCGAACTGAGTAGGATAGAGCAGGTATGACATATAACCTTGTAACTAAATACTGGGAATCATAGGAACGAAGGATAAAGAAGTAGTCAATGTCCTTGCAAAAAAAAAGAACGTGTTAGATATGAATAATACGCAGTATTACTATTCGGTGTAACCTTAATTCGTCTATAATTGAGAACATTCGATAGGTTACGTATGCTCAACACACTCATATCTTCAGACAAGAAAATAGGCCAGTCACACGTGGGATGTCTGGACATTCGCAATTATTACCACCGAAATTTTTGCCATAACTAAAAATAATATGATAATAAAAACCGCCAGCGGCCAATGCGAGATTACGACGAATTAAACTTGGCATAAAAATCGTAGACGAGGAGAAACTACGTCAAATTACATCTTTCGAGAACTATTACTAGTTAATTCCTATTCATCGTCTAAAAACTTGAAAAAATGAATGAAATGCACTTTCCGTTTAGTGTATCACGTTACACCGGAACTAGACGGATTCTCGTTGTGTCCCGTAGCCGGAAGTACGACAGTTGTCAGTTATTTCGGTAATAGTGGGTCAAACGTGTTATATATACGAGGCGAAAAAGTATTCGGCTAAATAAATGCCAGAGTATATGAGAAGGAGAGGAGGAGAGACCCGCGGGTACAGCACGTGCGAATCCATTAGCCTTGTCCCAGTCTTCGGTTTGGCGTGACCTTCGAAATTGCTCGCGGCCTAATTCTGACCAGACTGTAAGGAAAAACTAGGGGTATTCGGTCGTGGCCTTATATTTCGAAACTTTGCCATCGGGTTCGCACAAATAATGAAACGTTACGTCACGTTACTCTAAAAATTTGCAAGCATTTTCATTCCAATCAGTGACAAGAAAGCCTGAAAATATAAGTTGAAGAATGAAAAATCATAATTTCCATTTGCAAATATTGGTAAACAACTGTTTTCCTGTTTTTTCGCGCAAATATTATACTCTCTGTACACATAATGGACAAGAAATTGAATTTTACAACCGCGAATATCGTACGTCTTGCGTAAACGTATGTGATTTGTTGCGAATAATAAATACCAAGCTTTTATTATCCCTCTCAAGGAGACGATACTTGAACCTTTTTTGTTTAAACAGATGGGTTGTGGATCCGGGTATGAAGCATCGGTTTGAATCACCCGGTTCTGTATACAGCCGGTCATCGATCAGGGCTTCGTCCACGTGTAACAAGTCAATCAACTAGATCCGAGAGAATCGCGGGACACGCGCCTATCAAAACGCTATTAAAACCCGTAAGCGGATAAGATCCACAAATTTCACTCATTTCAATACCGCCATCGATGTCATAAAGGCAGGGATATCGAATACTTTTGTTTTCTTCTTTTCTGACAATTATAAGCATCGAAATAGTTCATCAGATTATATCAATAAATCGAAAGGTTTCATGAAAAGTTCTACATCACCAGAATTTCCAATCCCTATCCCGTGGCTGTTTAATTAAATAAAATTCTTTTTTTCATGGGATATGTATAGATATATTTTCGCAGCCAGAGAGTCGGATATGACGTCCCTGAATCCCACGGTACCTGCTCAGCTCCGAGATATAGATAATCCTTAAATGAATTCAGCGTAATCCTCGATTGAGAGGTGAACCAGTGATTCAGCGTATTCCGCGTGGGTATAATGCGAATAAAATTGAAAAAGATTTACTTCAGTTTCCCGTCTCGTTCGTAGATATTATGTGCTAAAAATATGTAGATATTTGATAAACCCCATCCGTCCAAAGGAGTAGAATAATACGAATCGCGAGATTATAACAGAACATTCGCGTTCATTAAAATAAACAAAAATCCGATTATCCAATGATATTTTAGAGACAATGAGATAATTGGTTCGTTGTTAATTCATAATTGAATCGTGAGATAACGAAGGGGGAAAAAAAACGTCAAAAATTGACATTTTTCTCTATGTCGACGCAAGGACCGTTGCTTTCGACTCTCACGGAAAAGAGAGACAACAGTGAGAGTGAAAAGAGAAAAAGAGTATCGAGCATGATACATGCGCGGTAATTTAGTTTTAACTTTGTTTCTTCATGTTGGTTAAGCTTTTTTTTTCTTCTCATTTTACTTTATTATTCTTTTATGTTACGTTCCGCAAACGATTTGGCAATCCACCGACCACGCTAACTACGTCCTACAAAATTAGCCAAGAAAAAAGGTGTGCAAATTTTTTTTCGACCATCTATCTCTCTGTCTAATGCCCGGTCTAATGCGTGTCTAATTGCGGTGTTGGTCAATACGATTGAGTCATTTTGCACAGTATCAAATACAGAAACTCAGGATCAAAACTAATGACGTATTTAGAACGAAGAGAATGATGCCGCGCGTGGCGAGACCCGGTTCTACAACCCGACTGAACAATTATAAAGAACTGATTGAATATTAATCGAATAACTCTAAGTACTGTGAAATCCATATTATTCCCTCCAGGATCTGAAATACTTGCCCCAAGTTTGGGAAGCTAATTATACGAGCCAGTGAAATATCGTTTATTGAATCTGAACCGAAAGGTAGAAAAAAAAGTGAAGGAAAACATGAAAAAAATTACAAATATTAACAGATATGATCATAATTCTCGGTTAATTAACTCATCAACGACATGATTTTATCTAATAAAACTACCGGCTTTGCATCAACTCTGTAACAAGGTCAATTATTTTTTTCTTCTCTTCTTGTCGTCTGTCTAAAACTAAGACAAACATGAAAAAAAAAAAAAAAAAACTACACCGTCCAGAAGCAGACCACATAGAAAAGAAACGGGCTAATTAATTTCGTTTCATTTGAACCGTTAACGCGAGTCGAGTTAATACGTAGTTCAGATAAATCGGTACTTGGAACAAAGAGAATTGGTCCAATAAGAAGCGAGGACGAAGTTGAAGTTAATAAACCTGACGGTTAAGACACGCGATAATGTTAAAGAAGAAAAAAAAAAGTGTAATGTAGAATCTGCTCCGGAACAGGAGAGCTGTAAAGGCGTTGAGCGACGATTTCATTAAGGTTTGCTGCTGCAGTCACACGGTACAAACGAGCATCTCGCGTAGTACTCTAGCTTCTGTTACGACAATTACGTACCACGCCTGGCTGCTACGACTCAAATTTATGCAACGGCTAAGAACACCGCGCGAATTCGAACAATAATTTACAACCTATTTAAATTTCGTTCTTTGTGTAATCAATTTTTATTGAATGAAATAAAAACTATCGCATGTCTTACGCGGTGTGAGCATTGTTACATTCTCGTTATATCTTTCGACCTATACGATCCAGAGTGTTGCAGGACGTTTTAAGCAGACGTTAATTGCAATTAATTGTAACATCCAATTAGCCCTTGGCCGTTGGAGTTTCAGCCAAGTCGGTGAATATAAATATACGCCAGTGGTACTCAAGTCGTGTCGTCTTAGCTGTCTGGAAAGTGCGAGACAGTCTTAAATCTTTGACCCGTTGTTCGCCGAATTTCCCACTACAGTCGGACGGTTCTATCTTTGACGATAAATAATAAGAACAATGAAATAAAGGGATCGCTAAATTTGCGCACCAAAATAACTTTGCCGGGTTACCTTGCTAATTACAGACCTCGAGCCGTTTCTGTCCATCAAATCCCTCTCGATCCTGCCCACATGTCAGACTCGAACGTCTAACGTGTCGGCAGTGAAATATAACCTGAATATAGCTATAGATATCGTATCGGTGTTGCGGAGGAAATAAGAATTGCAAAGAGAAGACAAGTAAAACAAACAAAAAAGGAACTAAAAAAAAAAATATATATATATATATATATATATATAATTTCGACACGATGTGATTACGAGTAAATTACAGGTATGAATAAAATGAGGTATGCAAGATTGAGAAATATAATTAAATCGTCATTTCATTCGAGTTTATAATACTGAGCTGCGGAACGACCTTGTCGCATTAACATAAATTGCCAACAGACTTGAGAGCTCGCATAATTATGCCTAGAGATCAATAATTCGTGTTCGTCATTTTTTTATTTATTATTTTTTTTTGGCAAAGAGATCAAAGTAGAAAAAAAAAAAAAAAAGTATGAATGGATGAAAAGTAGAGAGAAAAAAATTGCTGCCCAGAGGCTCTTTCGCATATGCTCGCAGCTAGCTGTGCAAGCGATAACGGCGGTCCAAAGAAAAGTACCTATAGGCATAGGGTATAGGGGAAAAAGTATCGTTAAACTAGTGGACGCGAGTCATTAAGAAAATTTCATTAGAAGGAAAAAGACGTGCTGACCAGACGCCGAAGGCGTTCCACCCTCGGTTTCTCTTACCTTTTAAAGACCGATTCACACGCTGCTTGACTGCAGTCTTATTTGTACATGATGGCCTCTAAAACGTGGTGAAAACTATAAAGAGCAAAAAATAAATAAAAAATCCCTGACTTTTCCTGACCACATTATAATTTTTTCTGACTGAAATTCGGCCGAATTAGTGGCTATCCAAGTACTGTAATAAATAATGCTCTAAATCAATGGTGAAAGAAAATGATTTTTGAGAATACTTTTTTATTCACAATTTATACAAGTTTTGCTACTATTTCCATTGATTAAGAATTCCGAGCGAGGAAGAAAAAAATCCTGTCTTGTTTTGCATCGTCATAAAATTCCTCGACTTTTCCCTGACCAGTGGCCACCATGTAAAAGCATGAAGAAAATAAGTTACTCTTTAGTGATCAGTGCAGTCACTATATCTACTGCACACAAGAAGAAGAAAAATAAGAAGGGAGAAAAAGATCGTGTAAAATCATTTTTAAAAAAGGTTACAGTGATTCTAGTCTACTATGAACCGTTTTTAATACGAGTTAATAATTGCAGAACTCGAGTAGGGTATTAGGTACCCTGAGCGTGGGATCTGTACCTACTTACGCCGGATAATCCAGATTTATAAAACTTGAAAATGGTGAACTTTCTATCAGAACTATCCCCGGAATAAGCCTTTAGCGAGCTTCAGTGAACGTCGGTAGGTTTTCACTTGACTAAAAGCAAATCGTTCTATAACAACAAGCTGCTATCGCGTCCGCGACCGGTAACACAATTTGAAAAAATGCTTCACCTCACTTGACATAATCTATTACTTGAATCGCAAAAGAAAAAGAAAATCGAACATTAATAATTCAACTAAAATAAAAACTTGATTCGATTCGATCGGATCTCGCTTTCATATTTGATATTTCACCATAAGTAGCTACTATACGTAAACATTCGTGAATAATTTAGATCCATGTAAAGACTCTAGCCTTGTATAATCTAGAGGGTGACTTATAACGGGCAGTTATCGTCTCTATAATCTATAACCCACAATTACTTTCCCTGACTATGCGAGTTTTGACTCAAGCATAGAGCATCTATCGAGGCATAAGGTACGCACATGCCGGGTATCAGTCGAGGCGATAAACGAAAGTGACTTTTGAAAATCTAAAAATACCTCTAAACTTGATACATAGATAAAAGCCGAAAGTTCTAGACTGCTTTGAAAAAAAAAATCATACTTTCAAAGGGCAGAATGAACATTCAATGAATTCGGACACTATCAAATGCCTCGTTCCTAAATATTGGCAGTCATCTGTTCATCCAATGTATTTCGATTTTTCATTCGCATAGCCACACCGACTACACGAGTATCAATTTACTTTACGTACAAATTTATAAAATCGATCGATCGAGGCCTGCACCGAACTGGACTGATTAAAATTATGAAAAATGAACAAGTGATGCGATATTACGAGGAAAGGAGTTTCTGGACCAGGAATATATATTCACGGTCTATACACCAATATCGACAATCGCGAACTATTCCTATGGTAAACATCGGACACCCCATCACCGAACTAGACGGGAACTATGCTTTCAAATTAGTTTAACCGCTAACTAAGTAGTTTCCCGGTTAATTAATATTAGTTTACGCTGAAATTCTATCGCTCATCGGCAGGCGTTCGGTTATAGCAGCTACAGTTCGGCGATCATCGGGAATTTGTGCATATTTTAGAAAAATTCAATACAATGTCAGCTGCAGCAGCGTCATTGCTATCAAAGGTTTATCAAAGTGTAATTTTAGTACTATTTTTATTCGGTTACGCGCAGATCTCGACGTAGTATAATCGAAGGTTGTACATAAGATGTATTTTTATTACCGGCAATAATCAGGCTACATGCAATTTCCCATTTCAATCTTCTCGTTTATTCATGCATTGTCTAGTTTGTGGAACGGATGTGTACTGACATTGAGCGTTCCGTGACAAATATTAATAACATTTCGCATTAGACTGCGGTGCTTGCGTCTGACGCAATCGATTATGACCGTAGGTAATTGGTGGGTAGGTACTACAAGTGTGACGAGGATTACAGGGTGTCTACTCAAGTCAGGATCTAAGATTCCCTGAGAATTCCAAGGGATTTTTTCATTTTTCCAGGTGATCGAGATACGATTTTTATTATCATATAATATCTCAAAATATACTAGACCAATTTTTTTTTCTTTCTTCTTTGAAATTTAATACTGGTTTTGAATTCGCAAGAAAACATTTTTTTAATCGATCTGAACCTGAGTGAACCAAATATATCCGATCCGTGAGATTTTCAGGACTTCGAGGAGACACCCTGGATTAGGTTTTCATATTTTCTTGTCGCGAAGGGAGAATAAAGGAAGAAAGAAAGAAAGACAATAAAGTCAAACCGTGTGCCAAGGTGTGAAAGTGTTGCGTTGCGTTGCGTTAGAAGAGAAAACTCGAGGCGAAGGAGGGTTGGAAAGAGTGGAAATATCATCAGAGCGAAGTGAAATGAATGATGAAATATGTAAATCAAGGGTAAGAAAGAAAGGGCCCCTCATTCTTCGCCTCTGTTTGCTCTTGAATCCGAGCTCGCGATACTTGGCGACTTCGCTTGTGCTCCACGGGGGGTTGAGAATATGCGAGATATTTCACGGTTTCCAGAGTTCAAGGTTGACGTCGTTCAAACTTTGAAATCGTTGCTTTTTAAAAATTTAACGTCGAGACCTGCCGCCACGACCGACGTCGGCTCTGACGTCTAATTACGTTCGCGGGATTGCGAGAGTCTCTCCTACCTCTCTGACATACGTCACCGCGTCAACTTATACGCGTCGATTAAACTTGCGCAATTTTAATCTCAATTATAAGTTTAATTGAAAAATCAAGATATTATAATTCAATTTTCAGCCTAATCTACCCCCACCTTGAATATACTTCAAGTAAGACTCACGAAGGGAAACAAAAAATAAAATACCAGATTGCAAAGACAGAAATCGAGGCTTTTGGCATCAAGTATGATTAAGTTGTTCATCCATGTCGATATTTTTTTTATCGTTGGACGAATCGAATGATATTTGTTGATAGAGCCGTCTTCTTACTTTTTGGTCTCTACATGTTCTGAACCTGAACGGATGGTCAATCACACAACCTTTTTTTGTAGGTAATTTGGAAAGCGTTCAAAAATCGGCTCGTGTGCGGGAGGAAGTGAGAAATTGACAAAAACGAAAATGAAAAAGAAGAACGATAATCCCGAGGGGTGAAATCACAAAATACCAAAGAAAATCTGGTGTACGAAGGCCTGGAAATGTCGGGAAATGTTGGAAACATGTATTGTGAAATATAGGGTCGAAATAATACACATTTTTGCTGATGATTCACCCCTCAGATAATTCATCTCGTTTTTATACTAGAATCTATGACGAGTAGTGGAATAGGATAAACGATTACGCTTGTCCATACCAAAGTAAGGTCGGTCTATGATAAGTTCCATGCTTGTATCCTACATATTTATTATGAATATAAATCTGTCTGGGTTATGTCTACGATATGTCGTTCACACTATATTGTCAGACAATTCCTTTTCTCTCATATATCCATAACAAATGAATGAAAAAAAAAAAAATGATAATAGATGCCCATAAAATTCGATTTACGTCGAACCGCATGATGCAGATAGAGAATAAAAGATCTAAATCACTCAAACTGTCTCAATAAAATTGCGAACATTCAAGTCAGTTGTATATTTTGTTAGATTCCCCCATTTTATACTTCCTCTTCCCTATGACACCTACGACGTTGTTTGATTGTGTTTTGCTCGTATCCTCGTGGCACGTGTCAAGGTAGTCCAAACGGCAAAACAAACCTCGAGAGATCGTCAAATCTGAAGCGTAATACAACCGACATTACAGGTACCCGTATAATACGTTCTCATTTCAGAATCTTGGAGGAAAAATATTTGTCTAGGCATAAATCGTACCGAGTAGTATAGGAATGCACACATTCTCGAACCCCATTGTCTAGACACGTACGTATATGCATCACGTTTGTTTTTCTAACCGGACGGACAGACACGCTGCGGTGAGCCGGTTTACGCTCCAGTTAAGGACCGTTAAAAGAAGGCGAGAAAAAAAGCAAAAGAAGAAGAAGAAGAAGAAGAAAAAAAAAGAATTGGCGGATAAAAGATTCGCCGTTGCGTATTAATTTCCAAGGAAGTTGGCTCGTTTTATTTTTATTTTTTTCTTTGCTACAGTTGATCGGTGAAACGAGACAACATTTCTATATTATTAAAAACTTTTCAACAGATTCATCGTTGATCAATTTCTATGTACGGAGAAAAATCCAAACAGGGAGATTCTCCCTCCAGCTTTCGTGTGGTTTGAACTTCGGCGGAGAGAAGAGCTGTTCTACCGAACCACCAAACGCGATCAGCTGACTCCCCTGCGGTAAACCGCGAGGAATTGAAAAGTTTTACCACGAATGTGGTTTCACCAGTAATTTCCAGACCATCTAAAATTTCTATTCTCAGAACTTAAACCGTAATCGCGATGGGAATGTTAAACGAAACGATGTTAAAAACCATTTTTATAATCGGTCAAAGAAATACGTAGAAACTAAAAGAAGGATTATTAGTAGATAACAAACATTTGACAAAGTATCTACGTAACAAAATCACAGAGTCAAAGACTCGTGAAATTGTTGAAAATTTTCAGATTAGCGTGATTAATAGCCTATGGCGAGGTTAAGGGGTGAGGCTACTGCCTATAACTAGATCAGGAAGTCACGAAGGTAAAAGGGTTTAAGATTGTTTGCTCATTTCGTGCGACTAGATTTCAAAATCGGTATACCGCACTATATTTTTATATTTGACAGAAGAAACAAAAGACGTGGAATTAATTCTCTCACCGAACTGTTAAAGACGTTAATTTACACCGACATGATCTAATTTCGATTACAGTAATGTAAATGAACAAACATCCGCCAACTTCGTATCAAGATTAGTGCCTACCTACTCTCTGTGTGTATAAACGCTCGACTTCTAGACGGCGATTCAACGATAACGAATAACCGCCAAATTTGTCAAAATATATAAAACAGAAAAAGATTCATTCGAATCGAACGATCTTCAGCAACAAACTGACTGCGTAGATCGTACACGTAATTGAATACGTCACACGGGAGAGAGACTGCTTGCCTTTAAAGCGGATATGATTCATAGGGAATCCTGATTCTTAACACATATGTCTGTGTATAAAGTGTACGATATACCTACGCCGTTACATAGCTAAGGTGTACCTTAAAGAAATTAACATAACACTTAGTTGGCTATATAGAATAATAAATGGAAGCGGGGTACTCGCGTATGGTCGAATTCGTTACGTGTCTGTCGTGACTCGAGTGTATGAAAGGCAGGTAGGTGTGTAGGTACAGAAACGAATAATCGTTCGTTTGTAGGTCTTTGGGTGAATGTACCCACGCGCGAGGCCGTCGACATTCGACACTCACATTCACATTCACATTCACAGTCGTGCTTGTGCTTGAAATAAACTTTAGTGTGCCAAATTTTTACACCGTCTCAGAAGCCAAATTCGTCTCTCGCGGTCAGTTGTTCCGTTGCATGTACGTAGGCAGTACCGGCAATTTTTCAACCTTAACCAACCGTGCGAACGCGAACCCTGACTACATACGAGTATACCGGTGAATGAAAAATAAAACAGTGATTAAGCCGAGGAAGGCGACTCGGGTCCCAACAGCCTCCAGGATCTCGCCGCCAATCGACGCCTCGACAAAAGCCTCGGGGGCAGCTTTGGTTTATGGTCTTACGATCGCATGACCGACGGTCGACCGTCTCTACTTTCACTGAGAAACTTTTATTTCGCTACTATTTGCACACGCAGTTTTCGCTCGGTGATTCACATTTTTTAGTCTTATTTTTCGATACAAAATTTCGTAAAATTGATTAGAACCGACTCAGGGATCCCTGGCAGATAAAATCATTGAAAAGTACGTTTCGCGCGATAGTTGTGAAACCAATCGTCCAATTTCGTTGAAAATTTTCACACAGAGTATCGTCATTGATACTTTTGGTCTAAACTAGGATATTCAAAGTCTGAACTAGTAATTTGTAGGCCACATAAAAAGAAAAAAAGTGGACTACAAGTCGATGAAAATAAGAAAGTGTCGCTAAAATAAGATTGCTTTCTAAGATATCTTGAAAAAATGGAAGATTCTACTTCAAGCCTCAAGCACCACTAATAATTGGAGTCTTGATGCAAAATTTTAGCCGAATTGGACGAGTGGTTTCAAAGTTATCGTACAAAATGTCGAGCTATTTGCAGAATGCAGTGACCACTTGAAGCTGTAATATATTAAACGATTCTTAACATCATTATTTTTGGTTCGAGTGCTTCAAAGATAAAAAAATAGTGTCTTTATCATATACTAATCACTTTGAAATCAGGCAAAAAAGGATAGTTAAAAAAAAAAAGAAAACACTTTTATTTGACTGACAACGAAAGATTCCGTGGTTACCTGAATTTGAGAAAATTAGGCTATTGATATATACGAATAGAAATGTCATAAATGACCACAACCCTAAGTTTTGTATATGCACTTTTTCGCGTTATCCACGGTGGCATCGATACATATATAGAGTAAATAATCAAACATTAATCTTCCCGTTGTTTCAGTATAATTTTTCTACCCTCCTTTTCTTTCCTGTCATCATTTTCCTGTCTTCTTCCTGTCTATTGTTTTATTTTTTTCCTTTTCTTTTGGAAAACATTGCGATGAAGTGAAAACACAGCACGCAAAGGTCTCGGAGGGGTAGCTTCTCGAGTCTTCCGACATCGCAGGGGCTGCGAACTGCTGCTGCTTCTGGTGAGACCCCAATTAATATAGCAATATTATTTTTATCATTATCGCCCCGTTATTCTCCTTCTCGTTAATTATTATGATCGTTAAGGGCAACCGACCTCGCCTGACTTCGCATCGCATCACCTCTCATCTCATCCTCGATCATTCGTGAGTGCACGTGTACCGTGACTCGAGTCTCGAGTTATTTGTAAACAACGAAGATGTTTGTCAACAACTGGTTTGTTACGCAGGTGCACGAGAGCAAACCACCTCACTGCCTGCAGCATCGCCATCGTCACAGACGCCAAATCCTAACGCGACAAAATCCGCGTAGTTAGTCGATATTTTTCCTCAATTTTTTCATTATTTCAAATTCAAATTTTCATTAAATTCTGATTTAGAACTCGTTGAATTTCAAAATCAAATTTAACATTTTTTTATTCTTCAATTAGAATTTGATTTCTCACGACGATGACAGGAAAAAAAAAAACTACTCCGAGTCTGATTTCAAGAAAAAAAGAAAAGAAATTATTTTTTTTTTATTTCAGTTGATTTTGGTTCTCATTTTCTTTTTTTTTAATCCTGGACCAATTCTGAGTCTGCAAAGACGAGAAAAGGACTGCATCGTCGAACATTGACCGCGCTTGGTTACTTGCGTAACGCGAAAGTCAAACATAGAACGGACCCCTGAAGAGAACGAGACGTCGCGGGCGGTGCTCTCGGCAGACACAGCGGAGTCTCTGATAGACGTGGTACACGAGTGAATACGGAGAACCTGTATATTGCAAAAGTGTAAATGTAACAGGTATAATTATATCCAGATACACGAGGTAAATCGTGGCTCAACATGACTAATAAACGAATAGTTTATAGTTAATATACAGATGGTTGATAACCAGTTGTGGTATGTCTATAATGTTGAACGTTTCCCACAATATCGATGATCTGGAAAGGATGAGATTAAAGAAAGTCGAACAGAGACCAATTACAAAATAGCTACAACTAATACTGTTCAAAAATACACTCTGAACATTTTTTAGCGATAGTATCAACTATTGAAAGTTCGATTTACTACTTCGCACAGTTCTGGCAATCATAATAATATGCAAAGAGAATATTACATCAGCGATGGCTGGCGATTTTTTAGTTTTTGAATTTCGAAAATACATGCATCGAAGCACAAGGTGGGAAAATGATATTTGAACCTCACCGATTCTCTAGATTGGACCCAAGATGTGATACATCGGTATATAATACCTTTGAAATTTCGACGAAAAAATGATCGAAGCTCGTTAATTCTACGAATTGAGTAGGTAAACGAGTCAAAATATGACAAATCTGACATAATTTGTTGTTCAGGAAGGTAAATTTATTCAATCTCGGCAGTAAAACGTATAGAGATTGATAACTTCCACAATTTTTAATATTTCAAGTTAAAATTTTGCGTGCCCTCTGAGTGTATGAAGAGGCATTGATAAAAAAAAAATCCACAATCATTCAAGACAAGTACTTTCATAGTTTCTATGATTGATGAAACGCTGCTCATAATATTTTACCCGGCAATAAAATGAAAAAGAAACTTGGATAATTTCGTGTATAATTTATGAGAGAACCGCCTCCTTATTCAGCCGTTATTCGATAATTTAAATTAGGGTTACCGAACTTGCGCCCCGTGAGTTTTCTTTCCCAAGCCCGAATCCGCGATGAAAGTATTACGACAACCGCATCGAATAAAGACGCGGTCTGGGTCGTAAAATGTTTACAAAGGTGCCGCTTCTTCGTCCGATGGCAGAGGTGACGCGAGCAGCCATAATTCCCGAACCTGGTTGACGCGCCTGGGTACAGGACTCCGGGTAGCAGGTAGTGCAATACGCAGTTTTTCGTGTCAGCGAGTCAGCGAGTCGAGATCCGCAAGCTTACGTAACCCGGGCTACGGGATCGCGTAACGCTGTATCTGGTGCCCGGCCCGGCCCGGCCCACCCTGATCGACTTTCAGTGCGCAAAGGGGTCGGGGTCGGGTTTCCCGTCTTGAGAATTTCAGATACGAAAAAAAAAAATTCATTAGACAAAATATTTTCATCCCGATATCCGGGTCGATGGACTGACTATAATTTTCAGATATATTCATTTTCAGCGTGAGAAATTAATTCGACTGTACCTACATTCGTTCATCGATTAGGTATAACCTCATCATATCCACCTGGAGGTCTTACGTTTTCAAGTTTTATACACGTTAACACCACGGTGTGAAATAACCGATGGTGAAATATTTGTCGATTAATTACTGTACCGATGTATCGATTTTCACGTTCGCATATATATTATCGGTATATTCTCACGTATATAGCTACTTTGCGCGGTATATTTTAACAGTGTCATTGGCCACCCAGCATCGATTACGTAACGTCGATACCAACTTACATAAAATTTCTCACTCTTAAATTCATCGAAGGGACAAAAAGAAGAATTAAACAAAACAAAAAAAATATTGAGAGAGGAAAAATAGGCGCGAATTGTGAAATTAAAAGTCCTTTTCGCGCATCGATGTCTCTCGATTTTTCTCTGAATAATTAATTACTGAACATTATGGCAAAGCTCGACTCTAATACTTTTCGAATTTATCCTGTCTTTAACGTGAAATAAATTGAAATTAATGAAATGATTTGAATCATTTCACCGACAAAAATAATGTGTTATTTCCCCCTCGGAATTTCCCTCGATTTGTCAAAAATTTATTCGATTTTGAAAGCGAAGTACTCAGTTTTTTTTTTTTTTTTACTCTTCAATTTAACGAATCAACTTTGAGTATATATTCTACGGCGCTATTTGTGTAACGATCGTTATAATTGAACCAGGGACATTGTAACCTCTGCATGCGAGATAGCAATTAGAGCAAAGTTCAGATTTTGATTCGTCGAGTTTCAGGTTCAAAGTTCGGTAATTGCATTCGACTGCACACACCTGTCGTTCCGTTCGATAATAATACCGTCTGGTCTAGTTCGCGCGCTTATCTCTCTGCAGACAATGAATTATATTCCGATCTTTTTATACGCAACACTATACATAATACGTCAAAAAATATAAAAATAATGATGAGTTTATAGAATCTGATGAAAATAAATCTTTCGACAGATTATAAATTCTGAAGTAGGTATTTTATTATATTAACCGCACATGGCACGAGGACGAAGTGCGGTTCCCTGGATTATGGTACCTATATAAGTACCAGTAAGTAGCCAGAGTCGTGTCGAGTGTCGACAAGTCACGTTCTATAAATAAATTCTTGTAAGAATGACTTCTTCTTAGGTGTGGCAAAAGGCAGTCTGTGCAGCACGGGAGCTATAACCGTCCTCCTAGTCTGTCCGCCCGCAATTACGTCTATACCCGGCGTGAATTGTCCTGCACGTTGTGCAGTTTACTTCTTCTTCAACGTCCTCCCGCTACCAAGAAAAAATTATGGCAGAAACCAGGGGGCAATAGAAAAAAAAAAAACAGAAGAGAAGAAAAACGAGAAGGCTATAAGAAAGCGTGAAAATTGTAGCAGAGAAGAGAGAGAAAAAAAAAAAAAAATTGTCTAGATCTCTGGAGACTCGTGAGTTTTTGGTATACGACTAAACTTTGCGCCCGGTTGTATAATACAAAGTCTTCCCTCGACTATAGATACCGTTGCGAAATAGCGACAGAGGTTACCAGACGCCAATTTCTTTCTTTTTTAATTGTTCGTTGTCTTTTTTTTCTTTTTACAGACTCAAACCGTCTCTCAGTTCCATTTGGTGTAAATAATAAAAGAGAAAAACGATACATTCCCAGTGGAGAATCTTCTTGGCTCCTTCGTTCTTGTTTTAAACAAGATCAGACTCGCTATATTTCGCCCCGTTTGATATCTCGATTAGTTCCGTAGTTCACGGTCGATAAACCTTCAGCGAAGTATGAAGTTTCTTAGTTTAACTCGGCCTCATCTCTGCCCATCATACTATGCACGCTTCTTCAAAGCCTACGACTACACCTTTTTTTTTCTTTCTTGTTATTATTATTATTATTATTACTATTATAATCATACTTGGCGCCAGGTAGAATCGAATCATTCAAGCCTGTCGCTGTCGCTTGAAATTTATACTTGGAATAGATTTTTTGCTATCCTTGAACAAATTTTCTAAGGTCGCTGTATAATACCAAAAAATTTTGACATTTCATAGAATTTAAATCCTTGAGCAATAAATTTTAAGACTCAGGTAGTCGACCCAAAAGTATACCCAAAAGTTTAGCAAAGCGAACAAAGAATCGTAACCGTGCGAATTTTACTAGACCTCTCTATATCGACGGTAAAATATTTTTGCCTGAAATTTAACTTTGCGAATACCATCCGGGAAATGAATGAAGCCCGAAAAGATTATACTAGGTACTGCATAACGGGACTTCGTACGTGCTCCGCGAAAACGTTTGGGCTAATGCTACGCGTACGTTAATCGAAATGTTCGAGACTCCACAAATTTTGCCACGTTCATAAATTCCGAAGGATTTTATGCGCGCCAAAAGGCCATAATTCCGAATTTAAAACGAGGGCTTAACCACTCGTCGATCGATCGTACACCTGACTTCAAGTCACTTCAACCGACTCGCTGACTTCAACTGACATACCGAGATAATAGTTTCGCACGGTTTTGCCAAATGCTTGCTGGAAAAAACCGTGCCAAACATTATTTCGGTACTTTCAAATTCGGAATTATGGCCTTTCATTCATAATTTAGGGGGATTCGTAAGGTCAGACTACACTACTGGAGTAATCGCTCAATTCTTCATTGACAAGCTGCAGCTGTCCCGCGAGTCTGGTCCTACCGAAGACGAGAAAAGAAGAGAGATAGAGAGAGATAGAGAGAGAGGAGAAAAGGGAAGAGGGAGGATGACCCAGATGCAGCCTCTCGGTCGACTGCAGGATGGAGAATTCTCTCGGTGTTTCAAGAGCCTACTATCGGAATGAAACCTCGCCTCGCGAACCGAACCCAACGAATGAGTTTGACGAGGGTATTTTCGACGGTAGTGTGCGTAATGCCGGTGTGTGACTGCAGCGAAGCTGCATTACGGCCACGATGTGGCTTGTAGTGTACTACGAATGAAACGAGCCACGTGACGTCTGCCGCCGTCCCGCCGTCCTTGTCGCCACTCCCTGATCGTTTTTACCTCACAATCAGTCCGCGCGCGAGTTCATGGAAATCTTGTGTGCCATATAGGATACGGCAGATACACGGATAGCGGAGACCCGATGCATGCGATGCATCTGATAGACTTATCCGTACAGCTTCCATCCAGGTCGTTGGTGTCGCCGGTGACAATTAGCGCTTTTTATACAGTATATGTGTACAGTAATGTTCGTGTCTGACCAATCAACCTCGTTTATCGACGATATTCCTGTTATGTTACATAGGATATTATAGATAGAAAACTCGATCTCTGGTCACATTTTTCTACAAATGTCATCTTCATTCTAAACCTAATTCGTTGTCACACTTTTGGGGAGTCTCACAATGGTCACACTCGGGTCAGATTAATTAAAACGTCAAGAAAAAAAAGTCAAGAGACTTTGATTTTTCAAAAATAAAATTTCAACATTTTTTAAACTTTTGATAATTTTTCATCAAATTTGTGGGTGAACGAAGGTTTAAATAAATTTAGATTGAAATTTATGATTAGCGATAGTCGAGTCGAGGTCAAAGAAGCGAACCTAAAGTGCTGTTCGTGATCGAATCGAGTCTTTTTGTCAATTGAAGTCGATCTTTGATGAAATCTCGACTATAGAGTTCGCTCCTCTCTTGGGGTTGATAAATATTGAATGAGAAACTCTCGGAATCGTTACAGTTAGTTCGGACAATCGATGCAGCAGAGTGGGAAGCATATACTGCAAAGTTTGTTAAATCTCTTGGGGAAAAAGACGTATAGCTGTGCAGTTTGAGGCAAGTTCTTCTTCTTTTTTTTTTCTTATCGTCGAACAGCATTACGTCTGAATCCAGACGTGTATAAATCAATGTTTGACATCGATGGTAGATTTTATTTCTTCGAAATCACAATCTAGACTGTTTCTAACCATTTTCGGATCACGTGATGCGTAAAAAGTGATCTCGAAACAGATTCACGAATCTCATTCCCCCCGTTTCGTCCAGACTGAAAAATTCTCCACCGACTCCGACTGTGAGAGATGATTGATAAAATGCTGAGCCGCGTGTAAGAGGATATTCGAAATTGAAATAGGCACGGGGAAATAATTTCGTATGGAAATTAGAAAGTACCAACGACAAGCGGTTCGATGTATCTCATGCGAAATAATAACATCCTCCTAAGTAGGTAAGAAGGATTTAACAAACGTTTTCACCTTCCTACGTCTCGTTAATTAAATTCTGCTAACTTGTAGAAGAATTATTGAGCGGGATGAAGAGAAAAAGGGGAAGTAAATTCGTGTTAAGTGATACGTGGCTAATTAGCGCGGTAACAATCGAATTAAATCTGCGTTTGTTTACAATATTGTTGCTCCGAGAGTCTAGTAGAGTTTTCCAATTAGAGTCCAGTACGCTTTATATTAACGTCGCCGAGACGCCCGAGTGTCTCCAGCGTTAAATCCGCGGCTAGTCTTTGCGTTAATTAAATAGAATAAAGAGCGTCGAGGAATAATTAAGTCACCGAGAAGATAACAGGCCAAGTAAAGTTGAAAAAAAAATTTGTGTAGCAGGAAATGAGCAAAAAATGCAACAACTTTAGTCTGAAACATTGAATATAATAATTAATAAAACTTCAACTGTTTCCATTATTTATTTTCGAATTACGGTAAAGTGTGTAAAAGCGTTTTAAAGGAAGATGAATAAAGTCGAGACCGGATGAGATGGAGATAAGTTGAATGATAGGAGATGAGAGAGGAGTCAAAAGGGAACAAGGATCCCAAAGAGAGAGAGAGAGTAGTAGTAGAAGTGGAAGCGAGGTGGAAGGGCGAGAAAGAGACTCGGTTTATTTTTATTTCTGTCTGGCTGACGGGTACGAAATAGGTCGAGGTGTCTGCGGCTTACGCACGCGTGTGCCCTTGCGTATCCGTGTGCGTAGACGCGTGCGAATTACCCAAGTTTTACAACAAACCACGCGTTCGCGAAAGTCCGAGAAAGTAGAGAACAACGATTGTTAAATAGGCCGCTAGACCTATATATTCGTAAGGTGCTAAAACTTTTTTTTTTTAATAAAATGATACAAAAACCGAAGTTCTGTATGTAATTATGAATTCGGACCTTATTGACTTCGATCGCAAATGAGGATCGCGGGATAAGAAACTTCTGAACGATAAACGAAGATGAGAAGCATCAGTCTTAAAACTTTTGCACAATATTCGCATAGTTGGCTCTAATTACAGAAGGGACTCTGTTCAAGCTTCGCTACATCCTGCAGTCTTTGATGGAAATGAAACTGTGGCAGATGATCGAACAGAAGCCTTTTTACGCGAAACTACATCAAGGAAGGGTTAGAGTAGGTTTTAATTGTTCAATGGAATCGATACGACGTCGTTTTCGCAAAAGGGTCTCAAGTTTCCTCCCTCGTACGGTGTAATTTGATTCAATTGTCGATCGGATAGCATTTTTCCAAATTATCAGTTTTTCGTGAAGAAAAAAAAAAAACTCTCGCGTTTTATACTAAAACGTGTGAAGAAAAAACAAATGAAGAAAAACAGGCATTCCTGTTGGGATCATCCTTTAAAGTGTCCCCTGTTTGTTTTCAGGTACAGAAACAAAAAAGTTTCAAAGACAAATTGGATTCGACGGAATAAGTGTCGGACTATACCTATAGATGGGGGTTAGCTTTACATCGGTACGATTAATCTCTCCGCGTGTTACCCGTAAACAGCGGCAAAGTTTAAATCGTTCATGCAGAAAAAAAAAGACAAATAAAAGAGTGAAACGCCTCGTCGGGTGATAGCGTTTGGGTCAAGGGGTCGCGGGGCAGTTGGCGCCTCTCGGTATATAATAACAATAAGAAAAAATAAGAATGATAACAGAAATTTGAAAAAAAAAAAAAAATACGAGACTTTGAACCGTCTTAAAGTAGATACAAAAAATATCTTTCATTCAGTTTTAAAACGAACAACGAAATAATTGATTGAAAAAAATGTGTAGAATTAATGATCGACACGATATCAAATGAGTTTGTAAAAATATCGCAGAATTAACTCCTCGTAACCTCAACACGTTGTTTTTATTCATAAATAATTGATTCGACACTTCAGAAATGATTAAAAAAATAAAAATAAATAAAATGTTAAGGTTGTAAATAAGTGGTTCTAGAGTCAAAGGTCGTGAAAAAAAAATATTAAAAATACAAAAGTAACTTAGTAGCCAAACGAAACGAAACGTAACCAGAACAAAAAAAAAAAAAAGATGAAAAAACTGCGGAATAGGAAAAAAAACATCATCAAAAGTAATAAATTACGGTCGGACACACAGTATTTCATTTTTTGTTACCACGAGGAGATGTAGCCCGTAGTTAGTCCTTGTCACACGTTATGTTCTCATACATATTTTCTGACTCACAGCTGAGACCCTATCCATACTTATTTGTGAAAATAAAAAAGATGGAAATATACTTCTCGTTTAAAAATGAAAAAAAAAAAAATTTCATACACTCCCTACACATGAAAGGAATGAAACCGACTAGAGAAAAAGACGCCGGAAAAAAAAGGAAGCGAAAAAAAAAATTAATAAAACAAATTTTTTTTCTAAAATTATATACCGACGTATAACTCCGTTACTGTATATGAAAGGTTTCAGAATTTATTCTATTTCGCATAAATCATCGACCATTATCAGACGGATTCGCCAGTGTCATCGACCTCTTATATAGAATTACGAATAGACACAAAACTTGGGTATCCGTGCAAGTCTATATGGAACACGTCACTTTTTTTACATGCCCGCATAAAAGAAATAGCTTTTGAATACATAAAGAGAAAATAAAGAATAAAGAATCTGCAAAAATTTGCTTAATTTTTTTTCTTCCACATTAATTATCATAAAGAATTAAAACAAAAAATTGTTCAATATTTCCGTCGTGTGAGAATCGTGAGCGCGGATAGTTCTCGGATCGCGTGGTCACGTGACCTAGCATACGCGTCGAATATAAAGCGATTAAGATTCCGTCTGCGTTCATTGAAGGAACTCGATGTGAATGAAATCCATTGTCGTCTACACTCGAGGCACAACCGAGCCTCTTCGACGCGCCACTGCAGTCCGAAGACGTCACTAACACTAACAGAGTCCATGATAGTATATTGGATAACCTATGACGTAGACGACGACCTTTGTAGACTAGCCGAACCTTCACAATCGCCGAAAAACGAATCATGGACCAACCGAAGAAAATAAAAAATGTGTACCTTCGTCGGTCTTATCAAATTAATTGATAAAAAAAAAAAAAAAACACTGATAAGTCCCCGATTGCGAAGTTTTAAATTTAAAGATGTAAAAATACGAAATTATGTTACATGTATCAGAGCGCAGCTGTGCATTCAGAATTATCGTTTATCTACACACAGTCTTGTTTTCCCTCTACTGCAGGGTCAGAAAAGCGCTGCACGTTGGCTAACAATAAGACATTTTCAGATCACAGTCTGCCGATATATCAGAGTGAGTTGAATCATTTAATCGCGGTTTTTGAGCTCATTGCTCTCCACGAACATAGAATGTTACTGACCTAGATAATTATTTGTTTCGTTAATTATCATCGAGACGAGGATCTCACAAGTCTTACAAAAATCTTAGTTCTCTATCGTCATAGTTTTCAAAATCGAATACATATTACAATTTACCTGTGAAATTTGGTAAAAAAAATTGGTGCTGGTGATAATGATAATGATTTATCGATAATTTAATATCTAATTGGGATATAAAATCGTTCAGGCATTGAAATTCGATGATAAGCGATCGAGTGAAATGGCCGTAAACTTCAAAAGGCTGATGCGAGTAATTCGACGAAACCAGCGAGACCACTAGAATTTATATCATCGCTGTTTATGTCGTGCACCACGAAAATCGTAATCACCGAAAGCAAGTTTCTATAATTTCGGCGATGCTAGATTTTCGAATAATAATTCAATAGAAGGGAAGAGCCAGAGGGGATGGTGATAAAATTTCTTACCTTGGATAATTTTTCGCCTTCGTGATGCGGCAAAAGAGTCCTAAGTGACTGAAACCCGGCATTGATACTCTGCATCCGTCTTCTCTCGTTGCTGTTGGCGATTTCACGCCTCATTCTCTTCTCTTGCTCCATGTGGCTTCTTGGCGTAGCTCGTCCTACGACCCCGTTCCCGTTGTGGCCGTTTAGATTTATACTTTGTCCGTCGTTTGACTCTTGGAGGTCAGGGTGATCGCCGACAACCACGTTAGTGGTCACGGAACCCTCGTCCGCGCCCTCGCTGCTACTGCAACAATAAAACAAAAAAAAATTAAAAAAAAAAAATTAAATTACATCTTTTTCTTTTTCAAATTCCTGTTTCTCTGTCTTCAACCCGAAAATTCAAAGTTCAGTTTTCACCGCTTTCCCAAACTTAGAACTAACCGATTAGATTTTGGCTTTGATCGGTTCAATACTTTCGGAATTATTTTTAACGGCAAAATTCTTGAAGATACAATAAAAATAATGAAATCTCGAGAATAACGGATCAACGGATTTGAACTCAGATTTGCAAAATTTTATTTGGCGAAACCAAAAAGCTTTAAAAAAAAATTTAAAGATCCTCAAATTTCGATTGAAATTGTTATCCGAAGGTTTTTTGAGTCCGGTTGTATTTCCGGAAGTTGAAACTCTGTTTCTTTTCAAAATTACGTCATAAGAATCTGATTCACCGTGACTTGAAATGAGAATAAAATATTTCACAATAAAAATAGAACGCAGACAGGCAATTTGGACTTTCTCGGAAACCGAAAATTACAGGGAACAATAAACTCAAGACATGACGTAAGGCTAGAGAACGCACTCAGTCGGTTCTTGAATAGAGTTTAGCCGGTGGTCTCTCCATTCATTTACCGTATTCGAGTTGTGTTGGTTTTTAACACGAGTACGAGTCACTACGTTGATATCGTCTGCGGATTCCGGTCAGATTTCGTTTCGTATTCTGTGCGGTCAGCAACGTGGTTTTTCAGTGACGATATTTATTTTCATGGAAAATTTCATTACTCATCGTATAAGAATGCGGCTTAATTTCCGATCACTGAATATTCATCGATAAAAAAATTTAAGCATCGAATTCGAGGAGATGTTAAGACGAGATTACCATTCATTGACGGTTATTAATGAGTTCGTTATCGAATCTCACGCTGTTATCTCGATGTAGGAAGGAAATTTCGTTGATACCCGATAAAAACGAAAGAGCTATAATTTCAGCTTCTGTACGGATAATGCAGCAGCTGCATCAGTTGTGGAAACATTACGTCCGGGGAAACTTGTGGTTTTCTACAAAACCACGAAATCGGAAGTCACCGTTTCCTCCCGGAAACTGTGGCTATTAAAAGAAATCGTACGTTTTAATAAACGAGATATAATACAAGAAACAAGAAACCGGAAACTCGGTTTTATTAATCAAGTGGTAGAAATTTCATTGCCACTGAACTTCAGCAACGATTCATCTCGCAAATAATTTAAGAACGCTCAAACTTTTTTGCTGTTGTAATATCTTTCTTCTCCACGAATAATAATTGATTATCAGAAATTAGGTCAGATCAGATTATCTCTAAGATTAATCAGATTTGATCTGTTGATAATCGAACGTCGCGGCATACCGGAGTCTGAACCACGATTTTGGATGATAAACGGTGTGAAAAAAAACTGAAACAAAAAACTACTCGACAAGAGTCAAAGACTTTTGAAGAAATTGAACCCAACAAGGATGGACAGAATAGACGTGGTGGGATCGTCTCACAGTTGCTTTTAAAGAAATTGAAAATCCCTTTCGCCTTTGGTTTCGTTTGTTTCAACGTCTTATCAGGTTCTCCTAGTTGTTTTTCTAAGGCAGTCGAGGATTTCCTCTTTTTCCATAGTCTCAATTTATTTTTTATCCATCTCACAAATGAATTTGCGGATAAAAAATTTCGCGAGAAATAGAAACCTAGATGACCGTGAATTAAATTGAAGTGATCAATCTGTCAAATAAAATTGTCGAAAATCGTATAATTTAATTGTAAGTGAAGAAACGACGGTACTCAGGATCCGTATACGAATGACCACCGATTCGTCATAAATCAATGGACAAACAAGAGCCACCGAACGGTATCTTTACGTCTACACGTTACAAAGCTTTGAAAAAAAAAAAAAAACTACCGTATACATATTGATATTTATCAGTGATAAATTAAATTCCCAAAAGACACGATCAAGACTGATAGTTATAAATTATAACACGAATGGTACGAAACTATCCCCGTGTCTAATAAAAAATTTCACACATTTTCTACGATACGATAAATTATGCAGAATTGTCAAAGAGAAGATGAAAGAGTATATCATAACAGAAAAATAAGAATCTGACAATATTTAAAACAAAATCCATGATTTACCGTCACATCGAATAAAGTTATTTCTGAATTTTCCTCCGTCTCACGATTACCAAGGAAATGATATTTTTTTTTTTTTTAAGGAAAAAAGATTGGTAACGGGGAGAAAATTCATTTCGCGTTACAGCCAGTCCATTCGCTGCGGACCACGTAGCAAATAGGATTGGGGAGAACCTTAACGGCGGCAGCCAGCGGTCTGAATCGTTTATCTGACCTTGTACAGGCACCTCTGACGATTTTTCCCGTCGACCTTTACCGAGCACCATCGTTCCCACACAGATATATATAGAGATACAAATTGCACGCGACAGCTCGAGCAGCGCCAAACAAGCAGGAGTAGAGGCTTTACACCGAACGCGACCGCGATACGCGTATCGTCGAGTAACGTGCATTAAAACATTATCAAACAAACAGACGAAATACCGTTGGTAGGATATACGATTTTTAGTCAACATTCGAGATTTCATTTACAGATTTCACCGACGAATTAATTCAGTTCGAAATGAATCAGTGATCGTCTTGATTCTGCAGAGTTCCTTTGTATCGGAACAAAGAGGCAATAGAAGAGAGAGAAAAAAAAACCATCGAAATAAACCGGATCTTGAGAGCGAGTTCTTGACAGAAATATATATACCTGTATAAATATTTTACAAAGAAATTCCCACGCTCTTCGTTTTGTCCGCGAAGACCGGCGCTGTCTCTACTCGACCAAATCGAACTGTTGAAACAACGACCGTGATCACATCAACGTTGATACTGTGAGAATAAGGAAGATGGAGAGAGATTGACTTTGCAATTTGGTAAAGAACAGGAGGAACAGGACTTAACTCTTCACAATTGTACGAAGGAGTCGAAACGTTTGCCTTTTGGACAGACCGAGACTCGCGAATCAAGCGTTATATAATTAATTCTAAAGAAGTCAAAGAAAAAAATTAACAATAATAATAACAGAATCATAGAAAAAAAAAATTATATTAAACAAACGCAAATTGCTAGGTTCTCATGCATACTGCGATAGAGGCTATAAAAAAAAGAAACGAAACGATTCATTTCAATTAGCGAAACTTGGAACTAAAAAAACACAACGTTTTATCATCAGTTTCTTTTTCTTTTTGTTTTTTCTTCCTCATAGCCGCGTCGTAAATTATTTCAGCGAGTTATGTCTATACAACCTCTGTTTAATATATCGACAACATCGATAAAAAGTCCACCATTATTTTAAAGTAGTTAATTTTTGTTCATTGACTCTTTAATCAGTGCTAAATATATATTCTTTTTGTTCTGATTTTGTCTTGGAAAATAGAAACTGGTAGAGTCTACATTTTTACCGTGTTTGTCAAGTCTGTATATAATATCTTGATAGTTGTCATGAGAGCCACGTATTATTTTTACAAGCACATATACATGTGTATCTGAATTAATGTACGAACGAGGAAAAAAGTTCGCGTGTAGTATTCTGAGATGAAAATAATGTACAAATGATTATCGGCAAGAAGAAGGAGTCTCAAAGTCGTGAAGTTGACCGAACAAAATATCTGTGCAAAGTGAAACAAAATTTCGTATTCAAAATTGATACAGCGCACATGGAATCTTAATTAGTCTCGAAATGAAATGAATCAATTAATCAATTTTAATTGACGATGAATAAAAAGAAAAAATCGAAAGCAGACGATAGTAAAAAATCAATTTTTCCGAGTATCGCGGTGATTCGATTCAACTAATTATAATAATCGTCGAACGGATTCCTCGTATCTCATTTACGTCTTCGATTCACTCAACTTGTTTTTTCAATCAATTACATTTTTTTTTTTTACAAGTCTTATTTGCAAAAGAATGTGACATCCGTGATTCGTGTCTAAAACGTTTGGACCATTACGTAAATTTACTTAAAAAATTGAAGATGAAAAAAAGAACTCAGCTAATTACAAGCGAATGAAAGAAGAAGAAGAAAAAAACAATCTACTCGGCTACTTTAATGAATAATTAAATTATGCTAATTTTCAGTAAAAAAAAAAAAAGTCGGGTCAACCGCGAGCGTCGAACAACTGCGTCTCTAAAGCTGAATTAATTCAAATCAAATCGTTTTTACACCATGTATGTCCATGTTAAACGTGAAATGAAAGAAAAACTTTGAATCCGTAATAATATACACACCCCAGGAAAAAAAATCCCTCATCTGATTATTCGGAGTTTATTTAAATCGAAACCAAACATCGACTGATTCCGAATATCGATAGTACGATAATTGCGTCGATTTTGGTAGAAAAAAAATGAAGAAACCTTCAACAGATAATTGTTAATTTTGTTGTTGTTCTTCTTCTTTTTTTTCCCCTATCGCTAAACGTTTCAGTCCCACAGTCAGCCAACGCGATATCAACTGCCTAAATCAAGGCAGCCGTGCCACGAGATGTGGTGAGTCATCGCCCTGGGCCGTGACCTTCGACGCTGCTCCACCGCGGAACACGCTCATATCCACACGTGGCGGCGATAACCAAAGCATGCATGGGCATGGGCATGGGCATGGACATGGACGTGGACATATCATGAGCTCCGAGGTAAAACTCCGCGTCTACGCGATCAGCACCATAATTGGTCAAACGCGTCGTAGAGTCGCCGACGATGATATCCAAGCTGGCTCCTTCACATCTGACATTTGCATTTAAAGAATATGCTTTTCCTCCTTCGATACTCAAGTTGTATAATACAGGGTGAATATTGCCAAAGATGATAAATACTGAAGTTTGGCGAGAATCGAAAAAAAAAAACTTTCAGACAGTTCTGAACCGCAATCCAACTGTCTGAAAGCCTATTTCTCGATTCTAGCCAAGGTTGTATGAGGTTGAGGATGAAGGGATTGGATTTATCCCAAAAACCCAACTGGACAGTTTCCTTATTCTATAATCATACTTTTCAAACTATGACATCTTTGACGGACTGACGATTGATCTTGTGACGTACCGCAACTCATGGACGTTATTTGGGTTTTAATTTTCAGAAAACATTTTTTCCAATCAATGAGAGTCAATAATATTTCAGCACAAACCGTAACAATTGCTACTGTAATAATAAGCGACACAAATTGAGAGTGACTAAAAAAAAAAAAAAACGAGTACTCTTTTGTTTCTAAACTTTGCCAGAATAATACAAAAATATATGTTTGACAATTGTATTTTGTTATTGAGATCTGAAAATATCTAAAAAGACTGAAAAATACGTATCAAATGATTGGTGGAAAAGAAAAAATAAAAAGACTTCTAATAACATTCCTTCGTAATATGTGGCATAAATTATACATCGAGTTCGTCGGCCCTTCTAATACGACGATTCAACTTCCGGTCCACCAAGGTCCACGCACGAAGGTTCAAGGCCGGACATTGGTTACACGTGGAATTCGCGTTCGTCGCGTATTATCAGCTGATGTGTCGGCCTTCTGACGTCACCGAAGTGAGCCAGAGTCAGAGTCAGGCAGTCAGCCTCCACCTTAACTCCCGCTTCCTCCCATTACACCAATTTCATCTACCGCAGAGGAGCACCGCCGATCCATTCACCGGGTATGGTGACGGGAACGATAATGGTAATGGTAATGGTAATGGTAATGGTAATTGTAGGATCAACGAAAGAACGAGATGAAAGGGAGACACAGATATGAGCTCGAGGCATAAAGGTTCGAGAACTTGGGAACGTAGAGATGTGGGTCGCCTAGATACGTATTCACCGATATTCACCCTCTACACAGGGTGAATGTGTCAGTCGCTTACCCCTTGTCCACGAACTTCCATCGACCCTTAACACACGCAAGTATAACTCCTCATGTCATAATTAGATTGGATCTCTCATAGCTATAGCTGATTCTGTGAAAAATCAGAGTCCTGAGAATTTTCGGTTTTCCAGGCGTTTT
This sequence comes from Euura lappo, assembly GCA_018257835.1. NCBI lineage: Eukaryota > Metazoa > Arthropoda > Insecta > Hymenoptera > Tenthredinidae > Euura > Euura lappo. Next base: position 62,005 of record JAEUYN010001672.1, read on the forward strand.
TTTTTTTTTATGTCTCCAAGCAATCGTTCACTAACCATCTGAATAATCGTAGTCAAGTCTCAACCTTTTTCTTTTCAATGATTCTTCTTTATACATCGGTTTATGTTCTGAATAAATTAAAAAAACTGACAATGAGAAGAAACAAAAATTTTTTAAATCTCTTCTAAAGTTAGAAATATCCTGAGTGAATATTTATTTTTCCTTTGGGGAAAAAAACGGAAACCAATTTTCATAACAATACGTAAAAAAAAAAAATCCCTTTCAAATTCCTTCTCACGTTCCAAAAAAAAAAAACTCTTTCACAAGGAACGAAAAATGAGTTAAAATCTTATGAAATAGAATTCTTGAAATATTAATAATAATACAATTGAAATTTTCTGTAATGAATAATGACAATCTTATTATATCCATATCGTATACTAATCTAGTGACCAATGACGTAATTTTGATTTATCTATTACGATATTTTATCTACCTATAATATCGATACTAGGAATTTTTGTCTTGCATTGATAAACAACGATTACAGTACATAGTAATCGAAATGATGAAATAACTGCGTTGCAATACATTCTACCTATAGATCCAACATATGGGCACGTACGTGATGAATATATCCCATGAACTGTACATATAATCGTTCGCGTATATATAATGTACAATATGTAGTACAATACTACAGTCTCAGACTACAAGCATCGAGTTACAATTCATATTCCCTGCCGCATTTTTTCTCGGAATTATTTTTTCATTTCTCTAATCGAGAAACGGCTGTCGACTGGTCTCAATTTTTCAAGCTCCTCGGATCACGCCAGCTGAGATAGCGGCGGGTCGCGTCGCTTGTGTTGGCTCGACTTGGTTTGGCTTGGCTCGGTTTGGCGCGGCGCGGCGTGGCGCGGCGCAGTGTCTCTCAGCAAAAAGTGAAAACACATCAACCCACCGAGAGGACGGACCGACGCGACGCGACGGTACGGACGAGGCTAGTGAGTCACGCACAGCTGACGGCTGGCGCCACTCAGCTGGCTTGAATCGCTAGCTATTCCCGGCGTCTGTGTCTATCATCAGCTGTCCTCGCGCCTGTGCGAAATGCCGAAAGAAATGATCGGGAAATTTAACAATTCCTATTTCATTTCCCTCTTTTATCATTCTTCTTTATTTATGGCCAATTTTTTTTTTTTTTTAATTTCTTTTCTCGTCAAGGACACGAAATTCAATGGAATGGAGAGAACAAACAAGAAAACAATATAATTTCTATGAAAATATTATCACCGAAATATTGCAAGTGATTTTTTGCGGATGGCGGGTGGGTGGTTTTCTGCAGGGCGTGTCGATCAATCCGCACGTGTTTTCGCGTCATGTGGAGATACCTGAATAGTCGAGATTCTATATGGACCACGGAGATTAAACGTATTTTTTATCTCTAATAAAAGGAAGAAAATTCTTATAGGTACCAATTTTTCATTTGTTATTAAATCAGAGAGAGCTCAACCTTAGCAGACAACCTTGTCAATTATAATCAATGATAATCAATTACAGAAGTGACCAAGTGAACAACGAATTGTTGAGTTATTGTGTATCATACAGTATGTGTACCCCAGACCTGTTCGAGAAACGTTATTTCGCTCATTTAATTGTGTATATTGACCGAGATTGACGACCAGTCGTGAAATTCCTGGTGATAAATCGTTCGATATTGAGACTGCCTCAAATATTCGTGAATATTAATACATCCCATTCAGAGCTTCATGATTGTTACAATGAGAATGGAATATATTATATATATATAAAGGCGTATTACAGCGTCTCGTTTATAACATGATACGAATATATACACAATCATATTATAAAACCGTAAACGAATGGGATAACAGTACCCACGGAGTAGGTAGGTACACGGTATTGACGTAATTCAACGTGTAAAGTCGACGTGTAATTATCATAACTAAAAAGAAATATCGCGTGTATGTACTCCTAATTTCTGTCGAACTGTCAACGTGTCAAAAGTGTGGGGGTAGAATAATAATCCATTTCTCGAAGCTACCGGGGCGTGTGCCTCCACTCAAGGCCAACGCTGATGGCGCAGCTGCCCCACGAGTGCATCCATAGTCGTATATTGTACGGCTCGTTGGCCCTTTCCCCGTTCCTCAGGGCGTCCGGAAGGCTGGCGTGGCACCCTCGTACCACCCGTCGCTCGTGATCGTGGTGGGGCGGAGGCCCACCTTCGTCAGTGAAGAGAAATGGTGTTTATTTTTAATTCCGGTTGCCCCGCATCGCGCGCCGCTCAGCTGGTCCCGATACGTACGTCGTGTGTACTATTACAACGTGCGTCGTATCGCGGTACTGCACTGGCGTACCGTGCCGTGCCGTGACCGTAACCGTAACCGTAACCGCCGTTTGGGCCACATGGAAATCCCGGGGTGTTGTTACAGACCTTTTCTCCCTCTACCCCCTCCTAGTACCAATACTCACGGATCACCCACCCACCCACGCGCACGAAAATAAAAGGCGGGTAAATCACTTATGGGACTTTTACGGTTGTCGTACAATGTGTGAACCGCGTGTAATACCGCATCGTGCGTCTATCGAACCAGCTAGAAAAAAATGGGATTATGTCACGACATAATTGTCAAACTGCGACTGAATACTCGAAAAATATCTGGTTTCTTTTCAAGTGCCTGATTAACAGTGCATGTAGGAGTATCGTTCGCTGTTATTTGAACGCAAATTCACAGATTCAGGATTGTTAAAGACGTGTAAAACCGCGGGAAAACTGGAAAGTCAGGGAATTTTATATAAATTCTCGAAATCGAAACTTTTGTAAACGAACATTGAATTTAAATTAACTCAACGATTATAAGACGGAATGTTTTCTCGCAGTCACAAAGTTTTTGTTTCAAATTTCCAAACTTAGATTAAACAATAATTTCACCTCTTCAACGATAATGTACAATTAATTAATTTGTTTTTTTCGCTCGCTCGGTTGTCGGTATTCATTGAAAAATGTTTCAATTAACGCCTCAAAATATACTGTATAGCATTATATCCTATTTTCATTCATGGAAATTATGATCATCAATTTTTTTTTTCAATTCATTTTTAGTTGTTTTTTTTTTCTAGTAAAATTTTGTAATTTCGGACTCTAAATAGCGAGATTAGGCCGACTGGGGTCTGTGACGAGAATGTTAGAACGGGTACTGCGGAGAGGCGGAGGACCACGTGCTCGTGAACACGGTCGGTTGCGTCGAACCAAAAATAGCCGTCGTTGAAGACGGGGACGGAACGGAACGCTTTGGTCCGGACCTATATCACTATCCTTGGCCCTCTTCCGAAGCCACGAACCTCGCGAGTCTTTGTCCGTAGAAACGTACGTTCGCCACTGTTCAAAAACCAGCCACAATAAAATCACTAAAGTCACATATACCTCACGGTTTTGATATTCGAATATTTTCCACAAATCAAAATCAAATTTCATTCAATAAAATTGTCAAATATAATTTTTTTTTCTTCTCTAAATGCGTCGTTTCAATATTTTCTCTATTATTTTCATGCTTCGGGAGATACTATGAAAATGATGTTGACTAAAAACAGAGAGAACGATCCATTTCGTCGAGTTTGACAGACGAGGCGTGTTCTAGTCTAGTTCAATGTGTAAAACTTTCTGACTAATTGACGTTACGGATGCGTTCCATCGCCTTGACCCTGGACGACATCCGTCAATGAGGTCAATGAACTTCAAAGTTACCTCTAAGTTATCGTGTGTCTGGTCGTGAAATTGCGCGTTGCGGTCAATCTAAAACCACCGCGAGGTCATTGGGTCAAACTAACCCGCTCGCGTTTCTTCACAAATGAAAAACCGCGTCAAACACTAATGTAAGCTGATTCAAATAAGTAAAGAAAACTGTTGTACCTAGACTGATTGTAAGTCACAAAAAATAAAAATTCTAATTACATTCTGCGCACGATTTTTACCTTCCATTATTATTCTTACTATTCAACGACACGTCTTCGAAAAACAAAGTTTAAAAAAAAAAAAACGATATACATCATCTTGAGACCTGCAGAGTTGAAAAACAAAGACAGATATAATTGTTTTATAAAAAAAAAAAAAAAAACTCACTGACGTGACTACGTCTTGACCTGCATTTTTCAAAGGAGCTATTCTATTACACAAATGAAAAGAAAAAAAAAATTGTTAATAATAATAATAATAATAATAATAATAATAATGAAAATTTAGAACAATAGACTCGCGCTAATGAGATGATATATGAAAGATACTAACAAACATTTTAAGAAATGAGAAGGTTTAATAACTATGATGAATGAGTCTCGAGATTAAGTAACAGAAATCTGATTTCGATCTAGCTAATTGTAAAATGTGAATGAATACATGAAAAAAAAACGAACTGCAGGTAAACAACCGGCACTTCCTTCGAGAATAGTTAATTTTTCTCATAAAAATTATACAAGTCGGATGATGTATAAAACGGTCAGGGACAATTAAACAAACAAAAAAGATTGTCAAAAATTGATCAAAAGAAAAGTAAAACCCAACCGACGATGGAGTGCGAAGTATCAGGACGTCAACAGAAATAAATTACAGTATCTATAACCGATCGATAAGTGGAAAAAACCTTGTCTAGGGCTCAAAAAATGATAATAACAAATAACAAAAATAAAAAATCGCAAATTATATCGGGTGACCGATGTCGTCACATATTTAGCGACGTATCACGTCAGGCGGATCCGAACTCCGTCACACAGCTGCCACCGACGCGGGTCTCTGGTCTTTCAACTCGGTTCGATCCAAAATCATCGATTCACCGATACGTGAATTTACGCTTATTGACGAAATTGGTTCACATCAATTTGAAAATAATAATAATAATAATAATAATAATAATAAAGATTCAGAATTGTCCGAAACGTCAAGAAAAATAGAAAAATGATAAGAAAAATGATGATTTGAATGGGAACAAGTGTCGGACAATGTAAAAAGAAAAAATACAGGATCGAAAAGATGAATTCAAAGTGTTTACTATAATTTCCATCAGTCCTCACGGCTTACACTATTGAAAGCGTAGAAAATTCTGTTGAGAATGTATACGAAACGTTGGCGTAACGAATTGGGACTAGCCTAACCCTAACCTACTCCGTAGTTGAACTTGGGAACTTGGGAACTTGGGACAAACGAGGCAAGCTGCTGCTTAGGAGCTCGTCTGGTCGACGCGATGCTAAGCGGAGAGATCCAGCGAGTAGAGGAGCCAAAACCTCAAGGTAGGAAATAGAGTGAATAGAACGCGAATACCGGTTGATCCCGGGTCCGTGATACCTGGTGTTACTATTCGTGTAGACCGTACAGCGTTGAGGTGTACGGGGGAAATTTGCATCGGCTATAGACTATACTCTCCGCTAATATGAATGTGAGAAGATTTTACCTTGCCGAGGGATAGAGAAACGAACAAAGGAGGTATACCTCCGAGTCTAAGACCAGGTAAGCTCCAAATAGACCGAAAACGTACCCGCGCACTCATGGCCTCCTCGTACAATATTCCAGGTATACGCGCACACATTTACCAAATTCGCATTCACACACACAACTGGCAGATATCATTGAGCGGTGCTGCTACTGTAACGCAAATTTTTTTACTTCCAAAGAATAACCATCGCCGCACATATAAAAAAAAATATATATCTCTTTTCTACAAAGACGCAGTTGTCAGACTTTACACAGGATATCGAAATGAAATTCCATGTTCAGAAAATGAAAAGCTTGATAATTGTTAAAATTTACAAATTCGTCAAAAATTTGATAGATATAAACCGAAAATGAGATAACAAAAACACGCTTTGAATATCGTGTTAGTGAGTGGCTCGTTATTGGTTGCAGTAATTGTTTGTTTTTACACATACCAACGAGTATTAAAATATTGCGATCAGATATAGATAGGATAATGATCCACGTACCGCAGCCCATAGACAAATTGCAGATGGAAAACACGCGATTCTGGACAGTTATAGATCTGCACAGATTGTTTGTATGGTTGACTGAAAAACATTGAATACATAGCCACCTGCGTCCTCAGTCCTCGGGCAAGCTTAACTCGGATTTTGAAAAACTATATAACATCCACTACCGCAATATACTCTTATCGTCAAAGAGATCACTGGATAAAGTGACTAGCCTTTTCAAATAACAAAATGAGATATTTCAGGTACGAATTTGCCCGCAGCTTGCTAATTCATCCATCCATCTGCGCGTATATAAATAGCGACTTCAAAAGTAAACCAGACCGCGATATTTTTTCACCGACCACATAAGAAATGAAACGAGAATATTTTTCACTCTATTGATATTGAATATTTAATCGCAATGAACTGTTTTTTTTTTTTTTTTCAATCAAAGCCCTCGTGGTGATTGAAGTATAGAAAAATCTCTTGCAACGTGAATCTCTCTCGACTATACTAGATTTATCGTTTTAATTAAATTGTATGTAAAATCAAAGCGCTAAAGTTATCCCATTACTGCAGCGGAACGCGGAGACGATACAATGTAACCGTGTCCGAGGAACCCAGTTGCATAAATTCATACCCATCCCCAGCGACTGACTCTACATTACCACCGATATGCAATTCCTGACGCGTTAACAGCGAATAAAAGAAATATAAAAAATATATATATATACATAGTCGTTAGTTATACTACGGTATCGCGTAAACCCACGCGGCAGCTCCAGCCTGCACCCACACACACGCATACAACCAAACGTAGTTCGTCGTGTCGAAGAAAGGGCCTGCGTCATACAAAGGGACTGCATTTCCTAGTACCACAGGGACGACGGACGGGCGAACGTGAGAGGGAAGAGAGAAAAGACAGAGGGATAGAGAGAGAGAGACACGAAGTGGTAGATAGCCAAGAGGGTGACGCGAGTGGAAAGGGAGAGATGAACGAGTGGGGGAGAGCAGGCATCGCAGGCACGGGAAGCGAGGATGGGAAAGGGAAAGGGGATACCAGAAGGACGCAGCGTTGTGGTGGGGGAGGAAGAGGCCCTACTAGGAACTACTTTCTTCCCCTACCTCGGGCGCTTCCGCCGACGGTCACAGGCGGGAGGAGAGATAGAGAGAGAAAGAGAGAGAAAGATAGAGAGGAGGGGACGGGAGAGGCTTGCTGCTGCCGCAGCTAAGGGCGACGCTTTACGAGTCCCGGAGGTGTGGAAAATTTTTTAGAAATACTACCAAACCACAATGATATTCCACCTGATGAACGAACTAATTCTAGAGTTAAAAAAAGTCCCTTTTAATTAATGAAAAGTCCTTTTTAATTGACAAAAATAACTCATTTTTATATTGCGAATTAATAATCGAAAGAAGAAGAAAAAAAAAACAGACTTTAAATTCGCATATACTATGTATGTCGCTCTTCTACTTGTATAAAATTATGGATATACGCAGAATGCATATCAATGCAGATCGCAGGGGCTACGAGCAGGCTCGCTGGTTCTGTATTCGGCTGTAACGGTGTTTGGTTCTTATGCAAGTGCGCGAGGAGATGCACCGCACCGCGCCACACCGCACGTAGACTATATGGAACGCGGTAGGTCACAAGAGACACCATTGTTGTCTGCACGTCGTGCGGCAATGTCGGACGAACGGACGCTGACGCTGACTCGGATAGAGAGACAGACGTATAAGAAACGAAACGGGTGGCTGCCGTGTCACAGGGAGCAGCCGCGAGTTTCAACGGTGTTCAACGCCGTTATCTTGACGCAAGTAGGTTCCGCGACAGCAATAACACAATACTCGGTAACAATTCAATAGCGACGTATGCACGAGTTGTTTTTTTTTCTTTTTTTTATTCCTCTTCTTTTTCTTTTTCCTATATAACACATTTATGCGACGGCATAGCGTGTGTGTGTTTTATGTTACGCGTCGAGGACCGTGGCTCCCGCGTATCACCGACTGAATCGATTACAGTATGAATGGATCAGACTTATAACTTTGCTATTATGCATTATCAACGACTATGAAGTTGTCAGTTGAGGATTAGTTCGTATAACTCTGCACAACCGTAACGTACAACGTATAAGTTTTGTCTCATTTAACGGAATATGGAATCCCGGCAGTATTTTCATATTCCATTTTTTGTAAAATCAAGAGTTGATCCGAGAGGGGGAAATAACTCAATATTCGAGTGACACAATAATTTTCGAGTTTAAAATAATACAAATTAAACGTATTCATTTCATTCCGAATCAATTTATTGCTCACTATTATCCATTAATTGAAATGGAATTTAAACTAATTCTCATGAATTCAGTTAATTTTCATTAACTTACTTATTTTTTACGAATTTGGGTAAACTAGAATGAATCCAACTGGTTATTTCCCCCCTCCGTCGATCCACCTGTTCGATAAAACACGATATAAATATTACGAACAAGGGATCGTCGCGACAGCTGCTACACCATGATTCTAGTATTACGTTATAGACTCTAGAGTCTAGAGTCCCGACAAAGGTGGAATTGTGGAATTAGGATGTCGAAAGACACGCAGCACTGACCCACATGCGTCGCACCCTCGGTAATCCTTACCTGGCTGGCATTAAGACCACAACTTCCCTCATTCTTAAGTTGTCTTTTTTTTTTTTTTCATCATCAGCGAAAGATGATAATGAATAAGAAGGGGGTTTCGTTTCATTAACAAGATTAAGGAAACGTGCAGCAGTTGCAGCAGCAGCCGATAAGTCCATTCCTAGACGAGGCCGACAAAGTGCAAACGGTGTACACATACCTCGTACCCACGGCATGACATACCGCGGTGCACTGCCTCAGGTGAAATAATCGAATCCCGTCACGTCAATTAGTCAATAGATTAAGTAGGCAAACCATTAGACGAAGAAAACAGGTAGATTCTAAACAGTCAATTCATCTAAACAATAGGATATCTGCAGTTGTGAAAGGAGAAATTTAATCTAGAATTTTTGAACGCGAGGCTCGTTATCGTCGCGTAATATACGTTAAAGCACGATAGACCCCGCGATGTTAAAACGTAATACGTATCTATCCGTGGGTATCTATTTTTCGCTCATACTACAAGTACACATGCACCGAAGCCGAGTGCAACCCACCCGCCGCAGCAGTTACCTGCGTATACTATCGTTGACCGTGGTCAAGATTCAAACAGTCTGAACCCCGGCCAGACCGCACAACGTCCGCATCGAAATTTCTCATTAATAAAATAAAAGAATTGAAACTACAAAATTAAACGGTTTTTTCTTCTCAACACTGTATCAAGAGAATTTAAAGATCCGGGCTTGACGCGTCAATTTTTTTATTTGAATTAATTCGCATTATTTCATTCCTTTTAACACACGTTAGGTAAAATTGATTGGCGATATTTCCGAGATTAATTCAAACCCAAATCCGAGTTGAATCTGATATATATTCGGAATAATTTTCGTTAATTTCGCCTAATCTAAATTAATTCAAGTAGATTCTCGTTTCTTTCCCCCTCTCGTTTGCCTCCAATTTTCTCCGAAATAACGATGCCATCAATAACGCAGTGTATTATGGTCGTGATTATTAGGCAGTAAAAATGAAAAGTATACAGTCTCCATATAGGTGAGGGGGTATATTGTTGCACATATAACAAGGAAAAAGCGACAAAGAGGTTGAGTTTAGACGGCGTAAAGCCCCTCGGCTATTTATAGATCTACGCTCGAATAGCTCGACGTAACTAATATCGTAAGGTATTAATACACCTCTGCACCGTAACCGAACCTGCAACAGCAGCAGCAGCAGCAGCAGCAGCAGCAGCAGGTTGATAAAAGAGAGTTATTATAACGTCAAATATATATATATATAAATCGATCCAATGACTCACACCGTATTTTATTCACGTGCATATGACTCTCACCGAGTTATCGAATGCAGGTGGATTCGATAACGTGAAATAATAACCGAGAAAATCTAATGAATAATACAAACAATGAATAAAACCGTACGGTGCTTAACGATGACTCGTAATCAGCTGTTCCCCTCTCTCTATTTCTCTGTCTTCCTCCTCGTATACAGTCAGCTGATAAAACTCAATCTAGAATAACCGCATAGAGGATAGAAGCCCGCGGTTATACGCAAAGCGTATACGTCATTGGTTAACTGAAAAATTGCACAATCGAGAGAAGAGAGAAGAAGGACGTGAAGTCAGCGTTCGCAACTGTACGATTCACGTATACGGTATCAACATCGAACGCCATAACCACGCGTACGTATAGATATACCGTTTATACTCATAAATGTTATACGATGAGAACAACGACGTCGACAACACACGACGGTGTGGAAAACTATTATCTAGCGAAGAACGTGAGCACCCGCTCAAACATACTCTGGCGGTGTAGCTAAAGCTGGCGCCAAGTATTCAGCGGGTTCATCGGGCTGTATAAATAAACAATGAAAAATCGACATTCTCTGTGTTACGCTGGGCAGATCTATGGCGTGCGATACTTTAATTTTTTTTTCTTTTTTCACACATATACATATATACACCATAGCCCCCATGCTCGCTGCGATTAAATAATTACGATTTTTATAATACGCTTCATTGTTGCGTGCCTTGGTTACTCGGTTCACAGTATGATCAATAATAATAACAGTTCATTTTTCGAGGGGGTAAACAATGGAAAATAAAGGACGCAGAAGAGTCAGAGGGGGGGGGGGGAAGGAAATATGTAAACAAGAAGGAGGCGTTAGGCGAGCCGGCCGGCCGGCGTGGTTCCCGTGTTATTTATAGAAGCAAATTATTGTGCAACAAAATGACGGTTACGTAAGTCGCCGGGTCTGTAGTCGTTCACGTTGGATTGTCGGTCTTTCAGCGAACTTTTATACTCCAGTAAGACCACGCGGGACTCGTGTTCACGCGATACACGCGCTTTCGAGAAAGGAATATAGGGGAAAAAAAACTAGTAGCGAGTTACGACTGACGTGACATTAAGAGATTGAAATTAAAATTGTCCGGTTTGATAGCAGCGAATTGTACAGTTGAAATCAGTTAGGACTAATCGAGCGCGGTTGTTGGGCTGCTTCCGTTTCCTATTATTATTTCATGGACACGTATCACGATATTTACTCGTTATTCCGAATTCACAAACGTTCGAATTAAAGATGCTGTGCTCGTAGTACGCGACGGCAAATGGCGAGACGAAATGAAAGAAAACCATAGAATTATTAGAGGGAAGACCGAAAGCCGGCCGCCGGCCGGCCGGCCGGTGTTTCTCACACAGCTGAGCCAAACGAATTCGTTGAGATGCGCGTATATCGTGACACCGCGTACCACGTTTCTAATTATAGAAGTTCATTATCGCGGCGGTCACCGTGCGTACACCGTGCCGGGCCTCGTTCGATAACCGCGAATTGGTGAGAGCGAAAAGTAGAAGCGTGTTTCCGTTGTTTTTGGTAAATTTCATTTCGCGAAATGGCGGTTCATGGGATTTGGGATAATTCGTTGATAATACCGTGTATTTACCTGCAAATTTCGGCTTCCTGCTCGTCTACCGCTTCGACAATTTCCTCGAGGATAATTCGTTCGTCACTATTACTAAACACTGACATAATTCGTTGATCGTAACCACTAAACCCGTATTTTCACGTCCCACCGTCACAGATAAACAACAACACCTCCTTTCTATAATGGAGAGAGAGAGAGAGAGAGAGAGAAAAAAAATCACACTTTACTCCGGCGATATTTACGGTAACACACGTCGGTTTGTCCACGGGGCAGGCCACACCGCGGCGCACACACAACGCCCGATCGCGTTTTGTAATGGCGATCTTTGGCGGGAAACAGCTGAGGGCCCCCACGACGCGACGTGGATCACTCCGCCGCCGGCAAAGCACTACACTAACTATAAACTCGTTTGTATAATATCGGATAACGATAATAGTACGAATTTTATTGAAATAATACTCTATAAAAAATTAAATAAACTCCCGACTTATTCATCATCAATTAATAAACATATTATACGAATTACTTTACGGCACGCGAAATAACTCGACCGAAGCGGAGGACTAGTTTTCCTCGGTGTACGCTTACGCTATACGTGCGCCACGGCCGCGCGGGAAACATCTGCCAGCTGGCGGAGGCCCCGCCCATAGAATACGCCGGTATATCCCCCCTCCAACATCCACGGCATCCCTACGCCGCCGTTTCGTACCCCCGGTACCCGGCGGCCTGCGAGTAACACAGCGAGCCTTCAGCCTACTGCCGCTGTGGGCACCACAATGTTATATCCACACAGCGTGGTGGTGTACTATACGCTCCCGTACGCGATACGATACGATACGATAATACACACACGTTATGAAAGCTGTAGACTACGAGACGAAAGACCGGCCGGCCACACGCCGTGACAGTTGACAATAAAAATTCACCCCCACCACAAGTTTACGTTACTCTGTAGTCTGTACTACGTACGCCTCTCTCTCGATGCGTACTTTACTCTACTCACGCGGATTTTTGTTCTTGTCGTTATTATCATGAATTTGCTAAATTATTTTTTCTTCAACTTCGAGAGAGGACTTAATATTGAATGAGTTTTGTCCTTATGAGTAAATTCAAATAGTCCTTCGCAGCTTGATATCAGACTAGTGTGGTCATCTGGCGGAATGAAATTGTACTATACTGAAACGAAGCCGCGATATCGACGTAGGATAAATTTAGCCTGGATATTTAAATTATTATTATTATTTTGTATAAAACAAGACATTTGATAATTATTTGCAAATTTTTTTTCTTTATAATACAATTGTGTAAAACATTCATTGTTATCCCTTTTTTTTCCATTATCTCCTCACTTAGATGTATAAAATGAAATATTTATATTTCCGACGAGAGACAGAACTTACAAATAAAAATAGGGGGGTCTTAATTTTTCTTCTTTGTATTCAATAAAATACTGAATATTTTCATCAAATTATAAGCATTCCTTGTTTTTTTTTTGTTGTTTTCTTTTCTTTTTTTTAGATATATTTAAAAAATAAAAAGTAAGAAATAAAATATTAAGTTATCACTTTCGGGTAAATTAAATATTTTTTCTCCAAGACTTAATTAACGCTATTTACTATGTATATACTATACTAAATATCATCATGTACACTGCACTGTTGCTGACCCATTACACCGAATCTATTCTCTATTTAGTATATCGTATATAAATCAAACGTTTACAATAACACTCTTTCGACATAAATTTTTAATTACACTCATACACCGTCTATACCCGTCCGACTGTATCGTGAGATTTTAATATCACGTGCTTCACACCATTGCTAAATACTCCCAATAATATAGATCGAGGTGCTGAGTCGAGCAGCATGGTTCGCTGCGATTTTTTCATTTTATAAGTGTTTCTTTGAGAAAGTTGTGACCAAACCAAACAACAGGTGCTACTAATCTAGGTATCAAATCATGTTAGTAGAACGAAAATAAAAAAAAAAATATTCAAACCAATTGCAAAATTATTACCCAAGCCAGCACCGTGCCATTAAATATACATTCGGTTTCCGGATGGAAAACAAACACGAATAAAACTTTTGTCGGTCAATTTCGAAAGATGCAAGAACCAGCACCGATCCCAATAATCCGTATCCGGTCACTAGTCTTAATGCTGATATTCTGGCTGAACTTTGATATCGATTCCCAGATACTACAGCTGATGTCTAATTATCATTCAAATCGCCATCCTACTCTCCTAGCTAAACGATAAATACTTTCGGTGTGTCAGGTCAGCAAATATTCTTGTTTAATTTTTGCATCCACAAATAACGAATATTGAAACGATTCATCAACAATCACTCTGCAAGTTTTTTCTATTTTCTTTTTTCTTTTACAAAGAGGCAAAGATTGCATTTCTTTTTATTCGATATAAAATACGACTTTGTTATTGGTGCAAATAAATTGACATTGGTGAATTAAATAAATATTAGAAATCCCATTATCAAGCTGAGGTATGTTACTGGTATTTGTAGATGCAAGGGTGGTAGAGGGGCGGCTATATTAAAATTTATATTTTCAAATCGACTGGTTTGATTCACTGTGTCGGTGACTAAAAGCTACGTATTACTCTTTTAACGTTTTAGATGCCAGGCAAAAATGCATACACCACCATTTTACAATTATTATTTTCAGATTATCAATCTTTCTTTTACTTTAACCTGCTTACTAATATTTGTACAGGCGACTGATTGCTATCGAAAAATTCCATGTTAATTTATATCTACATATTTTATTGACAAATGAAAATGTTTTTTTTTTTCTTCTCAAATATTCAGATGCTTATTAAAAAGTGCCTTAAACGATGGATTTACACGCTTTGTCTCACCGATTCAGAGAGAATGAAAAATAATTAACACCATAAGGTGGCAAAACGATTACGCTTGTTTTTTTCTGTGACTGTATATTCCAAATCCATCTATTTTGAAAAAGAGGCGTTTGTATATTCGATTCCTTTTACAAATGTTCTTCTACGTGTTAAATTCATTCTATAAACAAATGACTCAGAACTGTTTTTTTTGTTGTTTTTTTCCCCAATTCTTTATTGTTTTTTGTGTGCTACTATTCAAACTGCTATTCTGCGTTTTAATTATTCCAGGTACTTCGAGAAATGACGAAGAATAAAAGTATAGTATACATTTCATCCCATTTCATCACATCTCGAAGTACACGACGTAATCACGTACTGCTACGCTCTTAAATTTCCAAATGTACGATGATTAGTCGACGGAAGTAAAATAGTATATTACACACCTAGGGAGGGAAAGTAGGCTATTCCAAACTGCATGTGAGATTGACACCCGAGCCGAAGGCGAGGGTGGCAAGAACGCAGTTTGGGATGGCCTTTTTCACTCCCGTGGGTTGTATACTATTTTTCACCACCCCCTGCATGCGTGGTGAAAATGCTATTACCGAGTAACTACGGTTCAATTTCATAGAATGTTATTTTTTCCTTAATTCATATTCATGTACTTCACTGATGTACAGATGGTACACGTGGGTAAATTCACAAGGGGTGATTTAGCGAGAATTTATCAGCAGTCGAGTAAAAACTGTTTTACCATCGATCAGCAAATGAAAATAATATATAAAATACGTGGGAGCTTTGAAATTCATTTTTCGTAACAATCACTCGACGCAATTGAATAATAATGACAAAAAAAAAACAAGTATATCATTTATCTTCAAGTTATTCTTTCAAGTCAAGGGCCTGAATTGAAGGAGTATTTTGATCTTTAGATACTCTTTTACCAAATAGCGATGTTAAAAAAGAATTAGTTCAAGTTATTCTTGCAGAGCATTATCAATTTTGAGTCATTTTGATTGCCCGATGAGTCAAATTTTACTAAATTCAATATCAATTACAATCTCAGAGCAAAATTCTTTCACATTTAACAATAGGATTACGATTCAATAACGGTAAGCAAAAATCAGAAGTCGTTTTCTCATGATCTGTTTTCGGTCCAATTCAAGTGTGCGAAACATATTCAATAGCTTAGGGTCAGACATTTTTTTAATACTAAAAAAACTTTGAAGAACCTATTGAAACCTGAGGTAGTTGGATAAGAATTTTGCTCCAAATTCAGTAAAATCCATATCGGAGAATGAATTTAACATGTTCGTATTTGTAGGAATCGATATTTACAGCCAAAAGATATTTGAGGTGAGATTGTTCGGTGGTGAAAAATATGGTTTCATTGTCAATGAAAAAAATTTGAAAAAAAAAAATAATAATAATAATCCAGAGCTAATGCAGAGAATGAAGCTTTTCCCACACGCCTGTGTTTGTAAATCGATGTTTACCCTACATTTATGATAATCTTAACAAAGGTATAAGCTATTACTTCAGCTGTGTTATAATAATTTTTTCAGTCCTAGTTTCAACCGTTCCTGAGCTGGGTTCACTTTGATTTTCAATTGCTGAATAAGATCAAATATTTTCAGAGACGGACCAACTTTGAAACCAGTTAGGTCTATTATCTGATCTTTAGTCAGGGTGAGCAAGGCCTTGCCGTCTATTTTACACTTACTAAAATTGTCACAGTAAGTAGCACAATCGTTCACACGCAGGAACTGCGCGACGTCAAAAACATTCCATTCCGCCGGTACCAGATCACCCGAATCCGAATTCTTTTGAAGACCGTCCGCCAGCCGGGGAATGAATTTATTACTAGCCGTATTCGCCTGTGAATGAGGAAAGAAAATACAATTAATTCATGAATAAATGATCATAAAAATGTTATCGTGCCGTCGTAGACTCACATTAATATAAGACGTCGCAGTTCTCTCTTTGGGCGGAATCAGATTCTGAGGATCGCTTCGTGTCTCGGTTCCGGCGTGTCCCTGGCCAGTGGTAGGACTGGGCAGTGTTTGGTCAGGTCCCGCTGGTTCTTGTGCAGTTTCCGGCTCCCTTCCCCCCTGTTCTGGCAAACTTTCCAATTCCCTTTCTCTTTCGATTTTCGTACCCTGCGCGGGCTGCGGTTCCCTCTCGCGATCACGGTTCTCTATGCGACTGCTCTGGCGGGGTAAAATATTCTTCGCACAAGCCAACTTGCCGCCCTTCTTCGGCTTTCGTTTACTCTTGCGTTTAAGGCCTCTTGGTGATTTCACTGTAATAAAAACACAATTTCTAACGAATGTTGATCGAATTCGACAAGAGTTATCATCTATTTACCAGTAGGACTAGTGTTTTTGCCAAGTACACGCGGCCCTTCTAGCTTATGGTCCACGAGGTCGCACCATCCAACAGGGTATATATCCGGACTGTGACAATCCAGCCATTGATCGTACTCGTCTTCCCATCCGTCAAAGTGCACCCTCAACAGTCTCCCGATTACTCTAGTGATTGTACCAACGCACACCAAGCGAGGATCCATCAGGTCTGCGGCTTCCAGCCGCATTCCCTCGATGAATCCATGTTGCGGAATTTCCTGCAGAGAGACTTTCCGTTAAAACAATCTAAAATCGAAAAAAAAACTAATTCTTGTTCGAACCAAGAAGCTCACCCTATTGAAAAGTTGTACGGGTGCAGGTATGTTGTTAGTTTCTGCCAAGTAAGAATCCCATGTGAACGTGGTGGGGTCGTATCCCTTTGGAGGAGTCAGCGGTAAGCCGTGCTGGGAGCAAAAACCGATTGGAAAAATACAAGGCGAACAAGAATGATAGCAGAACCAGTCAGCGCCGCTGGCGTCCTCGTCGTAGCTGTCGATTCTGATCATGATGTAGTCTTCTTTGAGAACTTGCATCACGGTCGCCGCACAAATGGCGGAGAGATTGAGGGGATCTATCGCCTCGATTTTCATACCCTCGCGGAACGTGTAGCCCTGGTGAGTGTGGTGATTTTTTTGAGCCAGAAAGAAGCCCTCCGTCGCGTCATCCTCGCACAATTGCTCGAGCGAAACACGGTCCAAATACTCCGAGTAGGCGTCCAGAGTCTGTCCCACCCTCTTCGCCCATCCGACCGGATGAATTAACGGCGAATCTTCGTGGCACCAAAACCCGTTGTCTTCGGGAGAAGAGTCGTAATATCTGACGTGCAAACGCTTTCCTATTATCTTTTGTACCGTGGCAACCTTCACCTGTGAGATTCTATTCTTGTCCACCACTTCTAAGTGAAGTCCACATCTGAACCTAGACTTCATACTGTCGTTAACTTTGTTGTAAAAGTTAGTCGGCAGTGTCCTAGCCCCCGTTAATCTTCTCATTAAAAAATCCTTCCAATCTTTGTACTTGTTCGCTATAGCTGTAACAAAAAAGGTAAATATTAGCCGAGATATTCGCATTGATTCAAAGTTTAATCGCGTTCTCTTTACTCACTGTTTGGCGGTATCAACGGCTTTCCGATCGTGGCGCACCAGCCAACGGGATGGATATCGTTGGAGCACAACGAGACCCAGAAGTCCTTGTCGGCGTTGTGACCGAAGCCCTCGTACCTGAGCAGCGCCCTGTACCCAGAGATTCGAAGTACTGTAGCGACCCAAAAGGAGTCGGGAAATGCTTCGCAAACTTCGTCACAGTCGGTGTTTTCCACCTCCACCTTCATTCCTACAGTTATGTTGTCCCATATCTCTGATATCGGAGCCTGTAGAAAGAGAATGTTTAGTCATCGTTGTTTGTATGGAGTTTAGTTCAACGGAAAATCGTCATACATGTTTAAAACATGAAACTGGAGCTGCACAAAATCCAGGCTCGGTAAGCTGCTGCGTCCAATCGTAAGAGCCTGCCATTTCTGCCGTACGTTTCCTTCTCACGGGAAGATCTTCCGGCATCACAGGCTCGGCTACTACTTTCTCCTTCTCCACCTCAGACCTCAGAAAATCTTTCGACTCTTTTTCCTCGTCGTCGGGAAGGATCTGAAGAACAGAAGAAGATATTAAAATAGTAGCCAATTCGTTATTGACTATGCTAATGGAAATACCTATTTGGGTGCGAAATTCTACGAATTGAATTGATGACCCATCCTTATTTACCAAGAACATTAGTATTCAAGGAAAGAGTTACGTACCTCGTTTACAGCAGCTTTCACATCTTCTGGTGAGGCAGGATTGCTCGGCGTACACTGCTGCGGATGCGACGGACTATAGGTGGAGTCAGCTGTAGGGGCAGTGTGCTCAGAAGATCGGGCGCACGCTCTGCTACAAAACCGTCGCTCCTTGGTATAGAACGCGTGCTTTACACCGATAGCCCCACACTTCTCGCACACGGCTGTAAGACAAGCGACGATACTTTTATTGTTGGTTGTAAAACAGTTTCTTTTTTGGAGTTATCATTGTTCTTATATCTTATAGTTAATTTTAGAGAGCTTAGAATGTGAGGTGTACTCGTACCGATGCCATCCTTACGAATCGGTATAAAATTCAGATCCGTATGTGGCTGATAAGCGATTGGCGTCTTCAGGACGAGTCCTGGGTGTTTTATTGGTTTTATTTTGCGATTTCGATTGTCTTGGGTCTGAGTAGCTGCATTTGTGACCACTTGCTCGCGATCCTCGTCTGCCATATAATCCTCCAGAGTCATGTACTCGCTCATCTCTGGTCCGGTCTGTGGGTCATATTCCTGGAGGAAATTTATCAAAACACGTTAGATACCTACTCAAAAAGCATTAAGCAAAAGCCAATCTTGCCTTCGTTCCTACAGTCAATCAGAAATAATATGTCTGAGTTTGAAAATAGTTACCCACTTAAGCGAAGTTGAGTGGGTTGATGGAAAATAAAAGGAAAACAACTCACGTGCTGTATTTCTTGGGCATCGACAGCCTCCATTGCTTCATCGGGTTCGGAGCACTCGGCGGCGAACTGTGGGGCCAAGTACCGCACCATAGTCGGTGGTGCCATGTGATTACGGAGATCATCGAAAGAATGAGATCCGTGAGAAAAAAAGGGACTCTCCGGTTGGCGGGGATCGAGCATCAACTCGTGCGTCGGCTCCCCGTGCATCATCATGTCTCCCATCCATACCATCCCCAGCTCTGGCATTCCAGGGATGGATGCGTACACTTTATTCAAGAATACAATTTACATGAGTAAAATCAACACCGTTTTGTTTTTGTTTGCTCCATACAATTTTTGATTCGGCGCAGGGGAACCCGTGGATAGAAGAATGGAAAATACAAAGTGATTTACTCTACATCGAAAAAATTTGAGAAACAGACGCTTTGCGGAATTCTAGGAATGGAAGTTAGTTTTAGAGTGGAAGATTATCTAAGTGATCCACTAGTTTTTAATCTATTTAATTTTAGAATCTATTCATGATATTCTGTCCGAGTAATATACCTTTCAGGATCGCACGCAGACACATGAGCGCCTCGGCGAAAACTGAGTATGCTACACATATACAAATTGTACATTCCTTATTTAGGCACGAAACACCTGAATAAATTCATCCATTCATTCACCAATGAGAGGGCTGATGCAAGCTTCGAATAGCGCCGGGTTTCTTGTGTGCAATAAACAAATCCCCCGGCGCACCATGAGATACCGAGAGCTATCAGTTCTTATTCATTTTGAAATCAGATGTCTTTTATATTCTGCTTCCAATGGACATGTGGCGGTGCGCTTTGTATGATCTGACCCCAAGTCGACGGGATCTATTTTCCGCAGTCCTGGCCCCACACTTCATAGTTCACGAGTTCCAGGTCGACGAGGAGTCATCCAATCCCAGTCATTTCCCCGTGTCCACGTTTTTCGCTGTCGTATTATAAGAGTTGCAGCTGTTATGGAACTCCTGAACTGCGGAGTGCAGGGCCAGGATGGCGGTAAATGGTACATGGCGCACCACAACATGTCCATCGGAAGCAGAATATAAAAAAAAACCTAAGTGAAAAATTAATGAAAACTGATGGTTCTCGGTATCTGATGATGTGCCGGGGTATCTGTTTATTGCACACAAGAAATCCGACACAGACTTTTATTCTTAGAATTTTGCAAAGAATTCATTCCTCTCATTTTTTTCAATGTAGGGTAAATCACCCGGTACATTTTGGTCTTTCTTTTACAGCATTCGACTCAACTACATCGATTTATTCACCATTGAGAAGTGAATCTTTGTTTTCTGACCTAGGTATCTTTGGTCGCCTCAAGGCGAAACATGAAGATAGAGAATAGAATAAATTTGTTACCTCTAGAAATCTATATCTTCGTAGTATAACAACAATTCAATAATCTGTATCTTTCATAATAAATTAATCTTGACATATGACACCATTATTTTACGTAGTTTATCAATTACGTGTTAATTAACTAAATAATCGCTTCTCGTTCATCGGAATAAGAATAACAATTGAAAAAAGAACTTCGGCGCCAGGCAAGAATCACTATTTCGACCACAGAATGATGAGAACATAGCGTTTGAAGCTACTCAAAACTTGTGATTGTTGCAGCGGAACGGAGTCGATGGTTGCTGATAATAATGCGAGGAAAATTGACCGAATAAACAAACGAATTGAACACGCAGCTGGAATATACAGAGAAAATCTCGCAAGCTAAATTCGTCGCTCTCATTTCAATATTGAAAGTTTCAAACTAAGTGAGGTTAGGTTATAGCCCAAAATCAGAATTCGAGTACACGTGTCTAGGGCGTTTGAAATTGGAACAAATCTTATGAATCGCGTCCTTAGCTCGACCAAAAAGTTCTAGACGCACTTTTCCAAGGTAAAGTAGCTTCGGATCTGAAAGTTTTACACTATTCAATGACCCGAAGGAAAAATTACCTCATCCAAGACAAGCTGCTCCGATTACAAACACGTGTATCTAGTGTATCTGGACCAAAATTTATAGCTTAATAAAGTCATAGCAAAATCAAAGAAATTCCTCCATCATCAATTACTCGCTACCGATCCGGAGTCCCCTCAACTAGCCACATGTCGATGCAAATCGTTCAGGTTAACGAACGCGATAGCACCTTGGCGTCGAGTGATTATAATAATATTTGATAAGGAATGTGGTGTCGAAGCTGTATTTACCATATCGGAGCCCCCCTAGCAGGCAGTTTATCGCATAAAAACAAAATTCTAACACATCCAATACAGAGATGATACGGTGATGTGGGGTAACCTAATACCGATAATGAGATTAAAATATTACACGCTTTTTTTATCCGTACACGATTCGTTGATGATATCCTAGGCCAGGCGTTGAGGTGGGAGGGTGGAAATGAGCCGGGGGGGCGCAAAGAGCAAGGGAAACGAAGCGGCTGTAAATTAATTACGCTCCTGAAACCGACGCCTGGCGCCCGAAAGCCTGGGTTTATTTAACCTTTTTTTTCTTTTTCTTCGCGCCTACCTCCACCCGGAAGACGTCCTTGAGGGGTCTTGAATAAGTCTCGGAGATACGACCCGACCCGACCCGACGTGATAAAGTCATAAGCTGATACGAGCCCGGCGTACGGAGGCGATATCGTAAACGTGGAAAAAAAGGAAATATACAAACCATTGGGGGCCTGCATGTCCATGACAAAGGGTTTCCGAGGGGTCTTTACTCAATTTCTACCCGGTATTACCGTAGTCTGTATTTCTCACGAAGCGGATACTCCATTCCGATCGATACGAAGAACATTATCATCTGAATAATCGCCCAGAGTCAATATGTTAGTTTTCACTTAAAAAATATATTACTTAAACACGACATCACCGAACAATAGCGCAAAACATTCGTGTGGTAGGCCTATTCGCTTCATCCCCACCATCGCCCTCGTTAATACGCGCCAGGGCCGTAGAACCTCGGCTGTTTCTCCTCCGACGTTGCGATAGATTTTGTCCAATACACGGCCACGAGTCGAACCGCGGTGCTTCGGCGTCGCGGGGTCTCAGCCAATCACAGGCCGCAGCTGGACAAGTTAGACGAGGGGGAATCCCGCGATTGGCGGAGTGTCTGGTTAGACGCAGATCCGCCAATCGGGTGTCGCTCTGCGGCGGTCGGAGGGAAAAAAACCGCTCAAAGGGCACGAGAACTTTCACAGAAATATGCGTTTGAATTTGAAAACTGTAGCGCGGTTTGAACGACATCGTCATCGTATTAGACTTTGAACATGATTAAAATTTTTTGTTACTGATCTTGCTACGATGATGTTTATCTCTGGATATTTAATTCGTATTTTTGACTTGATCGCTTTCAAATCGCCTTGAAATTATGACGATTCATGGTCCAGTGATTCGATCGAATACCACTGTCAGTATTAGCGGAGCCTCACCTGCGAATCATTGCACGTAAGCTACTCGAGGTCTACGACATAAATAATCAACTGTTTTGGACAGAATTTTCTGGTCTTGCCACTGATATACATACCTATACACTGGATAGAGCATCGCGCTCCCCAGCACATCCCGTTATGGACGCCGCCATCTTGTATATATATTTTCCGCACGCCGTGCGTAAAGTTCGATTTTACGCACGCAAGCGCGCGTGTAATCGGACTTTACGTGCGTTTGTGATGAAAAATTTTGTTCGATACATGTGCGAAAGTTGTTTTTCGACTCGTGAGATTGTCACCCTCGCTTCGTCCACTCGTCTCAAAACAAACCTTTCGTACTTGTATCGAAATATACTAAGGTATCAATCTAGAACACGGTCTTATACACAGGCACGGTCTTATACCTATACAGGTCTTGAAACGACACCTAAATTGGGTGGTTCGCTTAATGGCTCAAAAATTAGTTCGAGTTGCGGCCGCAAGGGCTGCGCCACGGATATCAGTGGAGTAATGGGCAGACCATAGACATAACCTCTAAACGTGCTTTAAACCTATATTGCCGTCACCTGTATGACGCAATTTTGGAAAACTGACTGGACAAATGATAACGGGAGGATATTAAAAACGTGAAAAAATTCTGTTACCAGGAAATCGAGCCAAATCACGATTTCGAAAAATCAAACACGGGCTGTATAAACCGCGCGGCGCACGCGCGCATTCAATTACGATTAGTGGTTTTGAAGCTCGATTTTTCGAACTCGTAATTTGGTTCAATTTGCTGGTAATAGAACTTTTTTCACGTTTTTAGTGTATTCCGGTTATCATTTTTCCAGTCAGTTTTCCAAAAATGCGTCATACAGGTGACGACAATATAGGTTTAACGCACGTTTAGAGGTTATGTCTATGGTCTGCCCATTGCTCCACTGATATCCGTGGCGCAGCCCTTGCGGCCGCCACTCGAACTAATTTTTGAGCCATTAGGCGAACCACCCCCACCACCTTCGTTTCAAGACCTGTGTATAAGACCGTGAATCGCAGCCACTCGCTAGCATGCCGAGTATACGCTCAGTGGGTCTTGCAGATAATCGGGTAAGATTAAATAATCAGCTAAACCGTACACAGTGACGTCCCTAGGAGAAACAAACACTTGACATAACCGCTAAAAACACACGGACCGTCAAATATCGTAATTTTCTCACTCATTTCTTCCCCCATAGGCTTGAAATTTTGCAAATTTAAAGTGAAAATTATTCTCACTAAAAGTAAAACTAAAAGGCATAATAATATCATTCTGAAAATAACTTTTCAATGAAGCTGAAGTATTTTCGAGTATTTCGGAGCAAAGTTATAACGATTTTTAAAATATGTGAGTATTTTGAAAATTTCTCGATTCCTCAGTGTCTGATATTTCATTGATTACAAAAAAAAAAAATATAGTATTGAAAATCAGTTGCATTAGCTAAATTTCATGACTCTGTAGATTCTGCTTGAATCTAATAAAAAAGTAAAAATATATAAACCACGAAATATAAATATTCTCTAATGTTACAATTTTTTATACACTAAAATTATGATTCTCAATGAGCTGATCAAACACAGCCATCATCTATTCATCTCCGTTTAATTTTTTAAATTTTTGTCTAAAAACCATGACCAATTAATTGAGAAAATTCTTTTTTTCCCCTTGCCGGCTTTTGTACTCAATTTCACTCTGTTATCGGTTCTTCTACCTATTTCATGCTCATTTTTTACTTACTTTCTATGTTACAGCTGCGCAAGACCCTCGCAGTTATGCCACCCGAGGAGCTTACCTTGCCGATGCCTTGGGGTCACATCGCGGCACAAGCCTGGGGTTCTCCCAACAACACTAAAGTATTAGTTGTTCACGGTATACTAGACAATTCCTGTTCCTTCGACCGCCTGATCCATTTGCTACCCGGCGGCTATTACTTCGTCTGCATCGATCTACCCGGTCATGGATTTTCCTCGCACTTTCCTGCCGGTATACCGCTGGACTATTTCAACTACGTTCTCGCAATTCGCAGGGTTTTGGATCATCTGAACTGGGAGAGTTGTCTCTACATCGGTCACAGTCTCGGGGGATCCGTCGGCATGATGTTTAGCGCGATATACCCCGACAGACTGACCAGACTCCTCATATTCGATATGCTCACTGCCGTACCGATTCCGAACGATTATCTTGTTACCCGCATTCGAAGCGTTCATGACAATACTTTGAACACCAGAGTCGATTCGGAATCGAGACTGTATACTCGCGACGAAGTTATGCATTCCCTGATGAACCTGAGGTTCAACACTTTAAGTGTCGGGGCTGCCGAGGCCCTGATGAAGAGATCGGTCACCAAAGTCGGTGATAAGTTCAAATACAATCGCGACCGGCGACTCCATATCAATGTACTTCCGCTGCTCAATGTTGATCAGCATCTTACCATTCTGAAACAGGTTCAGATACCTGTTACGATTGTCCTGGCGTCTACTTCGGTATATTGGACAGGCAATGACGGTTATAGGAGAATCTTACAGGAAATGGCAGAGAGTAAGAAATTCTCCGTGTATACCGTACAAGGAAATCATGACTTTCACACCAACTTTCCAGAGAGAGCAGAGCCTTATGTACGGAGATTTTTGACTTTGGTGAAGAGCAGTTTATGATTCAGACTATATTTAGATCGAATTCTATTTTTATGGTGGCTACTGAGCTTAACACTAATCAAAATATACTGGTTGGAGTTGGAAACGGTATTAACAATGACCAATACTCTTCATACATGATTTACTCTATCTTGTATTCGTATTTTTGTAATGTTCAGACGTATTATTAAGCAGGCTCATTCCCAATACTAACGTTCCACATGTAGGACTGGATTCGACATAGATAAGCTGGAATATAATATATTGTGCCCGGTTGCATAATTATTTAATAATATATATATATATAGAGATATATTTGGGTATTATGGATGTGAGGAAAGTGTAATGGAAGTAGGTCGTAGAAAGTTTATGTTATTTAACTCAATATGTCATAAACCGACGTCATGAGAATTATATTTTTGTATTCTACCTACTTATATCGATGTTAAGTAATCCGTGTCAAATTATGCGGGGCATAATACATATGTATATTCCCCCTGTATATATTATCAATACAATTATATTTCTACCAATTTAAAAATACTGTGTATATAATTCATTCGACGTCCACATGAATAACTACATATACATATGCTAATAACTTGGTACATGGAAATCGTAGATTCCTAAATCCGAAAAGGAAGAAGAAGATATGCTAATAACCATCGAATTCAGTTTCAATTTATTCACTTGTAGATTTACAGAAATTTAATAAAAATACTATTCAAATGTTCATATTCTATGCTATTCGAATTTCACGGTGTGATAACGTGAACATTTTTATGAGCCGGATTTAGATCGCACAATTCAAATCGCCACCTCGTGTACGATCGACATGCGATAGGCCCATAGCGTATCTACACAAGCGGAACGAGTTTAGCCTTGTGTTGTATAGGTACACGAACTAGGCATCTACCAAGTGCCTGGACACATGCTCGGGGTGGCGCTGTCGTCGTATGCGTACACAGCGTCTCACGCATACCTGTCGTGCTTGCCAATGCGCCTATTACGTGGTGTGTTGCACTTCGATCTCTTATCAGTGATGCAGACGCAATTGCATAATATGGCTGCGAACGACACGAACGAGGCCTTTCACCTTTGGAGAAGCTGGTGTTCCGCAACATAACCTCGTAGCTGTCACCTGTCAAGTAAACAGATTCGATATTTTGGAAGAAGGTGAGCAAAACACATCTTCCTGAAATCAAAATTCAAACAGTATAAATAAACGTAAAAATAAACCATCGGTCATCACGTTTAATTTAAATAGCCTCCGATGATGTTCCACGTTCTTGAACACAATCAGAAGAATATTTACTGCACGCAGAATTAATCTCATGATTATAACGACGGAAGGATGACTGCCGATATTCCGAACCAGGAACTTCGCCTTCCTATGCCATGGGGCCACGTAGCAGCCAAGGCGTGGGGTTCTCCGAGAGACAGGGGCATCCTGGTGGTTCACGGCATCATGGACAACGCGGGATCTTTCGACAGGCTGATTCCGTTGCTGCCGCGCAATTATTACTACGTGTGCATCGACCTACCGGGTCACGGACTGTCTTCGCACTTCCCGACGGGGATCCCCTTGGACCATTTTTACTACGTGATGGTCATAAAAAGGGTGTTGGACTCTCTGAAGTGGGAGAGATACTCCTACCTGGGTCACAGCTTCGGAGCGATATTGGGACTTGTGCACAGCTCGCTGTACCCCGAAAGAGTCGAAAAGCTCATGTGCTTGGATTTGGACAGTCCGATACCCGTGACGGACGACGAGCTTCTTTTAAGTTTGAGATACGCCCAGGATTATACTCTGCAGATGGAAGCCGAAGAGAATTTTGTTAAACTTCACACCGAAGAAGAAGCGATGCAAGCTCTTGTGAGCCACAGACTCTCTAGATTGAATATCGAGGCCGCTAAGGCTCTGCTGAAACGGTCGCTGGTCCAAGTAGGGAAGAATAAGTACAGGTTCAATCATGATAGACGACTCAACATAGGCGCTTTTGCGATTTTCAATACTGGACAACACCAGGCTATTCATAAAGAGATCCAGGCCCCCTTGCTGATTATCAGCTCTTCGGAATTGTCACTAGTAGAAGGCGACCATGTCGACACAGAGAATAAGCAGAATCGATTTGTAACGGTAGAAGGCGATCATGACGTTCATATAAACAATCCTGAAAGAGTCGCTCCTCACATTTGCCGATATTTAGGCAGTTTTAAAAGTTCTCTATGATCAACGTATTTTTTTTAATTTTTTTTTTTATAACACCTTCAGCATCAAGATCATTGATTAGTCTTGAACCTGATGAGGATGGGTTCCATTTGATCAGTATTTGTAAAAAAAAATTTCACAGTGGGTGCTAAGATGAGTCAATTTTACCAGTGTGTATCGGCATTGGGATCAAACCTATAGAGGCGTTTCAGAAGTTTCAGAATTATTTTATAAGGTATAAGTAATAAATTAGAATATTTTCTAACAATTACAAATCAGTTTGATAAAACTAATCCGTTTCTGGGAGTTATCAACTCTCAGTTAGCTCTTCTCGAATGGGGCAAGATTTTAGCATCAGATGTCAGGCTGCCACATGATCGAAATGTACAGATACCGCAATTGGATGCTAAAAAATTGGGATTATGAACGTACTTAGCGCGTCGAATTAATTTACCAGTTTGTTACTCAGAATCTGTAAAGATCTGTGTCATTAGAACAATTAGATTTTTTATTTTAAGCTGAGATAGCTATTGGAGAAGTATTTTATACAGAAACAACGAATTTGTATTATTCTTATTAGTCACTAACATATTAGTTTAACTAGCATAATTTGAATACATCACAAAAGCTTATAGCATGAGCCGTCCATTAACTACTTAATGCACTTTTAACGTGATTCTCACAAATCGAAGAACTGGAAGATTACGAGTGATATATTCTAATGTAATCTGGAAAAAAAAAACATATTACTGAAGCTGACTTGAAGCTGTGAAGTGCGCACTTCTGTCATAAGAGGTGTAGCCATTCTTCATTTATCATGCCTACTGAATATCCAACCGCAGAGTTGCGTCTACCTGCTCCCTGGGGTCACATAGCAGCCAAGACCTGGGGTTCTTCCAATGACCAACGTATTTTAATGGTTCACGGTGTCTTGGACAATGCGGGACCATTTGACCGGCTGATTCCATTATTGCCAAGGAGTTATTATATTACTACGTCTGCATCGATTCACCCGGTCATGGATCGTCTTCGCACTTTCCTGCAGGGGCACCATTGGATTATTTCAATTACGTTTTCGCCATTCGCATAGCGTTGGACCGTCTAAATTGGGAGCGTTGCATTTATATAGGACACAGCTTCGGAGCATATGTGGGATTAGAGTTCAGCTGCATATATCTGCATATTGGACAGCGAGGAATTGAAACAACTCATCATAGAAATGTCATTGATTGACAAACATAGATTTGTATATGTTCAAGGCGATCATGATGTTCATAACAAAAATCCCGAGAGGGGAGCTCTATAAAACCCATCGTCGACTCAAAGTCACTGATTATGTGACGACGTTGCTTAAAATCTATAAATTCTCAGCACAATCATCAAGGAAGGAAATCCAAGGATTGATGTATTAATTGTCGTTTTTTATTACCTCATAAAAAGTACAGCAGTATCGATCAATTGATCGTAGATAGACTTGTCTCTGATCTGAGGCAAGATTTCTCCTCAAGTTCCCTCACTAGGCTGAATGTTACAAACGATTCATAGAAAAGAAGAAATTATTTATAATAATCACACCCCACCGTACTCGATTCAATAAATGATGGCATTGAAACTGTTCAACAGCAAGTTAATTGGATTCATAAAATCATGAATCCAAATACATTTAAGATTGTCTAAAAAAAAAAAAGTAAACTGTAGTTTGTACAAAAATAAGATTAACAAATCTCATATTGGCCTGCAATAAATATAAAATAAAATAAACACGAACAAAATCATGTCAATCAACAAGTTGGGCATTTTTATCGAGTCTCTGTAGAAGCAAACTTTCGGTGATGTCTGAATGTTGTCTTTTTTTTCTTGAACTTCAAACCAAACATAATGAAACCCTAATCATTATATATCGAATTCGATGATGAAATCTTCGTCGTCCATGTCTTCGTCGTTTGAATCGTAATCCAAATACAAAGCCGGAAACTCCAGGTCCTCTTCGTCGTCTTCTCCCTCGTCTGGAACAGCTCCGTGAAAAAGCATATTGTAGCACTTTGACTGCGGACTACGGAAATGTACATAAGGCGTATCTGCATTTAGACGGGTTCCACACAACCAGCAGAAATACGTGTTGCACCGCCAGCAAACCATCTTGTTGCAACCATCCGATTTCTGAGGGAATTTAATAACAATGATTGGCGAATATTCCTATTTTCCAAATCACAGATTGCGTTCGCATCGATTCGAATATTCCAATACCTCAATTGCAGCGTTGCAGTGGGGGCAGTTTCGACTATTTGTGTTTATCCAATTCTCCGACATTGTGTTCTCGATCAGTAATTGCAACTGTTTTTTACCATATCGTTGTTCAAGTCGGACTTTCTCTTCGTCAGGTGCGTTTTGATAATCGCTAACGAGTTTCTGTTTCTCCGCTGTGGAAAATAACTCAGTATTAAGATTTTGCCTCGACTATTTTCACATTCTCTACCACATCCGGACTCTTTGCTCACCCATCTTGAATTTACATGGTTCAATGCCGTGGTAAACCATTTTGCAATGTATACAAAAGGCGTATTGACACGCGGGGCAGCTCGCCATCCTATCATTCGGCTCTCTACTGACGGGGTACTGGCAATGGGGACGTGGGCAATAGACGATGTCAGTCATCGTGTCTAACGTCACGCTCAACAGGGTCGCGTCGTACTTGGCGAATAATTCTTGGCTGACCAAATCCTTCACCTGAAGAGAAGCAAAAACGGTCATATATCGATAAAAGAGCCGTTCGTAGGGCATTCCGTTGGTCTTTTAACTCACCTGGCCCGGAGTCGCCTCGGACAAGCACTTCTCCTCCGGGCATCGAATATTTTTTACGTTTCCGTCGTTGATCCTGATCTCCAAGTAGCTCAGTATGCATTCCTTACAAAAAACGTGGAAGCAAGGAACAAACTGGGTCGAGTGATCCCCCAATTTATCTAAAAAGCATATCTTGCAGGTATAAAAGTTTCTCTTGAACTCGATCTGCTTCCTTTTCAAGTCGTAATCTACCAGCATCTGAACCGGGTTTCTCCCGACGAGACGATCCGAGATCGCTCTTTGATCGAGGATCTTTTTAGTCTTCTTAAACTTCTTTCCACGTTTTTTGGACTGCCTCTCGTGGCCAGTTTTCCTCGTCGCTCTTTTCTTTGGCTCGAAATCCTTTGCCGCGGCGTCTTTGAACTCGCCTATCTTCTCCGCATCCTCCTTCTGCCCCAAAGCCATCTTGTAAAATGTATAGGCGTAGTTTATTCCTAGGCTATTTTCTATGTTCAAAAACTCTAGAGTCTCGTCTTTGAGGAAAGCCATCCATGTGAACAATATTTCAAGCCCTTTATTCTCCTCCCACAACTCGTCGAGTCTCTTGCACAATTTGGCGATAACATATTGGCTCAACCAACACGACACAAGAGTGAATTTGGGCGCGGATTCCGAGGGATAATTCGACGGCAACGTGATAAACAGCGACAACGGAGGGAGATGAGATATGGAAACACTTTCCACAGGATCCTCCGGATTCCGACTGTCTTTGTACGTGAAGCTATAGCCTTTCGGCAGCGTTACATAAGCCTTAAGGGTACATTCGTACCGATCGTTTTCCTTGTGATAAGAGAATTCTTCCCTGTTATAAATACTCTCTAAAGCAACAATTTCATCCTTTTGTTTCTCGTTGTCGGTAGACTGAAATAAAACGTGAAACGATAAACGATTCTCATTCTAAATGACACATCGATCCGTATTCAAAATATTTGTTTAGGTTATGTTTTTATAGGTTATGTTGTCAAATTTGTTATATTTACCATTTCCTAAGAACTTCGGTGTTGCGATAACCTCGATTGGGAGATGGTAGCGTGACTCAGGTATCAACGAAATAATTACAGTCGACAGTCAAAAAGCTACGATATCGCAGATCAAATAACAGAGATGAGACAGGTAGACGAAGCCGTTCAACTTTTGACCCTTGGCAGCTATCGATGAGATAAAATAACAAACCTCAGCTTGTTTTAAATTTTATTTTTTTGGTACGACTCGCTTCCATTTCCTGCCAACGTCAATTCGGTAGTCGTCAGCTGATGGAATTCAGTGAATAGAATAGAATAGGAATGAGAAAAAAAAGAATACTGGCGGCATGTATGGACGAAGTAGCGAAGTATCTGATAGGTTATAAATAACGGAAGTACTACAATTGTTTGTTTGGTTATTTCAATTGATCGTTGTGAAAATGGAGAGTAGCGAAACGCCGTATAGAATGTTATTCCCGATATGCGTGAACGCGGTTATGTCGATTATATCATACCTTCTGACAGTTCGGTTGATACCAAAATTCAAGGAAATGTTCATCAAGGGCAACCTCTTCGGAATCGATATGAACAAGAAAGAAGCCAATAAAATGTGAGTTGCTTACGAAACGACTCATTTTTTTAAACCCAGTTTTTTTTTCCAATATTTCATTTATTCCTCACATACTTTCAGACCCGAGGCACTTGGCGTCGTAACAGGCTGCGTCTTCCTAATCACCATGTTCTTGTTCATCCCTGTACCATTCACAGAACATATATTCAAAAACGCAGACTTTCCGCACGACGAGGTAAATATTATCATCAATTAAATGCTGCGCTTCATTTGTTTCATTTGTCTCATTTCATTATCGAATTAAAAAATAAACAAGTTAGAGACTAGTTGATGATGATCTGATAATCAGCATTATTAATTTCAGTTCGTGGAGCTGTTAGCAGCCCTGTTATCGATATGCTGCATGTTGTTGTTGGGATTTGCGGACGATGTCCTGGACCTCCGTTGGCGACACAAGCTGCTACTCCCGACGATAGCCTCGCTGCCGTTGCTGATGGTTTATTACGTCAACTACAATTCGACTTTGATCATAGTACCGAAGCCACTTCGTCCCTGGTTCGGTTTGTCGGTGAATCTCTGGCTACTTTACTACGTCTACATGGGAATGCTGGCTGTGTTCTGCACGAACGCTATCAATATACTCGCCGGAGTCAACGGACTCGAAGTTGGACAGAGTCTGGTCATCGCTGCCAGCATATCTGTCTTCAATCTTGTCGAATTGACTGGGAGCTTGTGGAAGGCACATCAGTTCTCGCTGTACTTCATGATACCCTATATCGCCACCTCGCTTGCATTATTCAAACACAATTGGTGAGTATTCGTCGAGTTATTCGAGTAAATATCGTAATAATGGAATTTCAGGATCTTCCGAGGAATTTAATCGACATAAATGATCGAATGAGAAGAATAATAGCTCAATTGATGAGAAATAGTCGGTATAATATGAATTAACTGAAGAATTGATGAAAATTAATCCCAACTGAGTTTCAAATTCCAAGTTCTCACTATTAAATCGTTTATTGATAAGAGAAATTTAATTGATTGGATCGAGGGACATTAGGTTGAATGAAATTCATTTCTTTTTCGTCTTACATAGAAATTTATTTAACTTTAATACTAATAATCAACATATCAATCCAACTGTATAAATTCGTTCTACACTATATATATATATATTGTACAGAGATAGTAAATAATTGAGTATTCAATAATATCACAGTCGTGGTAAAAGTCCTGGTAATCAATAGTAGTCCAATTTTGCGTAGAAATTATCTACAAGCCAGTCGTATTTCCACGTATTGTTCATCACTACATCGGGAGCAAAATACGGATCGCGTGATTTGTAGGCCCTGAGAAGCGCAGTCTTGTTGTCCAGCCACGTTCCGCCCTCTATCAAATCTTCGATATAAGGAACGTCGACGTTGAGCTTGACGCTCTTCTCCTTGATATCCGCCCTGTTTCTCAAAGACGTCGCAATATTCGCTGGGTCTTGACAAAGGTAGCAGTACCATCCGCCGTAATGATTCAAATCTCCTATGACTAGGCCTAAGGTATCTCTGTCCGTGACCTCGCCGTTGAATTCCTTCGGAAGAACTACGGAATTTTGGTGATATGCTTCCCTAAGTAAACTAATGGTAGACGCGCCGATAACTATTGAAGTTTTTAGCGGATGCTGCCAGAAAAATCCGAACACGGACCATCTCAGTCTGAAGCCGATCGGCTGCGGCCATCCGTCGTATAGCTTAAGGAACATTAGTGCTCTTGGGTTTAATATTTGCTCTGCTTCAGTCGTTACGTATATATCATCCTCTCTAAAGTTATGAACGATCTTGCATACTTTTTCCCATATATACTTAGAAGTTACTCTTAACGGTTTACGAATCTTATTTGATATATTAACGTATAAAATCTTATCCTGCTCCCGTTGCAGCAGACCCTTGGCGAGTTTGTGCCTGAAGTTGTCTTCGGCGTTGCTGAAATCGCATATTACAAACAGATCCACGACCCCGTACAGTTCCTCTACTATCACTTCGGCCATCGCCGAATTGTAATCGTTCAACGAAAAGACGTATACTATGTGTCTCAACGTCTTACGACGTTCCAGCTTTATGTTCTGTTTAGACGCCATTATCGCCCGCCAGACTACTTCTGGCTGTCCGCAGTCCGAGCCGTGCCATCCTTGCTTGCAGATGCAACGTTCCGACTCTCCGCTGCTCTCCATTCTCTGGGAGTCGACTCCGTCCCGCCAGCACATGGTCTGGTTGTATTTCTTGAACGATTCGAGCGTGTATTCCTCTTCCAAGTATATATTGCTCTTGATTGTCTTGAGACGGGACGACGAGAGGTCGACTGCGGGTACATTTTTCAGTGCCTGTAATCAAGAACGGAATTAGTGATGCTTCTTTTTGTTATCGAGGTGGAATTTCGAGTAATTCTTGACTACATTACCTTCGGTATTGCTTTTTTAAGAAAAGTCACGGAACTCTGGGTGGTAGGTGCGATTATTTCAAGGGGTGGTGCAGAGGCGACGTAAATTACGACTATTAAAATTTGTAAAACCAGCAACGTATAGAGCAGGGCCAGCTTTCCGTCTAGACGGCCCTGCATATCCACACGTTTTTGGCGTTCACTTTTTAATATCACGAATTTCACATTTCATTCGGCGACTTTTTTTCCATCTGGATCACGATTCACCGTGGCAAAATAATGCGCGCGTACTTTCATCTGAAATCAAAATTATTAAACACAGATTAATAATTTTACGAATAGAAAAACAAACCACGAAATTATGTGTGTTAACTTCCAAGTTTGAACTGACTGTCCGCGTTTGTTATTCATTTTTTAGATTTTAATCAAGAGACACGGCAGAGTCTCGCGCCAAGTATGTACATTCAAAATTGAAAAAGAAAAATAAGGGCGCGCGAGACTCGACCAAGTCTCTTTGCATGAAATAGAATTCCGGGTCCTATGGATGTTATTTTTTTATGTTTCACAATTTATCTCATCTTTTTAAAGTGATCATACCACATCGTTCTAGAATGTGGGTTCAGAAATTCAAATCAGGAACAAAACCAGTAAGCGATCAAAGTTCGCGGGGCGTGCGCGCCTGTGAATACATCCCGTCTTACATCGATGTAAGGCTTTTAATCACGATTCGGGCGATCTCGGTCACGTTCAACTTCCGAATTTCGAATAGCGCCGGGTAAAAGGGAAAAACAATTCGAACCACGCTCGAATTTTTACTGTTAATCCCTCTATCAATCCACGCTTGTTTTTTTTTTATCAAACTAATTCGGATAATATAACGAGAAGAGATTCAAAATTCAACCACATAAAACCACCGTATTTAATTCAATATCACTACTCGAATTTTCAAACCGATTTCAATCATCAATCAATCAATTAAATTCGGTTAAATCAGTTTTCGCGAGAATTGCTCAATAAAAATTAGAATGGATGAGGAACTGACCAATTGAAAATCAAACAAGTTTAGTTATAATATAGTTGAGACGCGGGCGTGTCGACTCAGACGTTCGCATATGACTTTATGGGATTCGTCATCACGCGTAGACCGCGAGGGTCAGTATCGTCAGCGTGACGTCGTAGCGGTTCGAAAACCCCGCAATCTCGATACCGTATACGCGCGAATTCAGCGTGGACTGGGATCGCCTAGCAACAGTTAAATTTCAATTCACTCACCGAGAGTCGAGTAGTTCTTAGCCGCGTGTTGGGATATTTCCTGCGAGAGTGAATAGTCCGCCTCCCGCATGTCGCATATTTTTAGAAACTATGCGAGTCGAACTCCAGTCCCACTCTATAAACGGGTTCGAATTATATGCGGGAAAGCTCGAGTCCGGTGAACTCCTCTCGTTCGTTAGTCTCTATCGAATGCGAATGCGAATGTGGATGCAAAATCCAAACCACACCCGAAACACGGGAACCTGACGTGTGCGCAAGACACCGAGGTGCGCTTGCGTCTCTCCCGTCACGGTCTGCCTGCACCGATGCCCTGTAATTGCAACTCAACAATTTTCATTCACGCATTTTATTCATTTTATTAGATACGATTCATTCCGTCGTGGATGGTAAAAGTCCGTCGTGCCGATACGCGGTTCCCTCGCCTCTATCGAGGAACGCTTGACGAATCTCTTTTCCGCGAGGTCGTTGCCTCGAATCTTTCGTTCATCTTCATTTATTTCCAACATTAAAAACCCGCTGCCTCGTTTCCTCCCGATTTCCAACATCTAGCAACGTCAAAGTCGAGTGTTTGCTACGAAGTCACAAAGAAAAGAAACAAAGAAAAATTCGTTTTTGAACGGTTTAAAAAACCGCGAACAATAATTCGGCGGGCAATTTTGAACGGTTTAAATTATAGACAACTTTTTTTGCTTCACATCGACGGTTCTTAATGTTCTATCATTTTTCACTCAATTGTTCACATATTTATTTCTTTCTCTTTTCTCTGCGAAAATATGATCACGTATTACAAAAACGTATCGAACGAATGATACACATAAAATAATGTTCACAGTCGGCTGGTTTTTAGCATACTGAGGGTCCTCGAAGGTCTCGAGGTTGATTTTTTTCAGGGGGGGTTCCTCCTTTCTCTGAATCACTGCTACCTGTACGGATTTTCAAATGGGTTTCTCTAAGGAGAACATCTGCCTCTGGCTCATCCAAGGCTTAGCGTAGAACATATCTATAGAAGTAGCAGCAGCTGTTGCTCCTTTTTGATAGTCCGATCCGGCCTTTTCCTAGTTTTTCGTATCACCCAGCAGAAAAATATTTCTATATCGAATCGGATATTCTTAACAAATAGGGTCGAGAAAATCCCGAAAACGTAAAGAAATTTTGCTCGTCGTCAGAGGAGAATAAAAATAAAAAGGATACTTAAAATTTAAATTTTGATTATCAACGACAAAACTATTTCGATCCTGCGTGTAAAAAATATAGTAAATACAAAAGTATAACAATTTCAAAAAAAAATTACTGGCCACTCTGTATATAACGAATGATTAAAAGTTACGTTGGGTTTCTAAAACCAAAATATATTTAAATGAGGAAAATTTATTTTCATATATTTCATATCTGTCGAAACTGATCTACAACATCGCGATATTTGAATAACCCAACGTATCCTAGAATATTTAGAAAGCAAGAACCTGAAGATAGGAGGTGTAGAATGAGGATCGAGTTTCCACAGACGCCCATAGGTGGCGGGATTCCTGAACTGAATAGTGACGTCGTAGCATATATGGAGCCCGAAGGGCCTTTTTCGAACGTTAACCGGTGTCATGATGTTTGTCATCTGAGTTGGTGTTTCAACAATACAGACAAATTTTACCACAAGATATGCAAGGATCATAGTAAAAGTTACATATCATGATCTATGAAATCTATGAAATAAATAATCTATAAGAGTTGAATAAAAATAATATACGTGTGTAAAGATTGAAAGCAGACTGTATCGTATTGATTTATTTCAAGGTATCCATCGCAGGTTTTCGTGGGAGATACTTTTTGCTATCTTTCTGGAATGACCTTCGCCGTAGTGGGAATTTTGGGTCATTTTAGCAAAACTATTCTACTATTCTTCATACCGCAAGTAATAAACTTCTTGTACAGTGTACCACAACTATTTCACTTGGTACCTTGTCCGAGACACAGACTTCCTAGGTGAGTCCTACCTGAGAATTATTTTGGAATTCAAAGAATCTCACTCACTCACTGGCTCATTTCACCTTTTTCGAATGAAACATTGAGTAACTTGTTGCAAAGTATTTTTCGCATTCTGGAACGCCTCATGAACTAGATTAACAGCGGAATGTTATAATTCCAGATATAACAAAGAAACGGATAAACTGGACATCAGTGTTACAGTTTTCAAAAAATCAGAACTCAACTTGCTTGGTGAGTTCATTTTGCTCTACGATTCAAACGCAAAGAGAACAATCAACCGAATAAATCCGACCTATTTCCCACTTGCGATTCTTCCGGTACTGTGGAATTTAATCCGATCCCCAATTACAGCTAGATTTTGCTTGTGGGTCTTCCGCACGTTGAGGATTGTCAGGTGGAAAAAAGACAAAGACGGCACGGTAACTTGCAACAATTTGACGCTGATCAATTTCTTGCTGATCGTCGTCGGTCCAACGTCTGAACCAAAGTTAACAACCTTGCTTATATTGATTCAGGTAATTTCTGTGCTACTTCATCCGCACCTGTGACGATTCTCTAGTACAGCAATCATCAAGTATTTCAAAATCTTATTTCAGATTGCTAGCAGTGTCTTGGCCTTCACGATCAGATATCCACTTGCTTCAGTGTTCTATGATGTATGAACAATAATTATACGGGGTTTATTACTATTAGGAATTACGAATTTTGTATCCTATTGTGCTACAAGTCTGAATGATCAGAAAGCAATGATTATAAAGAGTTTACTATTTTGTATATAAATATATCTAATTAGTCAGTAAAAATGCCAGATTTGACTAGTCAAATAAAATCGGCTTTTTTTCTCTCTCAATTTGACGATTTAGAAGGGTCATATACATATTTCCATTGGTCTATTGGATCGTTGTATAGAAAATAACTTCGCAAAAGTTTTACACCATTAGTTACAGTAGCTT
Source organism: Euura lappo (assembly GCA_018257835.1). Taxonomy (NCBI): domain Eukaryota; kingdom Metazoa; phylum Arthropoda; class Insecta; order Hymenoptera; family Tenthredinidae; genus Euura; species Euura lappo. Next base: position 100,612 of record JAEUYN010001672.1, read on the forward strand.
TAAGAAAAAAGATCTATTTTTCACCAAAACTTTTGTGTCATGATTATGTAAATACATGGGCGTAATTTAATAATTGTACAATTTTAATGCTGAATAAATTCTACCCCCAATTCTACTGCTCCTAGATGACGTTGCATTTCTAGCCGGAAATAGAAGTAGGATTCATTTTCATTTTGCCACAACTCCAACGAGTTTTGAGATGTCAGTAAAAAGGAATTTGATTCGGTCGATAAAAATCTCAGCAAATATCACATTAGCTGACGTATATTTGATTGGTTTTGAAATTTAATTACACGAATACAGAAAGATAACGAATAGGATTGTTGTATAATCGGTTGTTTCCAATCAATTCCCATAATACATGATTAGACTCACATCGATGCTGGATTTTATATTTACAATTATAATGATTTAAGACTTACAAATATCTGAATATCACTCAATATCACACATTTCATTCTTTAACGCATCATCAGCAAAGATAATACAAAGCCAACGAAACTGAGCAGAAAATATCTTCATTCAATGATGCTGAAAGAAATAAGTGATTGGTATCATGCTGGAAATAATAAAAACTACGATATAAAAACTTAACTACTGCATTATCCTAATTCGCCTATTTATACAAATTTGTGATTACGACGGACAGTAAAAAATTCCCTGAGCTCAATGGCTATTTATAGATCTCGTGACCTTTTTCATTGGATGAACAAAAAAATTGATTCATTCTTCCACTCGGTCTCACATTTCTGGATTAGTCATCCAATTCTTGCTCGGGAGGCGCGGACGGCGCGGGAAGACATTGATCACATTTTTTCACATAAACATGTCCACTGGGACACCTGTACCAATCTTCTTGCTCCAATCCGATTATCCTTACGGTAATCGGTTTCAGTTCATCTACCGGAATAGATGAATTTAATGACGTTTTTAGTTCAAGTAGCTGCTTCTGAATTGCGTCGCTGCGCGTGAATCTCTTGAGGTTCAACAGCCCTAAATTAATGACTCGGACTTGAAGTGCATTCTTCTGCCAGTTGAATCCGTTTTCATTTTCAAACTCGCAGAGTTGAAGCTGTAGAAAATTAAATTTGAATAATGAGTTTGCGCTTATCGAATAGTGGCAACGGGCTTGGCCATTGAACACAGAAGAAATATTTTTATTACCATATAATGCAATCTGTTGAGTTCATTTTTTATATCTTCACACATTTGAGTGGAAATGGATGAATTTGTTGGCAGAGATGAAGTCAGCATGATCATCTGGTTCAGAACTACATTCCACTCATCGACATTGCGAGACAGAGGCTCTAGTTCTCGGATTTTTTGCACAATCAGTCCAGTTATCATCAATTTGGTACTGATATCCTTCAGTAGCACAACACCGATGGTCTTCCGCTGATTAACTAGTTTTGTCAAGTTTTCGAACAATTTTTTATGAGCATTGAATCCTGAAATGAAATTGGTGCCGAGTGTTATCTTTTGCATTGCTCAGATCAAAATAAGAATACCTATAACTTTATTTGGAAAGCAAATTAGGAGCTGCAAGATACATTTAGATACAAATCCCAATCTCTCTCATCAAGTGCTAAAGAAAATTATACGTATTTATAATCACCTGGAACATGCATTGCGTATTCGTTTTCAATCAAGCTGATATCAGTAACAATATCCTTTTCGTCGGACCGTAGATCTTTGAGTCTTTGGGCAATTTGTTGCTCTACATATGCTATGTCCCTACATTCTCTCTTGATTTGGTTCGTGTACCGGGAACAGTATGTGATCCGAGTTTTGCACACTGGACATGCTTTGATACCGATTCTGTAGCTATTTTGCCACACCCAGTCAAGGTAATTACTTTCGATGGAGTGACCACAGTCCGGTAAATATACAAAACTGCAGGAAATTAAGGAAAACGTGAATACTTGTCGGTTGTATGACTTAGTTTCATCAAATTATTTCGAATATATAGTTATTGAACAGTTGATCTTACCGTGCCTCTGGTTGATTTTTTTCAAAAATAAAAGTAGGCAAATCTTTCTTATTGCAAATGCGACAGAGCTGTGGGCATGGATCTCCGCAAAATCCAGTGCAAGGGTGTCCGCAGTTCAATATCTTGGGACATGGTTCGTTGCAAGATTCTCTATCACATACTTCATAGCAGAGCTTCTTACATTGATGATGCTCACATTTCCAGTTACAAGGTTCCTGTGAAAACAAAACTGTATTGAAATATGAATAATTCTAAAAATAGTGAACATTTCACAGATTGGATTGGTGTTATCTGAAGAAATGTGACTTATTTAGTTTGAATAGTTGAATTCATCAATCATTGGCCTTACCAAACATTTTGTGCAAGTTGTACCGCATTTTAGGCGACACTCCCGATGCTCACATCTGAGACAGCATATTTTTTGGCAAGGTTGACACAAATCTTTGCATGAAGCTTCGCATCTGTAACGATTAAACATCCTTAAATTATTAGCAGAGTTACTTCTAACGATTACAAGATGAATAAAATCTATCACACGAAACTATATTCTCGTTCTACGATCTGAATTCATATACGCGAAAAAAGAGATCAGCTGCAATCAGTAGAATCTAAATTGAAAGATACTCAAACAAGTTGTACTTGTGGCCACAGATGAGAATTTTGGTACATTCTTCGCGACATAGTTGATGAATTCGGCCTTGTTTACAGGATCCACAAGTGCCAACGCATTTATGACCGCAAGGTAACATTGCCGCGCAAGGTGTTGTGCAATGCTGCAATAATTTGTCAGCATATTCCGCCAAGCCTAGAACATAAAAACCAATGTTTCAACACGACTGCTGACATGACTTTGAATCAATCAATAAATTTATTTATCACAACCTGAAGAATTTTAATCAATTTTGAGAAGGAGAAAGGGTACAAAGTCCATGACACTCACCTGCTGTTATCTTATAGCACGGTACTGGGAAGACATGTTGGCACAGTGCAGGTTCAGGTAAGGGTCGTGGATACTCGCATTTTGTGGTACAGGGTTCACAGCATTGGGCCTTACAGGGATGTCCACATTTGAGAGTGCGTGGGCATTCACCTTTACAGACTGCGGTTTTTGGCTCCTCACAGCATGGAATTTCAACTTTATGGCCACATTCAGGAACAATTTTATCAACCTAAAATATCAATCACATATCTGTAAAACGCAGCTAGAATAACACATGAGTCTTGGAGCAAAATTCGATGCATTTATGCTGTTACCAATTCTGGACATCTTCCGCATGGCATGTAACACTTCTTCTTGCATGCGTGACCACACGGCAAATCAAGTTTACAACGTCGAGTGCATATCGTTTTTTCCACATCCTCGGAGCACCCGATCTTGTGCGTGTGGCCACAGGAACGTGTCTTGACTACTTGAATAACACAAGGAGAGCATGGTTCCCAACACTCTTGCGAGCAGGGGTGAGAAAGTTGGCAGCCCTTCGACAATTTCTTACAATCCTCTTGGCAGCGGTACTGCGAATACGAAGTATACGATAGAGTTAAACTTATCCATGGCATGTACAATTGTCTATGGAACCAGAAATATCTCAAGCGATGTAAGAATGTAAGCATACCCTCAGGTGATGAATATCGTCATTTATGTGGCATTTCCGTTGACAATTATGCCCACAAGGTCGTAGTGAATTGCATGTTTCAGGGCACGGGTACGTTGAAGAATTCATATAACACGGTTTTTCGACAACATGACGGCAAGGTAAGGTAGCCATCACCTGCAAATCAAACACTCAATAGGACCAGGAAAAATCATGAATGGGTTTTCAAGACTAAAATGAGAATTTTTGTTAAAAATAGATCAATTATGTTCTACCTGAGTCGTGCATTGATATGTTTTCATATTCGTCTTGCAAGGGAGTTCCTTAGTGTGGCCGCACTGCAACCTGATCGAAACTATCTCTTCGCAAGGGCTGCAGGCTGTGTTGCATGAATCTTTACATTGATGGCCCATGAGACACATCTTGAGACAACGTTCCTTACAGACATATCTCTCGTGAGCTCTATTCGAAAGATGGCAAGGCTTCTGGCAGGTATGACCACACCGCAGAGGTGCATCACATCGACGACTACATCCTCCGTCAGAACTTCTGAAGTCGGTGGGACGTTTGATCTGAAGTGGCATGGAAAATTTTATAAAAATAATTTCTATCAATGCTACCATTTAGACATTGAAGTTATACCTCGGTCAATTGATCCGGGTGAATTTGGCACTTCAGAACAAGACTTTCCCCGATGGCACGATTGTTCTCCAGGCTTTGTTTGATTTTCGGCCAGATCTCGTTTCTTGTTACGAGGTTCTTCATGTTGCCCATGATGTAGAGTCCTTCGCGAGCACGAGAAAGCGCCACGCAAACTCTATTCTCGATTCGGAGGAATCCCACGTTTCCCGTACTGTTATTACGGACCGACGATAATAGTATAATTCTATTTTCTTCCCCTTGATAATTATCTACCGTCGTTACGTGTACGTCGCGTAAAATTTGCATGGATCTTTTTGCCTGAAATTTATTAAGCCAGAATAACATTAACTGTATACGATAATGAGGACAGATAAATTTCTTCATTAAACACCCTCACCTCTTTGAACTTGAATAACTGACCACTGTACGTGCATAGAATGGTGATTTCATGCGGCTCATATCCCTGAAGTCTCAAATACTTTGCGAAAGCTAGTAAAAACTTGACTTCATAGGGATTGGACATCGATTCATTGTCCGAAGAGCCTGATTCTTGATTTTCATGATGTAAGAAGAACAGATTTTTCGCCACACCCATCACTGCCGGATATTCGAACACGGACGTATGATTTTCGAGTCTTTCGTATATCGACGGGGATATCAATTGAGCAATTTCTGGCCGCATTCGGTGCTGAATAACCAGCTGCGTGCACTTGTCTCGCATCCTGACTATTCTCTCAAATAGAGAAATGTTCAAGTTGTAATGTATCTCCAAGTTATAAGTAGCCGGCTTCGGTCGTAGCTGCTTGTGATCACCGATGAGGATGACCTGCTGACAGTGCTCAGTCAGAGAACAGATTACATGGGCCTCAAGAATTTCAGCTGCCTCTTCTACCAGGACTGAAATCACCGAAATTTTCTGTTTAAATATTTCAACAGTTTCCAATAAAATAAATAAAAACACCCTGAGCCGACTAATTTCCCAATTTAAACTCGTGGAATCACCTATAGGAGACTGTAGAGCCCGCAAAGATTCGTGAAGTCTTGCCGCTCCTGTAGTGGTCAATCCCACGACCTTGGAATTACGCATGACCTCCAAATCGGCCATTTGATTGAAATCCTGTACTTGAGAGAATATTTCTTGATACTCCGCCTCCAACTGTACAACGTTTTCCTTCACTACTTCATAGCTGCTCGACACCCAGTGGCAATAAATTTCCCAATCCATGTTTGTCTGCCTCCCTGGGGGTCTCTTTTCAAGAGGGTGACGGCTCAGTCTTTCCTGGGGAATAAAGAAATAGCGTTCTTTATAAATAACGTTATTATGTTCAGATATTTGCTCATTTCGTGTGAGCTTGATCCGATACATTCAAAGCCGAATAGTACCTGTAAGAGTCTTTGGAGATCGCATCGCCGGTACAGTTTCACAGATAAATTGTTCCTTATGTGAGTAGCCAGAGAATCCCTGGGGTCCCATTGACTCAATTCGTCTTGTGCCTTTTTAACAGCTTCATCCAAGTGGCTCAGCTCCAAGCAAGTGAGTTCCGATTCATTTTTATGTATACCGCTTCCTATTTCCAAGTCATCATCCACCTCCACATTCTCATCCTCGGAATCATACTCATCGTTTTCTTTGGACTGAGAAGATTTTGATGCGGCAGCTTTTATTTCAAGAGCTAAAGAGGCATAAGCTTCACCAAAAAGTTTAGCGAACAGGTCTCTCGCGGTCAATCCCTGCAGTTCATCGTCACTGCAGTATCGGCTCAATACGGCTGGAGAAACTATGGAAGTACTACTTCCAAGAGCTTTCAGAGCTAAGTAGGAGTTATTGAGGGTATACAGTACTTTTTCAAGTTGTCTTTGATAATAGCTCCTCCGCTGCCATGCGCGGTGTTTCTTTCTCTCATCTTTGAAGTACTCTTGTCGCACAGCTTTTAGCTTGTACTTAGTCAAACTCGGATTCTTAGATTGTTCGCCGATACGAACCAGCGAATCTGTGTACTTTAAAATACCCTCTAAGAATTGATCCAGAGCATGATTCGTCAAGCAAACAACGATCATTGGGGTAGGGTGTTGCGGATCGTACCAACACGACGAGTTTTTCAACAATGTACTAGCTATTTGCAAAGCCATGAAGGTCTTTCCAGTTCCTGGGGGTCCGTGTAATACGGACAATTCTTGTTGCAGAGCACATTTGAACGCGTCATACTGCGATTGATCGAGTTTCAGATGCTTGGGGCCCGGCCATCGCCTCTCATCCATCACAGGGATCCGAAGACCCTGGTATTCGTAGACTTGGTTCTTGTCGAGATACTTTGGTGGCGGTGGATCGGATTTTGCATCCACGATGTATCGCTTCATCGGAAAAGTCTCCTCCGTCATGTAGCGTAAGCCACTGAGAGTATGATAGTATGGTAAAAAGTATACTTTCGATTCCACCATGATAAATTCGTGACTGTACATATCTTGGGTGATTTGGGTTCCCACACAGGGTTCGATGACTAGCTCGCCCTTTCCCAAAAGCAGGGCATCTCGCTCGGCAACAGTCGCGAAAAGAACGCTTTTGAAGTTGTCCCTGGTCAGGCACAACAGTGATCCGTACATAAACAGTTTTGAACGGTTCCAGTTCACCTTGGGCATAACACCGAAGAAAATAGTGACTCCGATTTTGTTTTTTACCACAGTTGGCCCAATTAATTTTACTTTCTGAAATATCCTGATATCCGAATTCTGTGACGGACGGCTTTTAGTTTCTGCGGATTTCTTGTACTCTTGAATACCCGACCTCAGTGGACATATGAAGTCTTCGCGCAACAAACGAAATTGAACATCTAGGTAATGGTCAACGGATTCGTAAGCGCCATGAATTTTACAAGGCCTGATATACGGATGTTGGTCGTTCAGATCTTCCACCGTCGGTACGATACTCAAATTTCTGAAATCTTTCAGCAGTTCGTTACCAGGGACTCGAGACTTTTTTCCCTTATCCTTCAGTCGATGATACAATTCTCTGAAACGCGATTCCAGATCTTCTTCGGTTTCGTGTCCTCTCTTAGTCTTCAAAGACTCGATCACGTACTGCCTGGTCAATTTCATGAGAGGTAACAATTTGTCGTGAGCTTCCAGGGGAACGAGATTGACTAGTATTTTGAAAAAACTGTGCAATTGCTTCCAAAATTCATCAACATCTTCCCAGTAGAATTTGTTCCCTTTGTTATTCTGGGTCTGCGTAGTGAGTTCTACCAGATAGTGTTCCAAACTACCAAAGAATTTCGAATCGCAAGTTTCGTTCAGGATATTTATAACAATTCTTGTGAAACTAGCTGCCTCGAGTTTAGACAAGATTCGAAGAGTCATCACCACCCGGTCATTGTTCATCTCGCTATTCAACAAGATCTTGAAGTCAGGATTATCCGATATTTCGGTAGCTATTTCATTCCCATTCATCTGGCTCAGCTTTGTCAACTGAAAAAACTTTGCATATCTTGAAGATTTGTCTTCCTGCCTACTTTCATTCGAGTTTCTCCTATGTTGACCATGATTTCTATATCCTCTGGAGTAAAAGAACAAATTGTATAAGTCTAAAATCTAGATAAATATCCATTTTTAATTATTTGCCATACCTCTCTCCGTGGTACGATCCTCGGTTCGAATGTAAGAAAGGTGAAGACGATCGCGAGCTGTTGTTGTCTCGGTTCTCGTTTGGGTCCATGGCTTTAAATTCTTGATCAAACCAATCGAATTCTTCAACCTGCTGCGCGGGTTGTGGTTGGACATTTTGTCTTCCTTGGCTGGGACCCTGTCCACGCCGCCCGCCTTGCCCTCGTGGGCCATTGTGCCGGAAGGGCCTTCGTGATCTTCTAGATCCCCTTAAGCCCCTGTTTCCAGAGTCAAACTGTGGCGTCGTAGGTCTCGACATGAACCTGTATAAAAATTGTGTTTGGTACTAGAAATTCATAATTCTCTAATATAGAACCAAACCGTCGCATTCTTCTGAAATGATTTCCGAACTAAAGCAAGTTTTCAAAACACAGGGTGAAGATTGCAATGAAGTATCCGAGACATGAGTATAAAATAAGACATAATAGTATTCACTCATATCACGAATAATAATTAAATCACTTCTAGATCAAATAGGTTCGAATATTTTCAACGGTGAGTGGTTCACAGCCCGATCAGATATAGTTCAGTATAGGGGAGCCTATGTACGTCACTGACTAGATTTTCATGTGGCATTTCAATCGAGACTGAGAACAATTATACTTAGATTAAAGTAGCTTTGAGTAAATATCGTCGTAAATTTTCAGATTTTACCGTTGATGTATCCATTTTTTGGTTATGTGAGACGGTTGGGTAAATTTGACAGCAGGTTAGGTTAGGTTATGCTAGGTTACGTTCGGCGTGTATTTATGATACATTTGAATACTGTTTTTCGTTTTGTTTTCGTTTTTTTTTTCCGAGTGTTTAATAGCTAATATTCTAAATTGCTGTTAATAGCCGTACTTACAATTTTCTTTGTGACTTATATGCCGTATACCGGGTATCGACTATTGTCGATGTCCCAAATAAGGTCTTCAAGTACTCATCACAATTTCTGTCTAGACACCGATAACTATACGTGTGTTGGGTGGTTTTAGACTGAAATTCTCTTAGAGCAGATGATCCGCGAACAAAACCGATTTTTTATTTTTTTTATAGGTGGTTAGGGGTTATCGAAACGAGAACGGGAGTTCCCAGAAGGGGTTATTCTCAATACGCGATCGAATTAAAGCGTTATTTATTTGACAAATGAATCGAATCACAACCCTGATTGGCCCGGCTACACGCTCGCACTCATGTCGCGCTAACTTTCCATTTCTTCTATCCAATCACAGATTCAATTTGGCTGAGATGACCAATGGGATAACGATGCATCTTGGAAATAATAAACGCTAAAGACTGTCTAACTATGTTGGACAAGGGCGCGATTTCATGAAATCAAAAATTTCTTTGCGAAAAATAGAAAATAAAAATAATTTTTCTTTTTAATTTTGTAAAGGATGTAATAAATAAATGTTGAGCAAGGATGACACGCTTCAATTTCATTATCAAGTTTCTAACTTTATTGATTATTGATACCGATTACAAAAGTATCACATGTCTGTAAATATTCTGAAAAAAAAATACATGACAATCAGTAGACAGATCTCGTTTGAAATCATATTTGTTAAACAAGAATACGATACCAGTAGTGAAGCTCTTTAACAATATATCTCAATTTAACAATATTTTTGTATTCATTTAATTCTTAGGCACTATTTTTGATCACACGTTCATTTCTCCCCTGATGAATATTAATTATAATAGTTGAAACTGTCACAGTTGAATTGTCTTTACTGCAAACTCTTCAAACTCACGGATGTGAGCCATGAGCCATCAGCTGGTGTCCCAATTTTAATTCGAATTACACAATGAAGCTGATTCTTAATTGTTTTCAACTGAATGATTGTTACACATATAATCTATTATAGGTAATATAACACTGAGCCCAAGAACTTATATAATATATTATTATCAGTACATTGGCCCTGGCCAGGCAGGAGCTGTGGCTCCATCCATTTCTGGAGCAAACGTGTTACCGCTTGTCAGTCTGTGCTGCGAACCACCGATGGTAGCCCCACACTCGATGCATTTGCTAACCTGCATTGCGCCCCCACATTCTCCAATGCTGTAGTAGTGCCCATTTGGACACCTGAACCAATTACCCTGCTTGTAGCCTAGGTCTTTACGCAATGCTGCGACAACCATCCGACGTTCGTCGGCAGCGGATAGTGTCTTCAATCCTCTTATTCCAGCCAAGACTCTTGTTCCCATTTCTTCGGTAAACTTTTGAACGTTTAGAAGCGGAGCGACCACAGCGTCGTAATCCCCTGGGTTGATTATCACAAGTCCATTAGTCATTTTTTCGTGATCTATTTTGCAAATTTGTGCCTGTAAAAAAAAAAAAAACATTAGAAATATACATTATATCGTTAGAGCGAATGATTTTCTAGCTTAAAAACTACAGAATCTTTAGTTTTATGATTTTACTGGAATTCATGAGAAAATTGATTTTTAGAAAAATAAATGATAACGTCTATTTTACCATGAACGATAAACGTTGGAGCTCTGGTCCAATGTCGTCCAGTTCTTGCTGAGAGATTTGCCCTCTGGTTGGAAGGGAATTCGCCAAGAAGGAAACTTGATTTTTCACAAATCGATAAGAACTAACCGAGCGATTCTGTATCGAAAACAACGTTTTTACGATCTGACGCACAATCTCAAAGACTTTTTTGAAAGCGTTGACTTCTTGCAAACTCAAATCTTGATTCCTTTTGTTCTTCACGGGTTTCCCTTTGTCCCATAAGCATTGTAGCAACGTCTTTAGCTCGGTAAAATCTAAACATTCAAAAATAGATTAGACTTTCGTGAAATATTGATACCTACTGCATAAAAGTTTACTTTGGAAATAGGTTCTCATGAAATATGTATAGTAAAAAATAAAAATAAAATAGAAAGTGTGCAATTTAGGTACCTGTTCCGAAATTGGCTAAGTCTTCTAGGATTTCTTGGACTGTTTCAAGATGTTCCATTTGGGCTCTTTTCAAGTCCGCTCGTTCACCGAATATTTTTCTTTTCACTCCTATCACATCCTCCAGATCCTTTTTTATTTCATTCATCATTCTCATGCATTTTCTTATAGGAGTTTTGCAGCGAGGACACGTTTTTACTTGGATCGACCCATCCTCAGATGGCTGCGATATCCACCCTAAAAGTCCCTGACTCTCGATGCAATGATGACAATCTTCAAGATATATGAACCTTGAACAAAATTCCAAACATTATATTATACTTCATAGTAATTCATGAAAGCGATATTTTCATAAACCCAAGTTCACCTCGCATCAGGCTCGTCTTCGTCACCAAGGAATATCTCTGTCAGTTCTTCTTGGTTACAAACTCGACACAACGGTGGACAAGGGTCACCGCAGAAACCGACGCAAGGATGTTTGCACTTCAATAATTCATCGCAAGGTTCATTGCACGGTTCTATGTCACACGGTTCAGAGCATTTTTTACTGCATTTTCGGTGTTTGCATCCCCATTCGCAAGATTCCTAAAAGGATAACAACTTTAATTACTGTGGAGAAGAGAATATCAAATAGAATACAATAAAAACTCAATTTTTTTTCTAATTTCATTCTCCGTAATGAATTAACGCGGTAATAACTAACTTTGCACGCTGTACAAGGCATCCCACATTTCTTGTTGCATTTGCTGTGAGTGCATTTGACCTCGCAGGGCTTGTTGCACGGCTGACATTCTGACCTGCAGGGTATCTCGCATCTAAAAAAGAACGGAACAAGTCTGAATATTTTCTGGTAGGTAGTTACACTATTGAGAAAATTCGAATAGTTTGTTTTTCAATAGAATAACCATGCTAAAAAAGAGGTAATAATTACTTATGTCCACAAACGAGAATGTTGCCGCAGGGTTCAACACAGGGAATATGTATACGACCCTGCTTGCACTTTCCACATTTTCCTCCACAAGAATGCTGACAAGCCAGTTTAGCTCCACATGGTTGCTCACAGTACTTGAGTAACTCGTGAGAACTCGATTCTACCAGCAGCGAACGATCGATCATCAGATTTATAAAATTTACATTATTACCAATGACCGCAGATCTAAGTGCTAAAATATCTACCAATTCCTGACATGTGGCAGGGTGTTGAGAGAACGTGTCCGCATAGTCCGAGTTCACGTCGACGTACTATCACATCGCAGATTGTAGTACACCGATCTTTGCATTTGGCTTTACAAGGATGACCACATGGCAACTTCAGTTGACAATTACCGCTACACTTGGAAGGTGTTGCTTCCTCGTGACATTTCACTGTTACTTTGTGGCCACAGGAGCTTACTTTTATCACCTAGGAATATTTAACACATTAAAGCTACGTGTGATACTGGATACTGGATATATCCTTAATGGATATAGTCTAACAAAGATATTGGATTTTACTTATGAATATGTCAGCAATAATGGAATCTTCAGGAAATCATATGCATACATTTTTTTTAAAGACAGTCGTAATTTTATCGATTACACTTACTTTCTCTGGGCAGAGAACGCAAGGTTCGGAACACTTCCGAACACACTTGTGACCACAGTCCATCTTGCGCTTGCAAGGCCTCTCGCACAGCTGAGCCTCGATATTCACAGAGCATCTGATCTTCTTATAATGATGTCCACAGGAGCGCTTCTTTTCAACTAATATAGGACATGGTCCGCATTCCTCGTGGCATCTTTTCTTGCAAGGATGGTGTCCCTCACAGTCGACATTTCTTTTGGCACAGTCTTTGAAACACTGATACTGGAATAGAAAATTCACAACAAGTATTAAGGACGATGTCGATTGTTAGTGGATTTAGAAAGGATATGATATTTAACACATCAAATACCTCGATATGATCAGGATCTTGGGTAACGTGGCAAGTGTGTCGACAAGTATGACCGCATGGTAAACGTATCTCACAAGGATGTGAGCATCGACATTTTTCAACAGGCTGATGACAAGCTTTTTTAATAGCATGCTTACAGTCCGGCAGAATTGCGTCGACCTGGAAATCAGAATGAAATTAACAAATCTTAAATCCCATCCCAAAGTAAATAGGTAATCAAGAAATGTAGGGAAATTTAGAATCACAATTTTTCATGATTTGTTTGAACACAATCGAATTTCGATTATGTCTTTTTGATATTGAATCACTAATCTACGATACGCATACCTGGACGTAGCATGCAAATTCATCTGGGTCTGTCGAACATGGCATTTGCACCGTGTGCCCGCATTTTAGTTTTCGTTCCACGATCACTCGACACGGATGGCAACCTTGCCAACACTTTAGTGGACACGGATGTTCGTTTGGACAACTTTTGATGCAAGATTCTTTACACTTATACTCTTTATGCTCCCGATCCAAGATGTGGCAGATGCTTTTACAAGAGTGTCCGCAAGCCAAATCTGACCCACATTTCTTCGAGCAGCCACCTTCGGGACATTGTTGAAAGTCATTCACGTTCTTGACCTGTAAATAAAATATTTCTGTATGAGAACGAACGGCGATTTTCAATCACGACGAGAAATGTTTACCTCTATTGTTTGGTCAGAGTGAATTTGGCATCGCAATTGGAGACTATCGCCGATTGACTCTCCATCCTCGAGAACCTGTTTTATTTTTGGCCAAATGGTGTTCTTTACCACGAGATCGTTCATGTTTCCCATGACATACAGTCCCTCGCGAGCTCGCGATAACGCCACACAGACCCTGTTTTCTTCTTTGAGAAATCCAATGTTACCCTCTCCGTTGTTTCGTACCAAGGACAAGAGGATTATCCTGTTCTCCTCCCCTTGGTAATTGTCGATGGTCGTCACACGCATTTGTCTCAAAATTTGGTAACGAGCAGTTTCCTGAAGAAAAAACAAAGTACTGAATTTCCGAGCAAACTCAGTGTCTGTCGAGAAATACCAGTTATACCTTCATAAGTGCAAACAGTTGCCCGGTGTAGGTACAGAGTATGGTGATTTCGGTGGGATTGTACCCTTGCATTATTAAATGTCTGGCAAATGCCACTAGAAATACAGTTTCGTGTTGATTCACCCAACTATCTTCGTGGTTATGGGGAGATTCGCGGTTAGCATGATTGAGGAAGAACAGATTCTTCTCCAATCCTTTCACGTTCGGATAATCAAGTACAGACTCGTGGTTATGAAGTGTCTCATAAATCGACGGGGTGATCAACTTTGCGATCTCTGGTCGCATTCGATGTTGATGAGCCAACTGCGTACAATTTCCCCTGATATTGACCATTCTTTCAAAGAGTGAGATGTTCAAGTTATATTTTGTTCCCAATTGGTAAACCGACGCTTTCGGTCGCAGTTGTTTGTGGTCTCCGATCAGAATAATGTGCTGGCAGTTTTTACTCAAAGAACAAACGACGTGGGCTTCGAGAATTTCTGCTGCTTCTTCCACCAGCACTAGAGGAGAATAATAAATCAAAATGAATTCCAGACTCGGTAATGAAGAAAGGCCAGCTTGCGCTGCATGCTTCGATCAGAACAAAAAAAAAATGAAATATTTAGAAACGTGAACAGGAATTACCTATCGGAGCGCTGAGGGCACACAAAGATGCATGTATCTTAGCAGCGCCGGTTGTAGTTAGCCCGATTATGTCATGTTCTTTTATCACGGCCAAGTCAACCATTTGCTTAGCTTCATTCAACCTCAAGTTCAACCGACGATACGTTGCCTCCAATTCAGTCATTTTATTCATTGCAGTTTCATAACTGGTGGCTACCCACCTCCAATACGATCTCCAGCGAATATTGTTGACTGTATAACGTCGTTGATTTAGTATCGGGTGCTGAGCAAGCTTACGCTGAAAGTTTACAACATGAATTAGTCACATCAAACATTCTGAAACTGTCTGGTTTCAATTACTACCTGCAAGGAAGTTCGTTGTTCGCGTAATGTGTTCAGGTCTTCTTCCCATTCGATACTTGGATCGATTGGTTCGCGATCTTCGGGTCGTAAACTTCTGTACGCCAGTATTTGTTCGTGGAGTCTCATGATCAGGGCCTCCATGCTTTGCAATGGAAAAATGGGTTTGTCGGAGTCCTCGACTTTGAATTTGTAGGTCAGCTCCAGCTCATCGTCCATATGCCGGTTTTGATCTTCTTCCTGGTTTTCTTCGGGCATTTGAAGCAAGTTTTCTTGCTGTCCAGGGTTTGCCGGTTGGTTAGTCACGCTAAAGCCAACGAGCCAGTTTACCAATTCCTCGTTGGTTTCCATTTCCCTCAATTTCAGGTCGTGGCAGTGTTTCTGTAGACATCCCAAAGGCACAATGGCGTCTGGAGTCATCAAATGTTTAACGGCCAGCCGTTTTTCTTGCAGGGAACTCAAGACGTTTTCTAATTCGTGTTTCGTCTCATACATCAACGGCAATCCAGGATTTCTTCGGTGAGACTGGACCACCTTGCGTCTTTCCATCAGCGTAAACGGTTTCAAAGTTTCACTTTTAGATCTGCTGCCAACGCGGACTATGGATTTAGTGTGTTTGAGAATCCCTTCCAGGAATTGGTCAAGAGCATGATTCGTCAAGCACACGATGACGATTGGCCCATGTCGTTTCCAGTATTCTTTGTTGGCTAGCAAGGTACCCACGATTTCTAAAGCGATGAAAGTCTTTCCGGTTCCTGGTGGTCCTTGGATCACGGCAAATTCCTGAGTTACAGCGCATCTAAACGCGCTGTATTGCGTTTCATCCAAGTTAAGGCGTACAGCGGGTGGCCAAAGCTGACCCTCCGCAACGGGTAGTCTGTAGCCTTTGTACTCCACGACTTGAGCTCCTGTAAGATATCGAGGTAACGCTGTCGAAGTGTGTGCGTCTACAAGATAATTTGTCATCGGGAAATTGTTGATGTTCATGTGCTGCATGGCGTTCAGCACCGCCGAGTACGGTTCGAAGTATATCTTCGATTCCAGCATGACAAAGGTGTCATTGTACATGTCTCGAGTGATCCTCGTCCCCTCGCACGGTTCAATGAGGATGTATCCCTGTTCCAGTTGCTTTTCATCCCGATTGGCGACAGTCGCGAACAGGATAGTGTTGAAGTTATCCCTGCTGAGAAGCAGCAGTCCCCCGTATATGAACCGTTTGGAATGTCTCCAGTTAACAGCCTTCATTAACCCGAAGAATGCCATGATGCCTACGCTGTTTTTAGAGACCTCCGGAGCAAACGTTACTTTTTTATATATACGGAGTTCGTTGCTTCGATGTTTGTTCGGTCCGTGCAGATACTCCTGTATACCATTGCGCAGCGGGGATACAAAATCCTCACGCAACAGTCTGAACTGTACGTCCAAATAGTGCTCAACCGAATCGTACGCGTCTTTGATTTTACAAGCTCTGTAAAAAGGTTTTTGATTGTACAGATCTTCTACCGTCGGTATAACGCTCAACAGTCTAAAATCTTCAGGTGGATCCTCTTCGATGTCTGTTACGTTGGGAAGGGCTGCTCGCACCTTGTTCTTCTCTTCAATTTTCCGTATTTCTTCTTGTAGATCTTCAAGCATATTCGCCGCATCCTCTTGGACTTGTTCATTGATCTTGTAGCCCTGACTTCCCTCAATGGTCATTGAGATCGGTGTTATTTTTTGTAAAATAGCGGTGAGTTCGTCGCGAGATTTAGTGGGCAGAAGTTCAACAAGTTTTTTAAAGAATTGTATGAGGTTGGACCAGAACCTGTCCTTATCTTCGTGATACAGTTTGTTCTTTGCTTTATCAACGGCGCTTTCAAAGGCCAGTTTGGTGAGATATGCCTCCAAGCTCTTCAGGAAATTTGCAGAGCAAGCATTGCTCAATACGCTCGTTACAATTTCAGCAAAGTTTGCCTGACAGATGTTGGTCAAAACCCGGAGGGTGACGACCAGAACATCCGGAGGCATTGAGTTCTTCAATAATTCCTCGAAATCTGTCTTCTTTTCGGCCAATTTAGCAACTACTTCGTCACTGTTCATTTGACTAAAATCACTCAAACGACGGAAGTTGAAATACGCGGTACTGTAGTGATCTCTGTTAGCAGTGCGACGATCGTTTCCACCAGGGCCTCTCGCCTGGTAACGATTATTCCCACCGCGTCCCCGATTTTGGTTTCGATTCTGTGGATTGTGGCTAACAATTTGGAAAGTAGTGAAAGTGAACAATTAATTAGAATAGACAAATCAACGAGAGATCACATCGTTACAAAACACTCACTTATTGTTTCCTGCAGGGTTCGGACCTTCGGCGTTGACACGGGGCCCGTTAACTGCATTACGATTTCCTCTGCCGTCTCTCCGATTTCGATTTCCATTGTTCCCTGTTCACAAAATGACGCATCGTTTGGCTTTAGACGTTTTCAATTGAAACTACACTATCCTCTGACTTTTCAGGATAGACTAAGATTGATCTATTGGTTGATTAAATGATAAATCTCCTAACGAGTCTGGTACCTTATCGTAGATTATACGACGCATGATTCATTCAAAGACTAAGTTGACACATAGAATATTCAAGTATTGTCATATTTGTTGTTTTAGGGGCATATGGATCTTATCAGGATTTGAAAAATGCATGTGATTCTGCGGGGAATCTCGTCCTAGTGATGAATAATTTCCGTTGAAAGTGTTATTCGAAGTATTGAAAATAGCCGGATAGTATTTTAACCTGCAAATGGCAGATAAAACCGACATGCAATCATTGGGAATTGAATTACTCACAAAGGAAAAGGGATCAACCTCTAGAGGAACTGAAGTGTTGATAAACAAGAGAGAGAGAATACATACCAGCGTTTGGGCGATTCGGAGAATTCGGCCTGTGCATTGTGCCGTATTCACGCCCCAGGCCGATTCTAAAGAACAATCAACTGTCAAACTTTTTAATCAGACACATACAGTTTTTCATTTCTGCAAATCTCGCTGTATATCGGACGAGATAATCACACCATAGTCAACAATTCACACGGGAAACCGCACACGATGTAACACGACGGCTGTAAACTGTAAAGGCCGCAATGTGGTGGTGAGGCTCCGCTGAGTTTACGTAAAATGTAAAATGATCGGTCCGGGGAAGTCCCCCGTTCCTTGATCACAAAGTCATTCTTCGGATGGCTGCCGCAAATAAAATTATCTCCTACACTCTTCCACATTACACGCAGTGTGGCGTGGCTTGCGTGCACACGTGCCACGCAGTACGCACACATACGTGATACGAACCGCGCCGCACCGCGCGCTGCGGTAGTGCGGCGATATGGGACAAGGCGCGTTTCCAGCGGGCGACTTCTTCGCCGTTGAAGGACGCGATGCGACCGCGGCAATGAAAGAATTGGTGTGTTTTTTATTTCTTCACGTCTAACTATAAAATAGTTAGACGTTGAAGTAACGAAATGTTACATAACCTAACGATTAATATTCAAGGTTGTGTATTTCTAACAATTTCATAAAAATGTACATCACGGAGAGTTAACACGTTGGAAGACAAATTATAGATAAATAAAATGATGTGTGAAAGGTGGCGAAAACTGTACGAAATTAATTATCACCTCAGTAGAAGTTTGAATTTTTTTAATTTGTCGGGTCGGACAGTCAGCTGTTCGTCCCTTGCGTTTGTCCCGAAATGTCAACCTGCAGGCGATAAAGAGTTAATCGAGTTAGAAAAGTTCGTGAATAATTCGAATAAAATATGCGTATTGACGGGGGCTGGGATATCGACCGAAAGCGGAATCCCCGACTACAGATCCGAGGATGTCGGGTTGTACGCTAGAAGCAATCACAAGCCCGTTCAGTACAAGGAATTCTGCGGGAGCGAACAACTCAGGAGACGATATTGGGCGAGGAATTACGTCGGATGGCCGAGGTTCGAATCGTTCGATTATCATCTCTGTTCGTTCCTCGATTCCAGAAACGATATTCAACGAAATCTAGAAAAAATGTATCCAAATCTTTGTTGAAACTGAAATTGAACCTCGTTTCAGGTTCTCTTCCTTCACCCCCAACGTAACGCACAAAATACTGAAAGATCTCGAAGACGCTGGAAAAGTTAGCTGTGTAGTCACCCAGAATGTAGACAATTTACACTTGAAAGCTGGGAGTAGGAACGTCGTCGAACTACACGGCACTGCGTTCAGAGTCATGTGCCTAAATTGCGATCAGAAAGTCTGTAGGTACGAACTGCAGGAGGTGTTTCGGGAAATCAACCCAAACATGAACGCTCAGCCTCAGGCGATGAGGCCTGACGGCGACGTTGAACTCTCTCAGGTATAACTGGACTCATCAATCATCGATTCGAGAAAGTGTTTATTCTCATTGATCAACAATTGGATGGTTGCAATCAAATGTATGGCGGAAAACAATGGAAAACTTGGATTATTCGATCATTTAATATGATTAATTGCTCCTCAAGTCTTCGATTATGAAGTTGTTGATAATATTGTCATTCGCTTTCAGGAACAAGTGGAAAACTTTGTAGTACCCTCGTGCACAAATTGCGGAGGGGTATTGAAGCCCGACATTGTATTCTTTGGAGACAACGTTCCACGGGAGAGAGTTGAGAGGGTGAAAGACGAGGTCCAGTCGGCAGACTCTCTGCTCGTGTTAGGATCCTCGCTCTCAGTTTTCTCAGGATACAGGATCGTTCTTCAGGCGGTAGAAGCAAAAAAGCCCATAGCGATAGTGAATATCGGGGAGACGAGGGGAGACCAGCATGCGGAGATCAAAATTGCTGCGAGATGCGGAGAGATTCTACCAAAACTGTCTTGTTTATGACGCTGTTGATACGATAGCATTGAATATTCAATTTTAGTTAGGCAACGAACAGTCACGGCAAACACAGCGGGATGACACTACTCAAATAACAAATTTACCTGATTTATCATAGCTTTTTTTAATTTTAGGAAATATTTGTTCCATGTTTTAAATAGCAGACACGGAGTTTATGAACGAAAATTATATGAATTGCATATAAACTAAACTGGCCATATCAGTTGAAGCTAATGAATCGTAGATCATTGAAGTATTTATCAATGATGCCGATGTACATTAAACTTCGTTATTCTGTATCAGAATTTGTTGTAAAATAAGTATAGGAGATTAAAAAGCAATTTTTTTCAAACTTGTTGATTTTATTACATTCAAGACAATAACATCAACGGAAGTTCTTGTTCTCTATCTAAAAATATTGAATTTATTTGTTTTAAAGAGGATACAGATCGACGAGGAATGGGCAGTGTAACATATCACTGGAACTATTATCCTAGATTTTTTTTTTCATGACTAGCTAGACGTCCTGTGAGATGTTGATTCTAAAGTTTTTATAGTTTCATAAAACAGGAAATTGCCCAAACTCGAAGAATACTTTCATACAGTTTTTCTTTTTAAACAGATCTGTTTTTCTAAAATACAAGTCTATCTCAAACTTTGGGATACAGGGTTTTCGCATAAGTCAAAGCAACGTAAACCGTGGAGTAGGCTTGGTTTCGATACATTGATCTACCTTCTTCTACATCCATTTGTTACGTTTTACATAAAATAATAAAATAACGCAGACAAAACACGGTAAACAACAACATTAATTACTTTCATGAGAAAATACCCCACGCATACATTCAGTATCACAAACATTGAAGTTGGATTATTATTAAATTCTGAAGAAAAATAGTATCGTTTTCATTTTTTAATACAGAAGAAGTCTACGCCTAACTAGAGTCTCGAAACTTTTCTTCTAAACTTGGCTTTTCGCTCTTTATCCAACAATTTATGTATTTATAGGTTTAGGCCGAAAAATATTAATTCCAAGATGAAAGACGCCCTCAAAGGTCGCGTACACATTATCCACACTCACGTATACTTGAATATGTACATCTACATCTACTCGATGTAATTAGGGATAATCACAGTAATAGATTGTGCTATAGGACGAACTGTAATAAATAGGTACTTTAAAAGAAAAATAAATTCGTCGTTAGTCAGTGTTTTAAGTTCTCTGAACATGATCAGTGGAAAACACGTAATTGTACGTATGATTAAATTCAGTTCGTTACAAGTCAAGAGATTGAATATACCATAATATTCAAAGTCACGTAGATTCTACTAAAAATCTAAAACATCCAAAGATCTTTCAAAAATATGTAGCATCTATGATTGTTCAAACTCTGATTCATAACTAAAGATTACCTTTCTCGTTATTATTTACGAATGTTAAGTTCCTCCGAGTTGTTGATTACGGTATTCCTCGAATACCATACTGCCGCAGCGCTCCTGTTTTTGAGAAAGTAACACGATCAGAAAACGCTGAAAACTCAGCTCACCGGGGCTAACTGACCTTAAGCAAGTCTGCGGCATCCTGTTGGCCTGGTACCATAAAACAATGGCTAGAATCACGCTCCAGGTACGCATGGGACCGATGACGATAGCCAGAGTTCCATACGCGAGCCAGAAAAAGTAGATCATTGTCAACTGCATTGCTATCAATAAAACAAACGGCGTATGTCTGCGGATCAGAGTAAACGTCGTCGGAGACTTTCCCGTGGGTTTCTCTATGAGCTGTAGCCTGCGAAGGATCGGATTTGCGTCAGTACACGGTCGAAATAACTTGCGAAACGTGAATGAAATCACCTTTGGTCAACTCGATGAGCTAGCATCAACGTAAGCGGGAATTGGAAAGAGAATAATTGATAGAATCCATAAGCGTAGGTGAAAGAGCCGGGTAGATAAGAGGTTCCGACCCATGTACCCCACGCGAATATCATCCCGATATGATTATCGATGATTCGCCCCACTGCCCACGGTCCTGTGAACATCGATAGGTTGTAAAAAATATCAATTTTCCATCCGAAAGAATCAATTCACCCACCAACTGTTAAATACAGGACGTAAATCACCAGAGGAAAGAACAGCCTGTCCACCGTCGATAATACCCACAATTTCCTCAGCCCCCAGTGAAATAATCTGGGTCGAATTCTGGGATACGATATCTTCTTAGCTGGAAATTAATAATTCAAATGTCAGTGTCATAATCGTTGAGTACTGTTTGCGGAAGAAATTAGCTTCACTAACTTTCGCAGAGTTTGTGGAGGAACCGGAGAATGCATAACGGAAGGACCAGCATTATCAGCATCGTACCGAAGAGTATTTGGAACTGAAACGGTAATTTTGCTATCGGTATACCGCAAATCGTTTCTCAGTTCATATATACCAACCAAGTGACTGATGTTAGACATTAGTACTAGCCGTGGCAGGAACCGGAACGACAATCTTGTTCCGTCCAGAGAGAACGGCTGGCTCGTCACCTTCTCTCTTCCATCTTTATCCCGGACTCGAACCTGTGAGAGCGATATAGTTGAATAATGAAACAGATTCACAAATGAAGACAAAAAAAAAGGGTCAACCTGAAGAAGTGTAATTTTATCTATTTTACCAGAAGATGGACTCAAATACAGCAGGCATTAGTCATTGCTTGCTGTTAATAATAACTATTAGTAGTATAAATTCAACTGGATTACTCATTGGACATAAAAGAAACAAGGAATACATAGCTAGATAAAATATCTTTTGATAAACATGAAATGTTTATCGCGTGTTTGACTGCGCGCTTTGATGTGCGATTTCTATCTAATCACAGTTTGCTAGCAGTGAATAAACACAGGAAATCCTGGCATCAAATAGCAATGAGATAATTCGGTAAAAATAATTCCACGCCGTTTGATATCCTTGAATTCCTTCGCTAATGAATATTCCGTGAGCAGCTTATCATGCAATTAAACCTGTATATGATGGAGCCCACTTTTGTATTCATTCGGGTTCCATTGGACAACATAAAGTGGGCCTTTTACTTGGCGACACTCCCACCATCCTCCGTCGTCGATTTGTACCTCGACCGATTTTAGGTCGGCTACAGAGAACGCGAGTACTCTGAAAGAATTTATTTGTATGAGAAATGAAGTCGATGTAATGCCGATCGATCGACGGACTGGCCGAGACCCCGTCTCCTTTGAGATAAAGTCTGATAAGTGAATGCGGTAGAGGAAGCGGTGTTTACCTTATGTGCGTAGATTCAATGACCGATTGTGAATTCTCTTTTCGCGGCATCACGTACAGTGCGTGCTTCGGATTGGTGATCAATGCCACAGGCCAGTCTCGATGGTTTATGTCAATAAATGAAAATTGACCGTGATCTATCGCCGCTAGACGATACCTAGCAATGTTACAAGCACAAGTGATTCGAGGCTACTGCTGCTAATAAATGATACAAAACGGTGCCATTATTCGCCCCCATGCATGGTCCACAACATTTGTGAAGCCTGAATATCAACCAGGGTATTGCCTCTGTGAGGAGATATCCATCGGTGCTTGATACACGCTTGAAATAATTGAGCAAACTTATCTAGCTTACATTCTCCCGTCTTTCCAGTCGGCAAGTTCCAATTCCAGGAACCCGGCCTGCTGCAGAGTATACATATTCGGTACGGAGCCACCGAGGGAGTGAAAGTGTCCGCAAAGATAGGCCATCCCTTCTCTGTACCTCCCTAGGGATCGAAAGACTCGATTATCACGATAGAATGTTAATATTCTACTCCTCGGGTCAAATATTCTCACCCATAATGCTGCGCACTCCTCCGCTGGCTTGTGCCAATATACAAGAGGTGGGATAGTGTCCGAACCAAATGATATAATCTCCTTCCTGGGCTCTAGCCCGCTGTACAAATTTAGCGATATGGTCCGCCTCCTCGGCGGTAAGAACTCCGACGAAATTGAACGGTCTACGAGGCCCGGGATCCAGACAGGCGTCGATTGCTACGAAGGTGTATTTCTCAGAACCGACTTTGATCTGATGCATGTAAGACCGAGGATGCTCTCGACCCTGGACAGAGTAGTTGGTATAGTAATTTTCCTTGGAGGTGATGCTTGGCACGTTGAAGTTGTCTGAAATGATTTCAAAAACGGAGAAAGGATCAGACAATTCTCGAAAAAGGTTCGGCTCTGCTCCAGAAAACAAGGATCTAGCAGCTACCATGATTTCCTCTGACGTCAAGCCACACGGTTTTCGTCAGGACGTTCGATTCCTCCAAAACCCTTCTATAATTGACCCATTCCTCTTGGATCTGGCCCGACCCCATCTTGTCCTTTGCCTTTGCGTCCGTTAGATCGCCTGCGAAAGAGTAACAGATTGAATAAAGCTTTTGAATTAATTAGCGAGCCGATTTGTTAGACCGATGCTAATTTTCCTTGGCTCGCATAAGGCGTAACTAGCTGAAACGAAAAGAAACTCACCAGATGCCAGGACAACTGGTGGCCTAATCGCGCTCACTGTGATGTCGCAGAACTCTTTCAGCTCCGTTATTCTTGATGGATCTTGAAAAATACTTATATGGATGTCTGATATCTGAAAAATTAAAGAATTCGATCATTTTTGGGTAAAAATTACAATTTATAATGAGGAACAAAACCCCGAATTTTTTATAAAATTGTAATAGAAACTATGCAATAAAAATATAGTCTGGATGAAATATTGCTTAGAATTGATAAGAGAATTGAAAAAATCGTTTCGTCAGCGATTCACAAGCCTTGACTCGAAATTTTACTTGAGAATCTCAGTCCTGGAATAGAAGCGACGAAGAAAAAAAGTTTCTTGCACGAAAACTGCGCAGAATTCGTATTAAAATTATGAAAAAGAAAAAGAAAAAGAATTTTAATAAAATTGTTCCTGATTCGTCTTAAAAGTTTTTAACTAAAAAATTACAAACAAAAAAAAATTGTTTCCAGAGAGAAATTACGCATCGTTAACTGTGACAGTGTTTCCAAAAGTTTTGTCAAAATAGTTCAAACCTGTAAAAACCACATGAGGTTGTCCCGCGAGTCTGCGATGTCGTATTTCTTCGGAGGTAACCATCGTGGTTCGGCGTCGTCGAGTCCTTCGTACAGCGGAGTGTCGTTAGCGGCATGTGTTTCAACGTTTATGATATTAGCCACATTTGCGACAAATACCGACAGCATCAAGACAAAGATCAAGAAGATGACGGTAGACTTTGCTATCCTCATTATCCGCTCTTTTGATTCATCACACAGCGTTGGGTTGTTTACGAGTCGATCCCGTTCCACGCTACACCTTCGGAAGTATTCAATGATCACATCCGCACATACGTAACAATTATCAATGATCGATCGATTCGCGTTTGAAAAGTGATTAGATACACCGTCGTAATAATTATATTTGAACCGATAGCTTAATTCTCTCTATTTTTAACCCGATAGTGTAAATTGTTAGGTTACATGCATCGGAAAGCAGTAAACAATATGATAAAAGGATTGAAGTCGAGTCAACAAGATCGTCGAGATAACGCGTCGTCTGCTAGCTGTCAGTGACCATGTTGTCACGTCCTCGGATCGTGGTTTGTTTTTATTTGTGATTATTACCGTTATTCGCGTCCGACGAAGGCGGAGGGCTCGGGTAGACGGTGTGTAAATTTGTCATATATCCAGTGCACCGTTTTATACCGTTATTAGAAGTCCCCGAATCAATTATACCCGGGTTAATTTGGTTAGATTTTCGACGATAGGAAGTGAGTTTTGCGCAAGCGTTTTGACACCTTCTCGCCGATGCCATCTGGGATTCAGAATCCGACTCGTGAGGCTATCGTCCATCGTGTGTTTCTGCATTCTTATCGCCTTCGGTTCTCGACGTTATTTCATAAACAACGAGCGGTTTTATCTCATGGATTTATAACGCGGTGATGATATTGTCAACGTCTTCGCCAGGACGGAAGGTAACTCGATTATAATTCCATATGAGGCGGTGAAAAAAACTCCACGTATGTCTCACGACTATTTTTGATTTACCATTTTTATCTTTATTCGGTAAAAAAATATCTGCTCCGAAAATAATGAACCAAAAATATTACGAGTGTACGAATTAGTTATCCCATAGCGACGAAACGTGATAAGAAACGTTGATTCACTCGACCTAACTGTACCTTTAACCGTCGTCACCTTTTATCCATCTTGAATATAAATTAGTTTGGAGTCCGGTTGATAAGGCGGCGTATTTTATCTCCTAATTAGTGTTCAAAGTTCATTCCGCAAAGCTTCACGTAATTGATTTTAGCAAACACTAGGCTCACCTTGATTTCGTACTCGTCTGCGTTTCAGATGGCGTCAGCTACTTTGGAAGAGAAGATAAACAAGATACGGCAACAGAACGAAGAGATTCGTAGGAGGCACGAAGTGGGTTTTTTCTCAATTTTTTTGTATCCTTCAATTTTTATGCGATTTTCTGTCTCCCAGGAAGTCGAAGCGGACAAGCAAAATGCGGCGAAGTTAAATGCGTTGGTTAAAATGGTGCCTCCGACCGATTGGCCGGAGAGAAAAGAGCCGCCCGAGTTTTCAAATCCTCCGCCTCCCAGGAGCAACGGCAATTCTAAGCCAAAGAATTCGCCCAGAGAATACCAAGGCCAGCAGCAACAGTATCACGCCGGAGGCAGAGAAGGGAAGAAGATTCACGTTTTTGCTGATGTAGGTGAAACGCTAGAAAAAACGAAGCTTGTATCTTGAATGAACATTTATCTTGCTTTCAGGGCGACGGACCTCCGCCCGATCCTACGTACAACTTTCTAGCCGACTCTGAAAGAGAAGAGAGGAGTAGAGAGGAATCTAGAGACGAGAGATTCAGGGGACGCGGAGGACCCCTGAGAGGCGGGTCCAGGAGACGCGGCGGAGGCCGAGAAGGCCACCCCAAAGTAATTTGGGATTTTTCAGTCGAATGGTTACATCGATAAGAATGGCAAATCTAAGAATTAACTGAAATCGATTTCCTGAGCCATTTTCGGCGCAAGTATTGAGATTATCCCGTTTTTGCCCTTGAAGGAATATCGAGGAGCTGGTCCTGCGCCCAAAGATGCTACTAAACCAGAATACGAGGCTTGGAGAGCGGAGCGAAATCGGATCGACGAAGCCCGGATCAGTCGGCAGCGGACTGCCGAGGGAAACTGGCGCAGAGAGTGGGACAACAATAAAGTACGATTTAGCGCAAAGCTTCAAAACTGAGACTCTGAGTTTGAACAACTTTTTGTTATTCCAGATGAACGTGGAAGAGGACGAAGCCGGGGTTCAAAAAGTAACGCGGCCGGACCTCGCAGAGATTTCCAGAAAAGAGCACAAGGATTTCGACAAATGGCAGTCCGATGGTCAGCGATATTACGCTGAAGTAGATTGAATTTCCCCAATTTATCACGTTCTAACGATACATTTGATGCTCATGATAGGCAATGACTACGATTCCCCTCGTGGCCGTGGAGGAAAGCAGTACATCGGTCGCGGAGCTCCGAGAGGATCTCATAACAACAGAGTCTACCAGCATTCAAATTCGTTTGATCAATTCCACGGCCCTGTATCACCCCCGGCCACCAAAACGCCGCTTTCCCCGATTGGGATTGACGATCGGATGGTTTTGGCGACCGATAAGAGTCTCAAAGTCATCGTTAATCATGGTACAACCGTTCCGAAGGGTCCTGTGTTGAGCGTGAAAGGTACGGAGCGCAGGAAGCTGTGAAATAAGAGCAGCGCTTCGAGTGTATGATACCTTTTTTACTTTCCACAAGGAAACTAATTGCGGAAACAATCTTTCAGTGAGCCCTGCAAGCATCGCTGGTACCGGGCGAGTCGGACCTCGACAAAAGCCGAGGATCATGTACAGCAGTCAATCGGAGGCTGAGGTAGGACAGGAGGTTGATGCGCTGTCTCGCCATAAATCACCGGAGGATAAGACGAACCGTGTTTCGTTTAATCGGGAGTTTGGCGAGCAGCGCTACGCCCCCAAGAGTCCGCATCCGCAGAGAAAGGGGGAGAGTAACTCGAAGTCTCCGTATTTGGGTAGGAAGGAGTACAAGAATGATCCGCAACAGCAGAAACATGGAGAAAACGAGCCCAAGTCGCCGTATTTACAGAGAAGAGAATTCAAAGATCCTCCAAAGTCGCCACATTTTCAGAAGAAGTTCGATTCCACGAATCGGGATTCACAGAAACAGAAAAACAGCGCCTCGGTTAACGAATCGTTTAAACCGATTAATCCGCAGAGACGAACTTCAGAGAAGACTAACACAGGTTCTCCGAAATTTCCGGTGCCAAGAAAGTCCGAAGATCCAGCTGCTCCAAAACCGCAGAGGGTAAACAAGCGGACTGATAAATCCAAGGGATTTCTCCCCAAATCTAAGGAAGCGCGAGAGTCTTCCATTAAGGAAAATAACGCTCAAGCAAACAATCTCAGCGCGGAAGAATCCGCAAAAAACGTTATCAATGGTCACGGGGATGTCAAAAAAGATGTTCCTGGGGATTCTGTTGCCGTTGAAACCGCCCATAATCAGCGAGACGAGGTAAACGGAGCTCCGAAACGGAACAGTGACTCGGAGACTCTTAGTCCATCTCCTGGGTCAGAAAGAAATCACCAAAGTATCTCCGACGGTTTGAAATCAATTGTCGACTCCGACGCAGCGATTCTAATCAGTACAGTTAGCGGCGAGGGACCAGAATCTGGAAACGTTTCTGAAAATGAACCAAAATTGAGTCCTAGAAATATTGAGACAATCACCGCCGCTGAGTCCGCTGGCGGTACCGAAAATGTCAGAGATGTTGAGTGTGATGAAAAGGTACCAGAAGTCGCTGATAGGGTGAATAATGAGACAGAAATATCAACGATTAATGCAAATGAAATGGATAACAGTCAAGGAACGGATGAAGCGAAAAATACTCAAGTCACATCTGACAATGAATCAAAGTATGAAGACAATCCTATCGAGGCAGCAAATATTGATGATGTGAAAAAATGTGAAGAGAAAATAGTGGCTCTAGAAAGCGAATTGAAGATCGATGAAACGAAAAATGAGGTATTTCTAAAGCTTGAAGAAAGTGTGGGAGAAGTTCCACAGGCTCAGAATAACTTGGAAGAACCGCAAGAAGCGAAAGTAGAAACGGTAGAAGATGATTTGAAAGTGGTTGAAACGAAAGATGAAGCATCTCTGAAGCCTGAAGAAATTCCAAAAGATATTCCAGCTACTCAAGAGATTGTAAGCTCGGACAAACAGGAGAAAAAGAGCGTACAAACCGTGGGAAATGAGTTGGATATTAAAGAAACGAAAGACGAAGTGTCTTCGAAGCCCGAAGAATCGATGATTGAAATTCCGAAGGCTGAGGAAAAACTGAAAGAAGAAATAACGACTGCGGAGAATGAATTGCAAATTGACCAAACAAAAGATGCAATAACTCCGGAGCTTGAAAAAACCGCAACTAAAATCGCTGACGAAAAAGATACTCCGCAGGTCATCGAAGAAAATGATGTCAATGAAATGGTCAAAGATTCAGAAGCTAAGGATTCTTTGGTAGTCTAAAGAAAGAGAAGTGGTATACGCAGTGTACCCGTAACAGTGATTGCCCTAAAATTACTTCTGGTGCATTTAATCGGTGTTATCAAAGCAGATGGCATGATGTTAATAATGAAATGATGATACAAT
Organism: Euura lappo; assembly: GCA_018257835.1. Classification (NCBI taxonomy): domain Eukaryota; kingdom Metazoa; phylum Arthropoda; class Insecta; order Hymenoptera; family Tenthredinidae; genus Euura; species Euura lappo. The sequence continues at coordinate 129,951 of JAEUYN010001672.1, forward strand.
GATATTAAATCGTGATGCTCAATTTACACGTACCTATATGTTGAAAATTTGTAAATTTTATCATCAATCTAGCCATTTTTATTTCGATATAATCATGCCAACTGTGTGATTAGGGTACATAAAATATGAAAATAAGTTTTAATAGCGTTCTGAAGTTACATTGATAGAAATGTAATCCGTGATTAGAGTTTAAAAGAATTTATTGCTTTTAATTTTAATTTTTTTTTTATGATATCGTTAATTATCTTATGCATGGCAGCATATAATCTTATATAACATAATAACATTGTTATTATTCAAACTAGTTGACTTGTTAATATGAACAAGTTGTGAGTATGGTTGATATTTCCTTATATATTAAATATAGGTATATTCTCGTCGATCGTAGCTGCGAATTAATCACAGTAATAAATACTGCCATTTGATGTTTGACAACATTAATATTAATCAGATAACTTTTTGAATGGTAATAATCATGCACTTATTGGTCTTCAGAGGTTGCACCAGAAAAAAGTATTTTATATCTATTTTAACGCAAGTGGATAATATTATATGCTTATACACATATAATAGAGAATACCGAGGAAAAAAAAAGAAAGAAAATGGAAGGAAAAAAAAATTATTTATTCAGAAACAAATGATCGAATATTTTTATACTAGATATTTGGCTCCTAAAATTTAAGGTGCAAGACAAAATGATGGAAACAAATTTTTGAATTGTTAACAAAACAAAAAATCATTTTTTATTTATTTATTTTCAAATTCGATAAATTAACGTCACGTTCAAGCATTTCATCATTTAGAGTTTATGGATATTTATTTTGTTGTTATTTATGTTTTTGTTATTTATGTTATTAACATTTTTTTGAGAACTTTAATCATCTATTTTAAACCGCATGTTCTAGGTTTTTTTTTAAGCTTAACGATATACAAATTCGTTGGAATAATATGCGAATAATTTTAGCCATACATAAACTTTGTTCTCGAACATAATAATAATACATATATTTTATATTTTATCAATTAATTTTATATTTTTATCGATAACAAATTTTATTCCTAATCAATTTCCGGATTATCGGATCAATTCTATTTACACTGACGATGAGAAGGAAGAAAATCTAATCATAATTCAACCGTAAGAATACGATTCAATCATCCCTCAATTCTCTGTAGAATATCAATCTTGCGATAATATTTGTGACCCTATGCGAGGTCGAATACCACAACATCCCTCGACTTATTTGCTATCGTCAGATCTTTGATAAGCCTCGTAGTCACCCTCATTCTCCAAAGACTCGTCCATCAAACTCCCTCCAGAATCTATCGAAAACACCGGCGTTGAGTAACCGAGGCTCTTCATCATGTCCTTGATCATTGTCCATAGGATTACGTTCGTGAGATTGTTCTGATACAGTTGCAAAAAAAAAAAAAAAAATTGGAAAAAAAAAACAAAAAAAAAGGATTAAAAAGTCAATAAACAAATATCGCTTGCTAACAAAATATAATCGTTTGTTATTTCTACCCAGTCCCTGAGAAGAGGAAAAAATCCTACCTTCACAACTTGTTGATAGCAATGAAGAAACTCGTCGTAACGTTGCAGCGACATAGACACTAGACACAAGTAGCCCCACACCTCGGCACTCTGGGTGTTTATGTAGTTGGCTTCTTTTAGTGATTTTTCAGCATTTTTCATATCACTCAGCTGCGTTTTGACATAAATAATTGAAAGATCGTTCAATATTCATGTAAGTGGATTGAAGAATGGTTTTCAGGATGTTGCATACATGATAATAGGCGATTCCTGCACCCAGCCACGACCTGCTGGTCGCTGAATTCCGGCAAACGATCAAGAACAGTTTTTTTGCATTCTCGTATCTCTCAGTGCTGAGATACAAATATCCTAATCTGTAATCGATTGAGTTGTCAGCTAATAAGAAACAGCGATTATTGAGTCTGACCTTATTTGGACGAGATGGAGATCTTCGGGTCGATCGAATGAGCAGTTAGCGAACTCAAAGCAATATACTGCTTCGTCGAAGTTTCCCTCTTCCAGATGGCAATGACCCATTAAACTCGCGACCGAGTATTCCTGAGAATATCAATCAAAGAGCAATTAAAAATTATCAATTTTCAAACGCCGCGTGACGTCACACGATTTTGTTGACCATTGTTGTCCGTAGCGCCATCAGACGGTAAATCTGTGCGTAAAAGGTACTTTGTGACGTCACACGGGACCGCGAAATCCAAACTCGATCTACGTGGAAACCAAATATAAACAATTGGGCGCAATATGTTTTTCATCGATAGAAAATAAGAAAAAAATGCATGAAATTTCGCTGTAAATATACGACGTCACAATTAATGATATTTTCCATCCTGCTAATTCACGTACCATTCCATGTATGTCCACTACCTCCTTGAGGTGGCATATGGCATCTTCGTATCTGCTTTCGAAGTAATGCTGCACAGCGATGTAATAGAGGACGTGCCTCGTTCTGCAGCCCATCTCCGCTAATTCTTGGGCAAGTGCTATACCTGCAAACTGGGGTAAAAAATATTAAATCTTTATTTTTCATGGTTTCTAAGGTCAATGAAAACGACTCTGGTTACCATTTCGGCCCTCTGCAGAGCTATACATTCGTGTTTGTATCAGCAACATTCTTTGGTATAATTAATTAGAATATTGCTCACATCTAAGAAAGATAGTTTGAGGAGGAAAACTGCTGTCACAAGGTAGATTCTGTCCTTTGGATAATTGAACGTTGACCAAAGCAGTGGCTCGCGAACGAAAAGTGGCATGGATACCGTATCGGGAGCCTTATCTTTGAGGCACTCTCGTGCAACCTGAATAGTTGCGTCGGCTCCTAAAATTCAGAGATCGCTTTGAATCCTGATCAGAAGTTTTTAAATATTTTTTATATCAGTTATGGAGTGACGTAGGTATAGGTACCAGGGAAATTTTGAGTTCGTAGGTAAAAGAGGTGGAGGATACCCCAGGCTTCCGCAAATCGAGGATAAACCCGTGTCACAGTTTGCAGAAAAATCTCTGCTTCGCAGTACTGTTCTTTTTGGGCAAGGATCAAACCGTACAGAAGTAATCTGGATAATTATGAGGCTATTACTTCCTGGCCAAATGAGCCTCTCGACAACAACACTCACGCAACTTTATGCTGTTTGTTCAAAGCTATAGCTTCGCGACTACATTCCGTTGCTCGATCCAGATCCTTTATCCGAATTAAAAATATCGCATACTCTATCCACATGTCGGGATTTTTTAGGTCTTTTGATATCATCTGTGGAGATAGAAAAATCGGGGGTTTTTTTCACATAATGAGGATGAAAATTAAAATACTCGCGAAGGAAAAGTACGTACATTCGAATACTCCCTTCGTGCATCGTCAATGTACCCAAGTGCAAAGGATTCTTCGGCAAAGAAGCTCGAGTTCGAAACTGTGCCGGAGTCCGTGAAGCCCCTGGCATATTGACCCTCGACAATTTTATTCAGTGTGCAATGCATCTGTTCGACCAAGTGCACGTAAGTCGTGGCGACAAAGTTCTGAGGAGTAGATTAGATCGAGTAATCGAATTACGTCCAGTTTTTATTCCATTGATACCTGACACTCCTTCTTGCTCAGCGTGTGCATTTGAATTTTAAATTTCTGATCCAGGAGCATCGTTATTTTATTCTTCAAGGTACTGCGCACGCTCAGGTATAATCCTGTCTCATGGAGATATTGCATGAAACATTCAACTTCATCCTGATGATGTAAAAATTCAAACTGTACGTGACATCGATTCTTATTCCGTACTGATCAATTAGTACTCTTATGTAACTGTATTTGCAGTCCTCCTTGTCAGTCTGCACGGTCTCGTTGCAAGATCGCTCTACAAAGCTAGAATCTTCATCCAAAGTTAACGTTTTTACACCTGTCGAGACTTTTCTGTGTCTTTGCTCAGATGTATCCGGTGTGAAACGATTGTCGACGAAATCCTACAAGTTTTATCGTTTTATCGAAATGACCAAATAGTGTCGCTTGCATCACCTAGACATTATAATACGGAATCGATACCTGATACGCTCCGCAAAGAGTATCCGTCAATTTTCTGATACAATTCGAGTAGTGTTCTTCGGCCAATTCACTCGTGTATGGATTAGGAGGCAGGACGTAACTGTGCACCATCTTATCTATGCTGGAAATATAATAGCCTGTGAGAATTTATTTAGTAAAACCTGAACTAAGTGTATCTGCAAATGATATTGTTCACTTGCCAATTCGTGAGGTCTTCTAAAGATCGCGCGGGTTGTAACGGGCGGAGTAGTTCAATCTCGATTATCACAAACACAGGCTGTCCGTCTTCCGAAGTCAACGGAACACTTGGTGCAACATCAGGCTCCATTGATACCGCCGCGGTCTGGTTATATAAACATTATAATAGAACTTGCAGATCCTCATAGATCATATTAAAGAACATTTGATTACAGTCTCAGACGATATAAACGATTGACGGACCGTTGGTACCGAACTCCCTTTTGTGGAGGATTTTCCTTTCTTCGACTCTCTTTCTTTGATCGCAGGCTCCTTCGGCGCCTCTTTTCCGAACACAGACTTATCTAATCCTGTTCGTTCCGCCATCGCGGATAAATTGAACGAGTGCAGTTGTGCGAGAGTCCGAATCCTCGTAGCTATGGATATTCGCATATGATTTGCATCGGGTGGATTTCTGTCGTATAATTTTCTACTCACTACCAGGATAAAGAAGCTCGGAAACATCAGCGTAGCACTGAAGTAGAAGCTGAGAATATGTTTCCTTTCCTTTCTGCTTATCAACGTCCCGCGATTTTCTACTTGCAGAGAAGAAGAATGGCCAGTTTCTGTATCTGCGCGGAATAGATTACCGATACTCGTCAAACAATCTCTTTGAAACATTGATACAGCTGGATAGTGTTACCTTTTCAATGTGTTCAACATGACCTGACATCGTGATTGGGAAACCAAAGAACGCAGCATAGAATTCCACTGTACTCTAGGTGCGTTGTCTACCAGCTTTTCGTGGATGAAAATGATAAAACTGTCGTTACAGACATCAATCGAAGTCATGATAATTTTGTACCCCCAGAATCAGAAAGCGTAACAACGCAAAGAAATCTCGATTCTTCAAAACTCCGTTGAAACCTAGTTGAGTACCATTTATTTCTATTTGGAAGCAAATTCACAAAACTAGTTTCTTTGAGATGTTACACTTTGATTCCAGGGAAGCGATTCACCTTCATTGTAAATTCGTTTCTCAAATCACTTTTGCTAATATCGTTGTTCAGTTTGTATTTGGAGAATTTTGCACGACCCTCCAACTGCAATAGGGACTGCCAGCACTTTGCTCTTTCTGTGTCAGGAACACTCGTTCTCACACCACCACCGAATACAACATCCTCTGGTACCTGAATTCAGTGATAAAGGCTACTCCTCTCAGTTTGCTGATGCGATATCTTCGAAGGAGGAAAAGGTAAGTGTGCCTCATGTATTTAATCGAAATGTAACCGATCAACGAAAGGCCATCATTTGCTGTAGGTACACTCAGAAAGATTTCTAGTTTTTGTAATTACCATTCAAATGGTTTGAATATCGCATAAACTATTCTTTATAGTAAACGAAACCATAATATAATATTTTTATGGTTCTGTCAACCATAAAATGCGACAACAATACGAATTTTTCTCAATGTACATTATCATCGATCATAACGTACATTATTTTCCGCAGGTATGACAGTACTGGCTTTGTAGTCCATATCATCCGTCCAAGAAGATGGCAGGTTGTAAATGCTCTCGACAGTAATAGTGAGAAAGTTAACGTCCATATCTTGCGGAAATAGATCTGCATCGAGTAATTTTGCGGAGATAATTAGACGTGGCAAATTCTCCCAAGAATTAGTTACTTCCTGATCTCTGGCCTGAGACGGTGCTTCTACCACTAACTTTTCCCTCACAATCTTTTCCCCTGTAAACAAATGTGATCACAACCGGTTCAGGTGATCAGATAAATCAGCTTGTAATCTTAATTACTGGAATAGCGAAGCAACACTACCTAGGAATATCGGCATTAGATCAAAATTGCATATCCCTAAAATAACCGGATCCTGATTAGTTCCCTTGGCACTCTTTACTTTCAACGCAGAATTCCGCTTTCCCTTATTTTTGATGCCGATGTCTCCTGCAGATCCGGTCTCGTCTGACGTTATCCCCTTACCGGGTTTTTCAATCGAGGTTTCTATCGCCGTGACTGAAATTTTTTATCAAACTTAAATCATGCATGAATCATTCTATCAAGCATGAATCTTCACTCTAATTAGTTTCTGCTGTCTAGTCTGTTGAAATGGGGACGTGGAATTTTTATGCGTACCTAATATTGGAGCAGAGACAGCAGCTCCTATACTGCTTTGTTTATTCACTGAAATAGTGAACAAGACAGCGTAATCTATGTTGATGATGCTAGGCTCAACTTCTTCGCTGTCTAAATTAATGGACGAGCTCTCTCCAAGCGTGACATCGTTGTGTTGTACTCTGATCAGGATGCCAGTATCACTTTTACCGATCTGTTAAAAATGGTTAGACCACAACCAGTTGATATAAATAATCGAAAATTATGTATTAGGGACATTCCATGTCAACTGAACTCCCTTTTCTCCTACCATTTTATATTCGCTTTACGATATCCTCTACGATTATTCGATCTCAAAGAAGCACTCCTGATTTTTTTTTCAAATAAGTTTGATTTTTTTTTCATCTAAAAAAATTATGAGAAATCTCATTGTTCATTCCGGTCATTTTGACACCCGTCCAATGATGCACCGATTTTTTTTCAGCGTTTTAATCATTATGAACACACAAAACGCCATGTTGCAACGTTACCAAAATTCTCGAAAAAAAAAACTTCAGAATTGTCAACAAAATTTTTGGCATTTTTTCGAGAGTTTATCATCGAAAATGGTGAGGGAAAATCGTTGGTCGAGTTGACATGGAATGCCCCATGAACGAGTTTCCACTAGTTAAGAGATAATGCGAACAATTTTGACGAGCGATGAGGTATTCTCAATGCTGTCGATAGTAATCTCAATCGACCGTTGGATATCCGGTTCTTCCAAGAGCGAAGCTTCGCCGGTATCCGATGCCGAAGGTCTATCCTCATCTCTCTCCTTCTCATTATTCCTACTACTTTTATTCTGCAATGATGTGCGAAAAATTTTCGTCAAAAGAAAACGTGGATTACGTATAATTTTAATTGATCTCGCCATGATATCATGTGGTCATATATTTCTTTTTTCAATTCACTCGTCAGATATTAATTCTGTACCTGAATCATTATAACTTATGAATTCCTGTATGAAATTGCAGTAATTTCATCTATTGCTCAATGTCTATAACATCATCGACAAAAGGAAACTGTCAATCAGAATTTTCTAGCCAGAGGAAATTTGTGAGATTGAAAACAATTGGGACGAATATACAGGGCGAGGGGGACGGAAAAACGGAAGTACTTTGAATCTCGCCCTCAAATTCCGATTTCAAAAAAATTATAACCGCCATTCGCGATCTGAAGGAGCTTTGGTCAACCCAGCGACTCTGTCGATACGGTAGAACAGAATACAGTCTACGCCTGTTTCGCGACAACCCGAGTTAGACCTGAAGTTGCGCGCTGATCGGGACAACCGGAGTCGAGCATATTCAAAAGTTTGAATGTGAACGCGGGAAGGCGTCCTGCGGGCTTATAAGATGATAGCCGTTTGGGAGAACAAGAAGAACAATGTGACGATGCCGGTTGAAAACTTTACAATCTCATTAACGCAGGTTGCACAAGCTTCGTCCATCTACGATTTTTATTAACGCAGATCGCGGGCTCACATACATATCCCCACAGGTTATTACCCCTCGGTTATCAGAGGTCATATTGCATATCGAACACTGCAGGTGAGAATCTAATACACACGAAATGATTGAATTTTGATACAACACTGTCAAGCGTAGAAAGTGCACTGTTTGACAGGAATGTATTGGGGGAGAATGGTGAATATTTATTGATAAGACTATCGATTGTACCTGAGTATATATTTCGTCCATCATTTCAGTTCTATATACACACAATGACATGTGACAATGCGAGGTACACACATCTACGTTATAGTGTAAGTATAATCAAGGATGCTCCTAATGCGTGTGCCATGACGATTCACTGCGAACGTAAAGAGTATATCGGAACCGGAACATCGGAAGTGAGACTGTCGTGGCCTCATGTTAAATTGGTAAATTGGGTCGTGGTGAATTGATTCGCGAAATAAGGAAACTGACAACCGCGTCGTTATTCCAAGTCACTCTGTCCCCGTCGCGAAGACGCATTATCTGAAAATTTGGAATGGACGAGATTCTGATTTACCGAAATGAAGCTGATGACAGCATTCCGTAATTTATATTCTTGGTCCGAATTCCAATACGTACGAAGATTAAAAAAAACTGATGCGTCGAGTTCAGAAGTAGGAACTTTGAAGCAATTCTATGTTTTGAAATAAGACTCACAGGAAATTTTCATCTCTTCTACTATGTGACGAGATTTTGCCTTGTGGCTTGTGAGATATTCCAACGCGTCGTAAATCAAGTGACTGTTTTCCGGTTCCGGTCCCAGATCGCGTAGCTCTAGTGCAATTATTTTTATAATACGAATGTCTGAGTTTGTTAAATTAAATAACTAACGTGACAATTATTATTTTTGTCCGTCTTTTCGAAGCACATGGTGGCGACTGGGCGGAAAAATTGGGAATAGTCAGGGAATTCCCATTTTCGGGAAAAGTCAGGGAAAAATCAGGGAATTCCACTGATCCACATCAGGGAATTTTTTCTTGTTCTCGTTTTTTGTGATAAATATTTGAGTAATGGATGGTATTATCGAGTATCTTGTATCCTAGCGTCGACTTAAATTCTATAATTTCAAAAACACAATCCTAACATCTACAGAATCACATTAGTTAAAATCTAGGTCGAGAATTTCTTGCTTGTCGCGCACTGGAAAAACTTTAAATTATTGGTTTTTAATTTTTTTTTTAAAGAGATGGGAATAATTCATTTTTGGCAGAAAATGTCAGGAAAAAGTGAAATTGTCGCCACTATGATGCAGTAGACAGTATTTTACCATTATTATAGATTATAATATGAATTCACATCGGTGTTATGTAATTATTTACAAAGTTTGATACGTTAAATTACTAATTATGTATTTGAACACTTGATTGATATTCTTGGAAAAAATGCTCGTTTACAATCCATAAACAAACAATTTACGAACATCATTATATGCGTGATTGTATATACTTATGTCAAATTTTTAAGTATATTTATGTATTTTTCACAAATATATGGAAGCTTCGATTCTTCGGAATTTTCAAAAACAATCGCAAGCTATGTATATTCATCACTAAAATTCATTTCGACTCTACAATGGTCTAAAATGTTCCATTCAACAACGAGAAAAAAATGACTGCCTAGCATAATTCAATGAAAGTCATTGACACTTTTTTTTCGTTTGGCATCGTTATCCCGTCTATACAAACTTCAAAGCAATTGGAAACACTCTATGATATATTATATCATCTACACGTATTGCAGATTGGTATTAGGAAGAAGAAGAGTATGGTTGAGGTTGGTGAACGATATTGTATCGTTCTTTCCTTATCACAAACAGCTTCATACAGTGCAGGTTACAGCGAATGAAAAATATTCCATGAGACAGAGTATTTCAATTCAACTGGACCGGACTTACACTTTGCCAAAATACCGTTTTGTCATTTTGAATGGTCTCGTTATCCCATTATCGAAACAGTTCGGTTTTTTTTTTACCGAAAAATTGGCAATAGTGTGTTATAAAAAATTGACTGAATGGTTCGTCGCTACGGTGTAGTAATATTCTTTAAATTAATGGAAAATTGATCTGGTCGAAACTTAAAATTTGGACCGGTGTCACGGAAGGAGACTGCTCCGAATCGGTCTTTTGTTGTAGTCGTCGTCTATGTCGTGGAGGTCGGGTGGATCCGTGTAACCACTGTCGTCGTATCTGGTGCATCGTGAACCTGGTGATCTCGGCGGGTGTCCCGGATGGACGGGGTGTATGCTTAATTGACAAAAGAAAAAATCAATCGATCAACATCTGGATGAAGGACTTTAATTATTTATAACCATCTGCACATTAGACTCTAAGTATCAGCAAGTTCAAAAGTTCACCTGGTGCATCTGGACGGACTGGCTTCCAGAGGTTCGTCGTATCTTCGCGAGAGCATTGTGAAGTCGCGATGGGCTGATACCATTTTTTGGAGTCGCGAAATGATTTCGTAGTCCGGCGTGCATATCGGTTCCGAGAGTAACTTCGCAACCGAAACTCGGAAGCTTTGCAACTGAATTGAAAAAATACGACCATGATTAATGAATATTAATATAAGGCCATAAGGGGATTTTCGATGTTTCTGTTCACCGGAAGTCAATTACCTGAGATTCTCTCCGTGTCACCTCAGCCAGATTCTGTTTAACCTGGGCGAGTTCGTCCCTGAGTAGCTGGAGCGAGTGGTCATTTATCGATCTTTCTTGATCCGCTGTTTCGGTAGTGGTCCGCATTTGGTCCTTCAGCATCGTCACTTTTCTGTTGTACCTTGTTCGCAGCATCTCACTTTCCACTAATCGTTTCTGGAGCTCTTCAATTTTCCTGCTTCTCTCGAGGGCTGCGATCTGTCGATACATTTCTAGTCTAAGACGTCTTTCTTGTACAATACATCAACATCTAGAATATTGGCACGAAAAATCATTTGTTCATTTGTTGCTACTGCGAAAACGTTAATAAGAAAACGCTGAATGGGCACTGGGTGAAAAATTGTTTGTGGGACTAAAAACTTAGTTCAACAATTTTCCTTGTATGAAAAGGTACCTGAATTTTCGATGAGAGATGATTGAACACAGGTGGATAGCACACAGAGACAAATGTTAATTCCCTTGATGATTGACATGAAATGTACAATAAAATAAATTACCAACAATCTTCTAATAGAATATCTATTTTACCTTGTAATCAGCAGCTTCGGTTAACTGAGCGCTGATTTCCCTGTTCCTCGACTTTTCCTCCGTCAACTGTATCTGAAGTCTATCGATTTGCTTTAGTAGCTTCTTCACTCTGTTGATATAAGAATTCAATGAGCAATCATTTTCTTTCTCCCCAATTTATGCAACGTGCATCGATGTCACGGTGCACCAGGAATTCGTTATCAATGCACTTCTCACCCTACTTTCAATTTCATTTACTTGCCTAAGGTTAGCCTCGTCCTTTTCAGACTGCAGCATGCTCTTCATGCGTACGCTGTCTTCTTGGAGAGACAATTTTCTCCGTAAAAGATCGAGGTGCAAGTCTCTTCGTTGCAGCTGTTCTCTCAAAGTCCTGATGCGACGTTGGAGTTGGTAAACCACGGAGGTCTAGAATATCCATAGCATGATGTAAGACAAGCTCGAGAATCGTGAACGAAAATTAGGGCAGAAATTGAATAATGAAATTCATTTGACCTACAAAGACGGCAGGATCGATTTATCTATTGGGTCATCATTCAATATTCTATGAGAAAGCGCGTTCTCATCGACTCCCTGCAACCTCGTACCGAAACGCTAAGAAAAGCTAAAAAGCTGCTGCTGCATGATGGTGAATGAAAAATTATGATTTCTATGGAGGAATGGATCTAAATGAATCAAAGGCAATTGCTGATGGTAGTGAATAATGTGTCAGCGTATAACGTAAACCTAGTGAAGTTTTGAGGGTATTTTTCCGTGCCTACATCATTCATCTACGGAGCTTACTTCTTTCAGACAAGGCAGTTCGTGGAAGGAGCGCTCCCGACGAATGATCCTTGGAAAAGTCGTGTAGTTGCAGCACAATAGCTAAGCACACACACACGTATATTCACACGTATATACACGTACCAAGTTATTTCAGTATATTCTTCTTTCTCTTATTCCTATCAGAGTACCTACAGCACCCGTCTCATCGAGAAGCTACAGGATCTTATCTCCTAAGACGATAAGCAGAGACTCACCTTGTCCACCATCTTGTCACACTCGAGCTTGGCAAGTTGTTCAGCTCTCACCAGAAGAGATTCGGTATGAAGATCGATCCCGATTTCCTGCGATATTTCGTCCATCTGCATCGCTTTTCCAAGCCGATCAAGGAACGCCATGAACTGTTTGATTCGAGGGTGAAATTAATTCTTAACTCTTGGTAAAAGAACTCGATTTCCGAATGTTTGCCAGAATTGTGTTCCAACTTTTACTATTCTGTGGGTTTCGTCTACCTACTTATTTTTTACTCAATTTTTTTTCAATTGATTTCATGATGCATGTATTTTTAAGCTTTTATTGACTTTGTCAAGCATTGCTGTGGACATGAAACGAAATAACTGAAATCTCACCGTTTGCTTGTCCCTGCGAAGCGATTCCCTCGAAAGCTCACAGCTCGTGAGCTCAGATTCGAGTTTGTGAATTTTGTTTTCCAACGCGAGACGTTCATCTTCGAGCGATCTCACCTGCAGCATCGATGACTCCGTCATCTCCGTCTGACGATTAGTCGTGTCATGCGCGACGCCCAATTTATCTCTGAGCGATTGAATTTTCTGAAACATCGATTTTGATGATCTCGAATTTTCTCGACGCTCTAGAACCCCAGACAGCACAGAACGCAAATTTCTCTAAAAGTCGCCGTATGGACGTCAAATGACCCACTTTATGACGTCTAAATGTCGTCTCAGCTCTTAAGGACGTCAATAAGAGACCAAAAGACGTCTTTAAGAGCTAAGACAACATTTAGACGTCATAAAGTGGGTCATTTGAGTTCTCTGCTGTCTGGGACGTTCTTACCAGCTGTTGATCCTTGTTCTCGGCTAAAATCTCACGAATACGATCCTTGATCGCATTTTCATGAGTTTCAACGAATCTATTCGGATTGCTAACGAGGATAGCCAGCGTCTCGAGGAGATGTCTCAGCTCGTTTTGAACTCTCTGACATTTTTCCTCTCGGATTTTCAAATCCTCTGAAACAAGAAGTGAAGGATTATCATCTCACAAAGTTTGGTGGTCGCAATTAAAATACAAAAATTTACCTCGGAGCTGACAAATCAGCGCTTCTTGATTGGAAATATTTCCGGTAGCGCTGTTGATGTTCCTGTTTGCATTGACCAGCTTGTCTCGAAGATCGTTCAAATCCCTTTCAGCGACCCTGTACTGCATTTCTACACATTCTTTTTCCTGCGCAAAGCAACGATCTCCTTGAATTCTTGACCATTTATTTTCTAGGATTTGTTAAATTCTCGATTCGCACCTGTCTGAGACGATCCAAATCCAGGAGCTGGGACGCAGCTTGTCTTTGAAGCTGATCTTTCTCGATGTTAGTTCGGTCCAATGCATCTCTGCAGCTCCGCAGTTCTACCTCGACGTTATTCACATGAGATTCCGCGCTGGTACTCTTCGTCCTCAAGCGATTTACCTCCTGTACCAATTCTTCTGCCTTATGGATCACTACGTCAGGACTGTGATGACTACTGTCACAGTATTCAACGCCCAAAGAATGGGCCAGCCTCCGTACAAAGTCCTGTTAAATTTGAATTAAATCTTTAAAGAAAATCGGTCTAATCTTTTTTTTTACTATTCTTTAGGGCTGATGGATTCGTGGCTCATCATCTTGTACGCTTCTGACTACCTACTATAAGTTTATCGATCGTATCTGATCGAAATATACGCCGAAGCACGCGAACATTGCATATTTGTTCATTTCAAGAGCGAGTTCGAGCTGATGAATTAAGGTCATAAGATTATGCTTGCCTGTAAATTGAGACGCGCCCTTTCCTTGAGCTGAATTTCTTCCGTTATGTTATGTTCGAGTTGTCGAATCTTTTTGTCATATTCTCGAACTTTGTCTTCATGGTACTTCGAGTCTCTTTGTAAACTTTGAATAGTGATTTCGCTGCGTCCTTGACTCGCGTACAGAGTTCTTTCTCGTTCTTCGAGTTCCTAGACGCAAGAAATTCCGGTGAGAATGAATAATTAAGCCCCGCGAAATGACAAAAAAAAAAAAAATATATACAAACTTGTATTCGTTTTTTCAGACTCGATATCACCGCGTTCTGTCTCGCCGCCTGCTCTCTCAATTGGTCAGCTTCAACCTGGAGCTCTACGACCCTCTGGTCACGAGATCTAACTGCACTCTTCATCTCGTGCAACTGTTCAACGTAAAAAATTGATCGCGTTTAGGGGAAAGTCGAGTAAAACGGGAATTCCCTGATTCTAGCTATTGCGACTTCGTAGGCTTGTTCTAGATGAAAAACTGTTCATTTACAACCAAGAATGACAAAGTGGACATTGGATATTGGATTGGTAAGGTAATATGTTTTTCCAATAGTATTGTGAATAAGCAACGCATAGCTTGCATTTTAGGTGACGAGTTTCTTTTCCATTAGAAACTGACGGTAAATCAGACTGAAGGCAATAATATGATGAAAATTGCAATTATAGGGTAAACAATCGTAATTAGCGGTTCTGGAACCTCGATTCAATTTTTATCTTCATTCAACATTTATTCGAGTCATAGATTTTTCATTCAAAATTAAAATTCACTAGCCATATTGATTTTTAGCCATGGTCCCCCTTCTGCCTGCAATTTTTTTGCAAACTGACATCGGCAGACCATTTAGCAAAAGTATTTTTCTCTGCTCGATGGTTCGAAATCACAAAATTTCGTTATAATAGTAGCTAGATAATCGTTCATACACGGTAAATACGAGTGAGCGACTTTTTTTTAACGAATATGGACTGTACCTAATTTATTGGGTCTCATTGTCAGACACTAACATCCCCGTTTCACCCGACTCTCCTCTACACAAAATTAGATTGACCAAAAAAATGTTGCACTCACCTCAGACATGAGACGATCTCTTTTATACTCCAGGGCTGCGAGTTCGCTCCTGAGGGTCGTCGTCACGTCATGCGTCATAGCGTCGTCGGATTCCTGCATCTGTCAAGGTAACGATAATCATTTTTCATCGACCACTATAGCAATCTGGATTATTCGGAAAGGGTAATTTACCGCGCGTCCGTCACTCACCCACTGAACAATGTAATGATTGCATTTTACGTTTCAGAATTTCAGAACGGGGTAAAAGCACGCAGGTAATTATTACATGAATTCACCTCCGACTCTCGTGTATCTCGAAATAGGTCTAACGGTCAAACTAACTCTTCGACGCGCCTGTGTACGTGCTACCAGACGTACAAGCTTCTCTCTCCACTTGCACTCATAGCCTACTGCAAGCTAGAGCTTCGGATACTTTAACTCAAACTTTAGCCACGTCTAATTGGAACAGACGGAGAACCCTTGAACTTATCAAGGCATTAATCATATCTACGCTATTAATTGATCAACTATCGTTTTCTAAACGAGTTTGGTTTCCATTAGTAATTTTACAGAGTAAGTTCTGGTCTTAGAAGTGATTTTTAAATTCTATGTAAAAAAAAAAACACCTTGTGACGACTTTCTTTCCTTTAATCACTTAAATTTTGATTCGATGATCTGTTCTAATGAAAACGAGTCATGCTTTAGATTCTAGGGGCGCACGATTCTCCCCCAAAGGGGCATGGACGAAGACTGGAACTGAGAAAGATCGTTGATGTTATACGGTATCTTCTCTCTGATCACGGTATCGTGACCAAAGTCGTACTATGCACGAAGAGGACTTTGGTGGTCGGTGCCACGCAATGTTACTAGACTACTATAAATAAATCAGAAAATATTTTCCGGACTTATAACAGCGTTATAGTCGACGAAATAACCTCGCAGGAATGCCCTATATAAATAGACTCGAGGAAATCGGAAGTCCATAATCGATCAATGCCTCAGGATCTTCTTCCTCTGTTTCTTACTACATTTTTACTCCTCAGACTCCGTTATACTAAATTATAGATCTCTTTCATTTCCCCTGAATTTTTAAGGCCACCACGTCAATCGAAATCACATTTTGCCTCCGGATATTGAATTGCTGTTCGGGTCGCGAAATTCGGGACAGGTATTGGGGTACTTATGTATATTAATGCGGTCTGTCGCGTTCACGATGTTCATAGAACAGTGCATTTTCAGCCTGGAGGGGAATAGCCCGAGTCGAGTGGCGAATCGATTATTTTCAGTGCTATGGTAACGTGCCCTTCGCCCACCTGCTGGTCGATACATTTTCTGTTCACGTGTAGTGTCCTTTTTCATGCGTTGTGGTCCGAATTAATTATCAGTGGACCTACGGCTGTAATTGACTACCGATTCATCCGGACAGGTCAATTATCGACTAGAGAGTGAATCTGCAGAGGACGGGGTATCAGAAACCAAACTTTATTTTGCAACGCTCAAAACTATCAACAGTGTAAATCATAATCCAAGCTTCGTCACATGGGGAAAAATGTGTCGTAAAAATCCTTTGACCTCCAGAAGACAAGATAAAAGTCGTTCACTTCATTTACGAAATCTAATTGATCACGTTTCTAGCGCTCAATAAAAATTCTCTGCGATTTTGATACAGTAAGGACAAACTATATTCAATCTAAAGTGCGAAAACCTTTTGCGGTGAACCGATGCAAAGTGTTTCGAATATTTTCAGATCGTCTTCGTTGTTTCCTCGTGGATCAGTCGCCTCTTCTGGTGCAGCCATAATTGTTTTGTTCCGTGTTACTTTGGCACTCACTGACACAGCATGGATTAAAAGGTGAGTTGTTTCTCTGCTGAGGGTAGGCAGGTGGTATCCATTTGATTATTACACACGGTATGTTCACATTTTCGCGAGCCTTAGGATACTTTTTTTTCGAGTTCTATTCCGAAAGTTTTACTAGAGTGAGTTTCACGTAGCGATTGAATGTCAACAGTGAAGGCAACGAGGTACTCGGCGCCATTTCTACTCGCTGTGAAGATAATCGAAATCCATCGATCCAAGAAAATAACTAACTTCTTTAACAAGGATGCGAGCCTTGATATTATTTCGTCAGGTTGCTACGTACTGAAATCAATGCTGTTACCTACACGGGTGTGTAGATCGTCTGTGTGCTCGATTTTATCAATTGCATTATCAGATCTCACATCCGAGTTATCTAGAATCGGATCAACTTTGACTACTCTTTTTTTCTCATTCTAAATAGTGCGAAAAAGTTTTCATGCTACATTTCTAGATCGGAGAATTTTTAAAAAATTCTTCGCAACCAATGCCGGGAAAATTATGACTTTTCAAACGTCGTTGATTCAATCGGGAATGAAGTGAGGAATTTCACGTGAGGTCCTGACTTGATTCAAACCACAAATACCAATTTCTCTTCTATTCGATACTTTCTTACTTCGAAGAAACAAACTTCAGTCCAGTTTCATCAAAATTGTATGAAGATTTGCTCTTTGTCACTCGACTGAATAATTGCAAATGCAATAGCTTTGCACAAACGCTATCCAAGGTCTGGGTGCTTTCGTGTATCTTTTGGCTTTTTATTCTTTGCCACTTGGATAAATATCAACTGTTGATAGGAATAATCAAAAAATAAGATCAAAATTGTAGGGGACAAATTTATTTGGAAATGATATCAAAGTACGAAATATAAGAAACAATCTTACTGCTTCAAATACACATAATTAATCACATGTAAGCGGAGTCCACTTCATCAGGCCCGGCCTCGCTTGATTCGGCCTGTGTCGTTGACTTCTGCGAAATCGGTATTTCGCACACGGTATTTGCTTCATAGAAGCAATCATAGTTGCCTAATCCGTTTTTCTGGAAATCTATCTGAACGCAGTCCTTGTCACCGCTAGGTGCACCATCAATCCAAGGCAATGACAATGGGTTCACTGGCCTTCCTATGTGACCAATTTGAGGAAGCGTTTGTTACATCATCCGCACTACGTGTGCTCAAGGATTCTAGTCAAGTGTACACCTACCCTGGTTGGGAGCCAGCCAGAGCTGGTCATCGAGGATCCGGATAATCCCGACATGCGCCCAGTCCCCGGATTGTTTTTGACGCTTTACGTACTCCAGTTTCTCGGCCGAGTCAATCAATGCCAATTGAGCCTCGTCTTGAGAGCACCAGGCCGTAGCCTCCAGCCAGGTCGCGTTTGAATCGTAAACCTTGTATGCGAATCCGACTTCAGGGTATTCGACATAGCCCGCTGGTAGCGTCGCCGGAGGCTGCTGCAGTTGTGGCGGCTGAGACGCAGGAGGAACTACATAGCAAAACATCATTAGATGGCAGTGAATCTTGGTTGCTTTCTCAATTTTGAATTTATCGGACTAGGCGAATCAGATTATTTAATTTTTGGTCCCTATCAAAGAGACATTCTTCTTCTATTTGAGCCCGCAAACCTTGGTGGGACCGAAAAAAACTTACAGAAAGAATCAATTTTCTATTTTTAATTCTTCGAGTTCAAATTCACCGGTCCCACCAAGGTTTATAGCTCAAATAGAGGAAAAATCTCTCCTTGGTAGGGACCAGAAATTAATTAATTTGGGTCCTCTAGTCCGATAAATAAGAATTGAGAATGTAACGATAGCGAACGACAGAGTCTACCAAAAAATGTTGGTTGCTATTCGACACGATCTCGATCTCAAAAGAACTTTGCACAGCGATCTCACCTGAATTCAGAACACTGACGCCGGAAATCCTAGTGGCCACCAGTGTGCACACGACGTGGCACATCGCCGGCAGGGTATAATTGGCAAGCGTGAATTCCATCCCGGTTCTGGGTGTACTGACGAATATTATGCGACACCAGATGTAATTAATAAACTTTGGCCATGAGGAGTTACAATAAACCGGTTCTATTCTCACCTCCTCTATCCATGGATGATGAAACACGGATTGCGAAAGTGCACTCGTTTGACCTTGTGAATATAGTGATTACAGCAACCAATCATCAGTTTCTCATTATTACGCCGTATATTCAAAAAAGGAGGGTGTATTCGTGATTCCGGAGGATGATTCGTGAAGGAAAAAGGTTCACCTCATTCATAGTGTGAATTCTCAACAAATTATCAGAAGAAGAGGCTCATGAGATGTATTTCACCGAACTGAATTTCTGTGTCTCCCTTTTGTGTAATTGAATAGAAATAATTCTATCGGTTGATTGTTCGCAGTTTCATACCGAACACTAAGGAGTATGTTAGTGGATCTATTATCTTGCTTATTCCATCTATAAGCTTGTTCAGTATCTCATTTCCAACAAGCCTGACAATGCTTTACTATGTTTTTGCACTGAGATAAACTAAGTCAAAGCAAGTCCCAATAGTAGAATGGTTCATCATTTTCCAACTTATTTGATGCTTCAACCAAATACTATTTCATTATCAATGGTCTTGTTTGTCACACGACTGGTTCATGGTTGATATTATTTTATCCTATATTTTATAGTCATAAAACAAGTGTCGATTTGCCGTTGCCGTCGGTCGCCGTTGATTAACTTTTACGATAAAACTACAAACTTCCTAAACTTTGTTCGTGTACTTTTAGATTCTTCTACATACTACATATTGGTGTCACTACATATTTATGCGTGCTTCATCAATGTTCGACCCTTGGAATATTATGCGTTGAACGACGTATCGCAGCAGTTCATCGCACGTCTTTAAACATCGTCGTGAACTATTTCATTTCCAGCAGGGCTCCGAGCATCATCGCTGCGAACAAACATGAAGACGTCAACTTTGATTTGAACCCTGCGTGCGATGTGCCTGGTTGTGTGCATCAGTGGTGCCGCTTCGGGTAAGAATATTTCATTGAATTTGAAACATGTTGCAAGCTCTGACACTCATTCGATGAAAATGGCAATGTTGGCCGGCAGCCTCTTTCAGACGGCTACGTTGTACACCCTGATGTCGGATTCGCTTACAAGCTTCACAAACAGCTTGTGCCGTGGACAGACGCTAAGCATCGCTCCATTCAAAAGGGCGCCAAATTGGCGCTGATTGATCCCCAAAAAAAGTCGAATACGTGATACGCCAGATGGGTTTTTGGATCTACGCCCACGTTGGCATCATTCGTAGTACCAACGACAGTGATACATGGGCGGACGCCAGCACTGGTGAGTCAAGATTCGACCAGAATTTTCGAGCACCCGTAGGGTTGACGATACGACCGATAACAAATGATTTCTTTGGTGATACAGGATCGCCGGTATCGTCATTGCCGTGGAGGGCTTCTTATCCTGCTCAAAATGATGACTGCGCCTGCGTAAATGAACGGAAGAATCCACTGGAAACCCTCGATTGCGGCACTGGAACAAATTTCGTATGCCAAATCTCTATTTCTGGCCAGAATGACGCGGCCAATTAATCATTCTTCGCACAATCTGCGACACTGATACGTGTAAAGTCAAGTATGCCCACCGAAGGACGGATTTTTTCGCAATTTCTTTCATTCGATTTGTATACTTTTGTCAGTAGTTATTTATCCAGGGAGCCGAGTACATTCTGATTCAATAAAATGTATATACTGATAATAATTGATCCCAAGACTTATATACCGAATGTATTAAGTCATGTAATAGGTATGCAGGAATACAAAGTTTTATTGTGGGATCCCTGAATCTCCACGATGGCGGTTTTACAAAATGAATAAACATAATCTGTGAGTATCACTTATCATAAATTGTTTTATTGTATCATCTAGCTTGCACCAAAAAATTGCGTAACCCACGCTGCGAAAGGTGTTTTATTCGTGTGATCTCGATAAAGTGACCAACGATCAAATTCATTCTCGTTATTCTGGCACTGTGTTTGAAAAAAATAGAGGAAGTATTCATAATCCCTTTGATAACCCACTTCGGCAGACAGGCGGTCCACTTTATCGCGACAATATCTTATACAGCCAACGCTTATCTCACTGCTCAGTATATCGGGTTTTATATATGCAGGAAATTTGGCTACAACAACCTTGATATAATTTTTTGAACTACGTTTGATTGCGACAGTGAAATCGACTGAAAGGTAAGCTCAAAATGTTGGCATACTTCTACAACACTAACATTGATACCGAAATCGGGATAAAACTGACGAAAAATTGTGGAGCTGAGGAGGTCATTTAATTTTTTTTCTGTACGCTGTGTCATCAAGTGAGTTGGACCAATAGCATTTGATGTGGATAAGGTCATAACATTATTCTATTAGCATTATATTTGCCGGTATAAGTGACAAAAATTTAATTAGATAGCTCGCGAGTATGAAAAGTAGGGATAAGATCGCTTTTTCCACTTTTAAACGTATCTCCTCCGACAAAACTTCATTTGAAGATTCCGCAATTTATTTGCATATGCAGTAGAATATTTCGGAAAACCTGACGCGTGTGTTTCTTCTACATTCAAAAATAACAATTGTGGAAATGGCAAAAATGACATGAAAATTGTTATTCCGACGCAGGACATCTGTTCTTGTATAAAATCATCAAAAAAATATCAGCAGCCTTGTAGCATGTATGCATCACAGGTAGGGCGAGAATGTCACTTGCGTGGCGCTGTTGGTGTAACTGGAAGACATAATTCTGTGCATAAGTTATTTGCCCGATTGAAAGCACAGAATTTAAGATTTGAAGAGACGTTATCCCTCGACATGTTTAGGATGAAAAGGAAGAATAATTGGTCGATCCAGTCGAGGCAATGAAACATAGGGAAACAACCAAGATTATCTCACATTGATTGCCGACGTTTCAACGGCTAAGAGCCGCCGTTCAAACATGCTCAGCCGCCGATAATGACCATTTTATCCACTGACATGATTTACACAAAGAAATGTCTAATCCGGCCTGCAAGGTAGTGTTTTTGTTCCGTTTTTTTCACTTCTGAATTCATACTCCAGTGACTTACACCCGTAACATTCTCTATCTAGCCGCGCCAATCTGTGAGTTTTCTGTGTTTGTGTGTTGTGCTGACGACGACAGTACCTTTACGATCTATTTCTTTCTTTCTTACTAGGTTGGTTTACTTTAGTTCTTACTTTTTTTAGTGTGTAATATCCTTATCATATAAGCAAACTTGTTTCTACCATTGTGTTTTTTTTTCTGATTCAATAAATAGCTCTGATGAGAACGGGCGGACCTTAGCCGTTGAAACGTCAGCAATCAGTGTGAGATAACTTTGGTTGTTTCCCTATAGTTTTATTGTCTGATTAGATTATGTCTGCCAGAAAGAAGTGAAACTCCAGTCCCGACCATTCTGCCTTTTGTTTTTACGTAATCTCTTCAGACATGATTCCACGGTGGTGTAACCCTGCAAATGGCCTTCGGCTTCTGGCAGTCGCCCTATTGAGTTGTTTTACGGCAAGTTATGGTACGCGAATTGAGTACGGAAGGGCCGACGAAAATACGACAGTTCCAGAAACCACATCGACTCAGGGAACTCTTCAAGGTGTGAACTTGATTTCCCACCACAACAGGACATTCTATGGTTTCAAGGGAATACCCTATGCTCAGCCGCCGATTGGAGATCTAAGGTTTGTTCGAGAAATCACACATTAGAGTGAAATTTGAAAAATTCACGAACACAATAGTAAAGGTAAATGAGAAAATTAATCGGAAGTGACACATTTCTGTCAACAGGTTCAAGGCTCCAGTAGCAGCAGGTAACTGGAGCGGAACTCTTAACGCTACTAGTGATTCCACGGAGTGTCCCCAGGTAGACGATGATGGCGTGACCATTATAGGAGACGAAGACTGTTTGTATCTCAACGTGTACACTCCAAAGGTGATAAGACTGATATCATATGTCGATATATCGTGTATGTGGTAAGGTTGCTACCGACAGCAACCATCAAGCAGCCAGACACTCATAACTGGCGATGTTGCACCTGATGTTGCAGCTTCCCACCAATGACAATACAACGTTACTGCCGGTCTTGGTGTTCATATTCGGGGGAGCATTTAAAGTAGGAACTAACAGTTATGTGCGATACGGTCCCACTTTCCTTCTCGACAAGGATGTGGTGCTCGTGGCTCCCAACTTCCGTGTTGGACTGCTGGGATACCTCACAACCGGAGATGAGGTGTCACCTGGAAATTATGGTCTGAAGGACATTGTTCTGGCTCTAGAATGGGTCCAGGAAAACATCCAATATTTCGGTGGTGATCCTGGCCAGGTGACTTTATTTGGTACTAGTTCAGGCGCCACGAGTATCAGTTACTTGGCTTTAGCAAATTCAACGAATGGTGAGACAATTGTTGGCAGATGCCAATGAACCTATCTGTCCCGATGGCTGCCCCAACTACTGATTCGATTCATTCACAGGTCTTTTTCATCGGATGATAACAGATTCTGGGTTAGCAATCCATCCTCACCTTATGGCACCTCTAGAACTTCGCGTGAATCGCACAATTCATCTGGCCACGCACTTTGGCTGTCCTACCAACTCGTCCACACTCATGGTGAACTGTCTCCGCGGTTTGAACGCTTCAGAGCTCATCGATACGTATTCAATATTTTACGTATGGAAATCGTTACCGAATATAATATGGGTACCGACTATTGAACCGCTTATTGAAGGCGCTTTTCTCACTGATAGCCCTGCAAACCTCATCGCTGCCGGGAATGTTCGCGATGTCCCTTGGATCTCGCTTGTCGTTCAAACTGAAGGGCTCGCCACCTCTATGAGTGAATATCCAAACAGTATTATGAAGTAGAAAAAAGTCTCAATTTAACGCGAGGGTTCATTCTTGGTATCAACATTGCACCCATGTGATTGAATTAATATGTTCTATTCTCGTACACAGTGTTCTACGAGGATGCAAATTTGTTCGAGGAATTCCTGTCCGAAGTAGATCTCGTCTTGCCTTATCTCATAGGATACTCGAATGCAGTTGATGATGAGACGGCCTTCACTGCGGCCTTGAAGTCGCAATACCTGAACGATCTGAATGCTGATAGAAGTGTGGTAAGATATCTGAGTCCAGGCTGCACTTGAGCGTATTATTCAAAGTGTCTGTTGGCTAGGTGTTTCAGGAAAGTTTATGGTGCGAACCCTCCGCATCGCAAAGCCTTTTGAAAGCTCATAGTCTTGGACATGTCGAACCCCTGAAGCGCCTGAAGGCCTGATTTTTTAAAAACAAATTCCTGTTTTTTTCGCACTTACGCGCCGATTAATTTTTTCATCCAGAAGTCCTGCCAACATTTGACTTGAATGACCATCGAATAACCTAGTAGACAGTTTGAGAGTTTACCCCGATTTCTTCAGAATTTTCGTAACTCCGAACTTCTTTGACAAGCTGGCCATCCCCTAAAAGACCCAGTGTACGGATAGAAGGTGTGAAAAATAGGCGTACAGACAAACGGGTTAACTGACCCGTTTCAGGAGTCCTTTGCTCATCATGGGATTCACCATCAGAAAACCATTCGTCGCAATTTATAACTCTCACTGCGTATTTATTGCAAACCACTTCTTTCAGCTGTTGCAAAATCTGACGGAACTGCTAGGTGATGGCTTTTATTATCATCCTGCGTACATCTCGATGCAGCAACAGCTGGTTTCTGCACAAAATCCCTTATATTTCGCCTGCTTTGAGTACCGGGGAGTCTTCAGCAACACTTACAGATTGAGTGGTGGCTCCACAAATTACACATATGTTACACATGTGGACGAAATTATCTATATCTTTGAAAATTTCAACCATCACTTCGGGCC
The DNA here is from genome assembly GCA_018257835.1 of Euura lappo. Classification (NCBI taxonomy): domain Eukaryota; kingdom Metazoa; phylum Arthropoda; class Insecta; order Hymenoptera; family Tenthredinidae; genus Euura; species Euura lappo. The sequence goes on from JAEUYN010001672.1 coordinate 154,683, forward strand.
TGCTGATTACGAATATAGTGAGATTGATTTGACGATGATCGACACCATGGTCCAGTTGTGGACGTCCTTTGCGATCAACGGGTAAGATCCAGCACAGAGCAACTGATATGCGTCACAGCATGGCGCAATATTAAACAAACATTTTATTCGATCGATTGTGCTTTTAGAACGCCAACGATTGTGGATTCGAACAGCAGCGTAACCACTTGGGAGCCGTACTCGTCGTATAAAAACTATCTGCGGATCGGAAATGGATCAAACGATACTGCACTTGGAATGGAGTACGATCTTTACGGAGAGCGGATGCAGTTTTGGGAAAAACTGACGGCAACTACTTCGGGAGATGTGCAGAATCGAGTGCAGTTACTGCCGATCGTGTGGTCTTTTGTCACACTGATAGCACTTCATCAGCCATAGGAGTTCGAAGTACTTGGACAGCTTCTATACACAGTTGACCTCTGTGTGTACCTCCGATGTTCGACTGGTCAAGCGGATGAATGGGCGCTTTGGATTCATGAAAAATTTTGATCGTCAATACCATTCCCCAAAAATTCAGTTCTCAGTGTAGTGCACTGATCAAAGAAAGTTCCCTGTAGAGGACCGTATTAAATTTTTGTTCAAACCTGAACCGAAAATCCAGGTAGTGAATCAATTTCTTGCATCGCCAGAACCAATCAGAGCGCCTACTTCGATGAAATGTCATTTATATTGGGATCTGAAGATGAGCAATTTCAATTTGGAACGAAATTGGTAAGTGTCATTGGAGTTCTGTCTCTTACAACTTACCGACCCGTCAGCTCTCACCGCCCCTAAATGATTCCATAGTACAATGGAGATACAATCTTTTGTATCTTCCACTTCTTAAACACTTTTTGCAGGTTTTTCAGAATTCTACAACGCACCACTTTGCATTAACGGATTCAATACAGTATTGTAATCTATATGAAAAAATGTTATCACGTCCAATACATTTTGATGAGTCACTTCGTCAATCGTGCGATCGTCACAGGTTGTAACAATACTTGATTAGCAGCTGTCGTCTTTATCTCACGAAGCGAGAGTTCGACTCTCATACGTACAATGTTAGACATTTCAGGCAAGTCGTAATTAGCTAGCACATGTGATCCCCACGTAGATTCATGGTGGGGTTCTCAAGAGTCTTCTAACATGGGTGTTCGAGGATAGTTATAGACAAAACCCCTCCACAATATTGTCTCTCACTTCTCGCGGCAGTCGTAAAGTTCAGACGACCAGCCATTATTCTTTCTCAACACTATAGGTACGGAGACACGTTGCCTATGATCTTTTCATACCTGCTGACCCTGGACAGCCACACGGTTAGAAATAAAATGTCAGAGCAGGTCCACCCAAAATTTTATGTTAATTTTGACACTTTTTATTGTTCAAGTTAATTAAAAAAAAATGTCAAAACAACACATTTGTTGTTAAAATTATATACATTTGTGTTATATCGACTAATAAATGTGTAAAGTCCAAGTTTGGTCAAATATCAATACTTGAGTTTCGAATCATCCGTCAGGATCCGTGAATATATATTTAATATTCAAGTAGTTGAATGTCATTTATTTTTCTGTTATTGCAAAAAGAAGGAGGATACACTTAACCGGTATGAGAGTTGGCACCAAAAACAAATCTGCGAAGCGTCGTTGACGTTGTTATCAGCCAAATTACAAGTACTTGGGTGGTGGTGCCTCGACAGCGTAAGCAGTTTCATGGGCTTTTAGCGTGTCCTCCTTGTAGATCGGATATTCGCATACGTAATTTGCTCGAGAAAGACAGGCATAAGTTCCCAATCCGTTTTTCGCAAAATCTATATCGACGCAGTCCGATACCGTGTTAGGCTCACTTCTGGCCCAAGGGACTACTGACGACGTTAGGGTTGATCCTGTAGCACAAAGAGAAACATCAGTGTGTCGTGCGGACTCTGCACATGTAGATATTGCACCCCCAGAACCAAAGTGAATTTGCACTCAAATTAAAGTAAATGGTTTTGCACAACAACTTTTCAATGGAGTTTTGAAGAATCGAAATTTTTTCGAGTTGTCACACTTTAATTCTGGGGGTACGATATCAAATATGATCAAGTAAAAACTCACCCGTGCTAACAGCTACGTAGATCTTGCCATCAAACATGCGAACGATACCGACATGCACGAAATTCAAGGACTTCTTCAGAGTCTTTATTTTCGCCAGTTTATCGCGGGAGTCAATAAGCGCCAACTTAGCACCATCCTTCACACAGAGATCCCTCGCTTCGATCCATGTCACTTGTGTATCGTATACCTTGTAAGCGAAACCTATATCCGGAAATTGAACGTATCCATCTGGCGGTGGCAGCTGGGGCAGCCGAGGCGGCTCAGTCGTCTTAGGCTTCTGAGTCGTCGTCGTCGTCGTCTGTTGTATTTCGGGCGCTTGAGTCTTCGGCGGGTTTTCCGGTGGCGGCAGAGTCGGAAGCCGGGGTGGCGCGGTTACGGGACGGCGAGTCGTAGGCGGTTGGGTCGGGGTCTGATACGGCAGAGGAGGCTGAGTCGGGGGCTGATACCGCGGGGGTGGCTGCGTCACGGCCGGAACTGAATGTTAAGACATCATCAAGTGCGGCAATTGAGCCTAATTTTCTATTTCAGATTGCTTTCTTGGTGTTACACAGTATTCTCACCTGTATTGCGAACCTCGACGCCGGATATCCCTGCGGCGACTAAGGTGCACACAACTTGGCACATTGCCGGAAGGGAGTAATTGGCGAGCGTGATCTCCATGTTGGCTTATTTTTAGCGGCGATGGTTCTTTCTTTGACCACCGGCCGCAAGATAATATTACGCGAACGCGGATGATATGGGACTTATAGATTTTTAGCAAACGGGAGTGAGTTTGCAGTCGGGACCAGTTAAATTCCCCTCCTCTCAGTTACCAGCCGGTGATACTACCTGGCCCGCATGATGTGCGTTCGTATTTGATGACCTCGTGAAGATTTATCAACGTCACCGTGATTACTTTATTCGCATTGTGACTTCGTGTGTTGGATAAGGATCGAAGGATTTTCTGGTCTCTTTGATCAGTGATAATGGAAAAAACGGAAGAGCTCGGTGGACCTATTTTCAAAATACGTATAAGTGAGATTCATTTTTTGACAATCCAAGATAGCCCCCTCCCCCTTCCGCAGGTACTTTTTGCTTGGGTATTTAACATTGCCAGGTGCGTCATAAAAAGTAATCAGTTCTCTCGCGGTATGCCTCACACGTACACGCACTTACTTTTTCGGAGTCGTAAGTTCATGATGCATGAACTTAACTCTGGGTTACTTGGTTTCAACTGGTTTTTAATTTACTAGGGCAGCACGCGCGCTTCGCGCGCGATTGATCTTTGTTAGCGCTGTAGCGCTTTCATTTTATTTATTTTCATTTAGTCTTTTTCATTTTTGTTCGAATACTTTTTTAAATTCTTTGTTCTTCTTAAAATGTTTGTGTAATTGAACGATTCAAGTAAACAATTCTGTGAATACGTGATTTTTGACTGAATTGCCTCTTCGTTGTTCGCCAAGGTATACATACTTTCAAACTATCCCAGGATCGTACTGCACGGGAAGAAATGCGAGCTCAGTGGCGCCCCATTGCGAGAATCTTTCCTCCCCGTCATTTTGGGCCGTGTTTGACACCGTTTGAGCCATTTTGGGCGCGCTAGCTTCCCAAACTTGCGGGGAGACTGAACTCCCGCTCATGTATAGTATTGGTACTTCCTCAAACGCATACAATGTGGTACGATTGCTCGCCCGTGCGGGGAGCTGAGCTGCCCAAATATCTGGTGAAAAAGTTCGCTCGTTCGTGAGGAGCCTACAACACCGGCGGGGAGCTAGGCTACCCACATTTTTCCCCGTGTGGTGATACGGTCACGTCAAATATAGCTGACCGTGATTGAATATATCTTTACGGAGATCTATTCCGATTTTTGAAAATGTTTGCCCTTTTGCTTTGTCAATAGTCATTGCAAAGGCAAACTATATTGGAAATTGACGTCACTTAAATGTGAAAGGGTGACAGGTGTATATCTTCGCAATGTAATGTTATACGGTGTAAATAGATAATTTCGCCAGATTTGTCACCTGTCAGTATTTCACATCACAACATACCTATTATATTGGCAAGGTCTAGAATCATCAATCTCGTGCCATTGCAAAGGCCTTCATTGATACTCAGATTCCGGATAAGCATTATGATGCAATACCTTCTGAGAACGTAATTCATGGGGCGGTAAGCTTGATGGTGTCAATGAGTTTAAATATTCTGGTAAAAGTGCTTCATTTATCTCTTCGTTTTTGTCACTGTATTCTACAGTGTCGACCGCGCTTGTGTCGATTTTTTCTCCTGTTCGATCCATCCATATATGGTTCGATCAAGCAGTTCCACGACGCTCCTGTGGATTTCATCGACGTCAACATTTCTAGCGGAAAGTATTGCACATTTTGCAGCTTCTTTATATTGTTTTCTTTGAATGCATTGCCCGTATACTTGATCGACTATGTTTGAGTTCGCCAGTGCTACGCAGTGTTGTGGCAGTAAAATATTACTTTCAGTATCATTCAATAATAAAATAACACTTCCTACGTCTAATATAAATTTTGGGAAGTTCATTTCTTCTGGTAGTGCTCTCATATTTTGTGTTAAAGTAAACTGTGAGAACTCTTTCCCCAATTTACTATGTTCGATCGATGATCAACAATTACACATCTTGTTGCTCTAATTTTAATTGGTAAAAAGTTGCTTAAAATCACCACATGTTTCACGGGACACCAAACTGTTTCATATTGGGATACTGATGTGCAAGCGATATGTTCACGTCCTTTCGCGAATCTGTTCGAACGTAAGTTAGATAGAAGAGCACGCGAGTGGAACTGTCAAACGTCTGCAATCATCTGTCAACGTTCAACCCGTCTATCTGTCAAACTGTTTGACATTAATTTCACGCTTATACTGATAAAAATAGTATATCGCATATGTCTATACTGACATCATTCGTCCGATTATACCGTGCAGCCTCTTTACATTTTTCGGCAGAATTGACTCGCGAATTATAGCAAATTAGAATAATCCTTCACTTCAACTATTGTTTTGGAAATATAAAACCTCTTTGCCGAACTGACAATTCAAACTGGGCTCGATGTGAAGTCGAACGCAAGCGACACGTTCACACTATTCACGCTCACAGGCGACGACACCAACAGCCAATCGGCAGAGGGCTTATCGCGGTGACAAAATTTCGAGATTTTCGATAATTCCTGACATGGATCTTTTAAGACGGGATTCTTGGATTTAGGCACTTGGTATTACCAAATCGTAATAAACATCGATGTTTCTTATTTTAGGTCGGGATTTCCGATTAACGATTTGTCCAACTCTTCATATCTGGGCGAATCCCAATATTTAAAAACAGGCAAATTCAAGAAATCACATAATTTTGATTACAAGTCTATAGGTATATAATCAGAGAGACTGACGTGAGAGGATACAACGTTTACCCTTTGGGAAGGTCAGAAGTCATTGCTGCTGCGGCGGCTGATGCGAATGGGCTGTAACAAAGTCTTGTTCTTGGTCAAGGACCTTCGATATCGATCAATCGGCTCGGTATTCTTACCGAAGTTTCTAACACTAATGCCCAAAATTTGAGTGGATATTTCCAAAATTGATTAAATGGCAACGGCTGGCAGTCACATCCAACTTCGAACGCGATTTATTCCCACAAATTACATTTTTCGGAACGATATGATTAAAATCTCAAGAACCACTCCAACGATTTCGATAACAATTAGGGGAGGGATGTACAGGAATATTATCTACGATGTGGTCGAGCCAAATTTCGATATTATCTACGGTGAAAAAAGTGATATAATTATGGTTTCTATGTAAAAAAAAGAAAGTGAAATTGCATTATTGGTCAGAAATCGTGAATTTTTTATTCATATAAATTCGGCTGGGCTAAATTGTAATTAATACATGCTACAAGATGACATTATAGATAAGTTTTATTGAGTAATTAGTGAAAATATTTCATTGAATAAATCCGATTTCTAAGCACTTCGGTTAAAATGCGTCATTCAAAAAATGGAATTGATTGTTTAATAGATAATTTGAAGCTTCAGCAGACTCGTTGTTCTGTTATGTTTTTAAATCGATCTTTGAAGAAAAAAATCATACCAGCTGATATCTGGTACCGGTTTTTACTTTTGAATGAACCACTGCATCAAATAAGTGACGATAATTTCATGATTCAGTTTTCAGTAATCGATTTAATAGATATTTTATAGTGATGAAACTGTCCTCAGTTCGCCGTCAATTTGCTCTTCTGAGGAATAGGAAGGAATAGGAAGCGAAAGAATATACTGAGCCTTTCTGACGAAACTATCATATTCAGGATTCTTAATCATCATGAGCATTGCATAAGCCTCCCAAATACGCGCTCGCATTGCCGCAATTAATATAAATAATCGAGTCTACGCAGTCGACAAACTCATGCACGATCTCACAATTAACAGTTAGAAATCAAATTCATGATTAAATTCGACTTTCGCTGCGTTCCAGCCTCTCGTCGAAGCAATGAATCCAAAGTCAACTAGTCTATCTCTGATTGCGAGTCTCCTGAAAGACGTGGCAGTGTGTTGGGTTACCTATCATCTGGCGCATACGTTTTATTGTCAATAAATACTCGGCACACAGCTTTGCTTGATTACAAAACTCAAATTCATCACCTTGCACAGAAATTAAATTGAGAATCATGAATCATTTGATCAATTTAGAGATTATAGTTGGTGCAACAAAATTCTATTCTATTAAGGTGAAATGAAAGTCACGTGACCTCGATATGATTTACACTTGGAATTTTCAAACGCTATTTTCTCAGCCAAAACACATTCGATTGATGTGAAATTTCTATCAGTGACGTAGAAAAACTCAATGAAGGGCCTCCCAATCGTGGATTTTCGAAAATCGAGACGTAATAAAAGTTTTTTAATAATATTGTTCTGTAATCCAAGGAAGTGCTGCCTCTCTCCACGAGGGGCAGCACCTCCTTGGGTTACAGAACAATATTGTTACACAAAATTCTGATTACGTCTTTCGATATTCGAAAATCCACGATTGGCAGGCCCTTCATTCAGTTTTTCTACGTCACTGATATCAATTTCACATCAATCGAATGTGTTTTGGCTGAGAAAATAGCGTTTGAAAATTCCAAGTGTAAATCATATCGAGGTCACGTGACTTTCATTTCACCTTAAGATTAGGTTATACCTAACTCTAACATAACACATCGAGACCGTTTCATTTAAAACCAATAAATTTCAAATTAATATTAACATTTCATTCATGTAGTATATGACTGATATTCCCCAAGTAAATTGACGTTTGAAAATATGAAGAAAACCTATTGTACAAAATTTTGACTCTTCCGCCATCGCGTTGATGGTTCAAATTCAAAATTTTCCCGCCTTCGGGACTATTTCTCCGCCCGAATCCCCCGGCGGATCGAAATCCGTTGCGTTGCGGTCAGCACAGGTGGCGTAGTAGTACAACTCAGCGCAGTTACCACGATGCCATTTTACCAGTTCAACTCGTTCACGGGTCGAATTGCAGAATCAACACACCCTCAACCGTTTTATCCAATTGTAAGTGAAATCAAGAAGCTCGAAGCAACGATATCAAGTGCATATCACCCCTCGATCACCCCTCTCAACCTGCAGTCACGTGTCAATCTACGAAACCTTAAATCCGACGAATATCATACTTCAGAATCGAGCAGACGACTCCATTACTTCCTCTAGTACCTCAAGACTTACGAAACAATATCACCTTTCGCGGTCAGTCTCATAAAAAACGGCGATATTTAATCGATGCTCAGTATCAAACGGTCCGGAATCGATACCCGAGAATCCAAAACTTCCTTCATTATCGTATTAACGCGATTTACTAAGACTATTTTCGTCGATCAGCACTGCTGCTCACATAACACCTCATTGATCACAACCAGTCTTCAGTCTTACATTAATTTTAGCTCCTAGTCCTATTGTCTTCTTTTGATACATTGATATTATTATTATTATGTTTACTATGCTCAAAGGCCTCAGCCCAGTCAAATCTTTCCTCTCCCTTTCAGAATTTATGTATAAAGCTAATCTCTAAGTTATTCTTATTATTGTTTTTGGAATCCGGCGAGTGGGGAAGAAATTTGAAATAATAGTTTGAGAAATACTTTATTGATAAAAACATGAAAAACAAAACAGAGTTGATTAGGATTCCATACTAATATAAACAAGTGTTCCTAAAAACCATTATGTCGTGTCAAAAACTCATTAATAATCATGAGAAGAATGAAGATCTCTTATAACTAGAATCAATTGACAAACAAACATCCTGAATATCCAGATTCAGGGTTGCAGCATCTCTGTAACAATCGAATTTGAGAATATTTTTGCTCCATTTCAGGCACCTAATCGTTTGGAGCGAGTAGAAGCACCAAAAATCATGTACGCCACTCCCGACACGAAGCCTGTGAAAGTAGCGCCCGCCGTACCGAGGACCGGAAACGCGTTCTCCACCTTGTCGCCGGACATGCTCAAGAAGATGCAGAAATTCCAGGTGAGTTTGCTGTGGGATTCAAAAGGAATTGCTTCGTATTGAATTGAGATCGTGACGATTATCGACGTGTTCTGTGATTCCAGGCCAACAACAACCTGCCGGTCCACCTCAAGGGAGGCCCAATGGACAAGGTACTCCTTGGAACAACCTGCGCCATGATGGTCGTCGGTCTTGCTGGAACCTTCCACATGATCTACGAACTTAGTTTCCCGAAAAAATAATTTTTCCGTTATTTCATAATTCGAACGATTATTGGATAGACTCTGTATAGTACAATAAAACTTATGGCGATCAACCGACTATCGATATACTGTAAAATAAAACATTCGCCAATAAATTGAAAAGTAATCATAAAACTATAAGCCTACACACATAGAACCCCGAATTATCTTTCAAAATCCCCAAAGAAGCAATTAATTCACCGAATTGTACATCGATGTACTTTTTATGCGTTACGTAATGCAATTTTCAGTAGCTTTTATAGGTTATGTAAGGTGTTTTTTTTTAGGTTAGGTTATCATCGAGTGTTTCTCTAGGGGCGTTTCTTCGTTTTTTATTTTCTTTCGTATCCGAATTTCTATCAATTTCGGTAGAATATGCAGAAGATTATTGATTTTTGATTGAATCTAGGCTCGTTTAGAGTCGATTAGAGCTCGTATTATTTCGAGGTGTTGTTTGAAAAGTGCAGAATGACAGTTTTCCCTGTCAACACGTATTCGAAGTAGTTTCAAAACACGAATAATCAAGCAAAACAGTATAAATCACGGTATAATCGAGATGGAGGAACCCGGAAAAGCAAATATCACGTTTCACCCGATTATTTCATCGATTCAAAAGATCGCTTTGTACGAAACAAAGTCTGTGAGTAAACATAACCTAAACTTTTGACGTTTGTTCCATGTTTTCAATCCCAAATACCGTTTATTCCTGTCGCCCCGAGCATATTTCGACGTTTCCTCAGTATTTCAATGATATCGATCGATAGTTTCATCCATAAATCGAGTAAAAATACTGATACCATTTTTTTTTCGTATTTATAAGCGCTTTTATTTGATGGGATCAAACAACACGCAGACGAGATTTAGGGTGTTAAAAATCGACCGAATGGAACCGAGGGAGTTGATAATCGTCGACGACAAGACAGAGTACACGGGCGACGAGATTAGAGACCTTGTAAACATGATCGACGTGGGGAATCGGAGCAGAAACGGACAGCGTAATAACACCGGTGGCGGGGTCGCCCGCATCGTATCGGCGTTCGGAATAGTCGGTGAGTGACTCGATTGGACGAAAGAATACCAGAGAATGATTATAATTCGATCGGGTGTTGGATGATAGATTATAGATGGACCCAACTCACCGCAAGACACTTATCATCCTCCAATTTTTAGTTGAGGTCCGCATACATCGTGCGGAGGCGAAACAACGTGAGGCGGGGCAAGATTTTAGGAAAAAACAGCGTCTCCTGGTTCCATTTACCGCGTGGATGCTACGAATTCTAAAAACTTGGCTTTGCCTCACCTCCGCACGTTGGAGGCAGACTTTTAGTCGTCGCCAGTCGAATGCCAGTCACTCTAATTGCATGAAATTTGCTTCGTATTACTTCATAGAACTGTTTAGTGTTTTTCCTATTTTAGTTGTTTCATATTCGTACATAATCTCGGGTCTTTGACGACTGCAAATTTATTATTAGCGTAATAAATTAGCGATCTAATCAGATCTGAGATGACACTAAGGTGTAGATTTTCGCTTCGAACTGCACGTAAGAGACCCAGTTTATTTACTTTTGCTCGCTAACGAAGGTAAAGTTAGTACCGAGTCGTCGAGTGATGAGACTAATGCGGAAGAGACGGAACAGAAGCCAGATCTACAATCGTCAAAACACAAACCAACTCAGACTCGGTTTTCATGGACTACAATGTGGCAACGAGACTCTTTCCCAAGGCTAGTACCAGCTTTTGGCCTCCTTGGTAAGGCTTACTAGGCTCAATTACAATCAGTACACTTTTTCATAGACAACCAAAGGCTCCGTTTTCACATTCTCCTGTTCGCATGCTGAATGTGTGTTGATTGTGAGCACTTAGGCATGGGACTCTATGGCGTTGGTTCTGGCGTGCATGTAATTTAACTTATAAGGTCTGCGCACACCGGGCTGAGGCAAACTTTAACAAAAACATGTCTCACATATCTAAGACTTCGACACTTGTTTGCTAACACTGAATCATAGCTTTCCATATACAAGCCTTGTATAAATCCATCCGCACGGAGGAACAATTTATAATTAAGTCTGGTCCGCGGGATCGAACAGTTAGAAGCTAGAAGCAACAAGTTTTTTCATTTAATGAAGTTTCATCCTCTGGAAACTGAGAACTAATCAATATTTGCTTTACAACGATCGTAAGATTTTTAGTATATTCACGATTGATACGGTCAGTTAATTTGCTTGACTTGTTTTAGGATTTGTTCGTTTTTTGGAAGGCTACTATTTGATTCTGGTCACCAAACGGAGGCGTGTGGCTGTTATCGGTCACCACACGTTATACAAAAACGAAGACACGGCTATGATCTACATTCCGAATGATACAGTGCGTCTGTTTCACCCCGATGAACAGAGATACGTTAAAATGTTTCAGAGCATTGATCTCAGCAGTAATTTTTACTTCAGCTACTCCTACGATCTCACGCAAACTCTCCAGATCAATATGGCACCTCCGACAAGAATAAAATCAGACATTCCAGAAATGAGTGCGGAGAACCAGAACGACCCTGAAAACGAGGTCGAAGACTCCGACGACTTCTTCAACATGTGGGCTTTTAGGAAAACCTCTCAATTCACTGGGTAAAAACTTCTAGCGTCAAGATAACGCTCTGGCTAAGACTGAATAGAAGTTTCCACAATTAATTTCGATTCGTTTTTTTATAGATTCGGAGCCGCAAACATCGATTACGGAGTGCGCAGCAATCCGAATCGCCGTTTTGTTTGGAATTCGCACTTGCTACTTCCCGCGGAGAAATATTTACATCCGGACTGGATTTTGTACATAACACACGGTTTCATCGGGCAGTCGAATATCAGTATATTCGGGAGATCGATGTACGTCACTATAATAGCAAGGAGAAGCACAAAGTACGCGGGGACGAGATTTTTGAAGAGAGGTGCAAACTTCGATGTAAGCAGAAGTTTACGGTATCGTAATCACGTTTGTCTCAACCCAGCTGTACAAAAAACTTTTCATCTCTCCTCGATTCAGGGCGACGTCGCCAACGAAGTAGAAACCGAACAAATCGTACACGACTCTGGTATCAGCTCTTTTA
>JAEUYN010001673.1:0-278682 GCA_018257835.1 Euura lappo
TTTTTTTTTTTTTTTTTTTTTATTGATTTTGTTTTCACTACTCATTTTTGGTTCTCAAATTTGACTTTTGACACTTGAATTGAAAAAAAAGAAAAGTTTGATACTATTTCTCAAGCTAATCTATAGAGAAAAAAAAAATAGTCATCCAGAGAAACAATACCGATTTATTTTAATTCTTCTCTCGTAGTCGAAGTTCGTTGAACTGGGGTATAACTGTAATTATCACAATACGAATCCATATATACTGTATGATATTTGCTACACGTGTAATTGAAAGTCACCGTTGTGCGTGAACTACGCTTAGAAATTCAGACCGGAAGTACGTACGATCGGAATTGCTGACTATAATATCCGGCCTCTCCGTACATGGAGATAAAATATACAATTTCATTCAAAGTGTAAAAAACACAATTCATTCATTTTTGGTATTCGTATTTTTTTATGATCCAAATATATATATATTCCCATAATTAATTGCTTCGTATGTAATAAATGGAATCGAACATCCTTCTAGATCATCATTATTGCAACTAGATCAATAAATTAATTATATAGTCTAATGACAGAATTTTTTTTTTCAAATATGATAATTAATGACAATTTTCACCTGAAATAATCATGTTCAAAGTCAATATCACAAATTTGATAATAATAATAATAATAATAATAATGATAAATTCTTGGCGAACCTATGGAGTAGATGAATCTGAAAATTTCATGTCAAATTTGTTTTTGGATCTTTGATTGATTTATTTTTTTGCATCATAGAGACATAGAAAAAAATATTTACATATGTACAGAGATTTTTCCAGACTTTATATCATGTTACTTATATAATAATAATAATAATAATCGAGGAAAACAGACTCCGAAGGGACCTCAAGTTATATGTACACTTTATATAGCTATATAGCTACCCCGTTATCGGACGGGGGCTTTTGCTAAAGGAAATATTTGAGTACCTATACATATACTGTATATGTCTGCGCACGTGTGGTTGTTGACTGCACTCAAGAAAAGCTATAGATAGATCATTCGGATTACAGCTTCTTCTCGTTTGGTCCACCCTATCAAAAGATATACATGTATATTCTCAATGGTCAACGTATCAACGAAAATAAACATGGACAATTGTTAATAACAATTAAAAAAGTATTGTTGAACAAAATGAGTCATGTTCCCATTTAAGAAAAACATGTTTCTCATTTTTACGCTACCATTTGTTATTGAAAAAAATTGAAAATTTTTTTTTAACGTCCCCCTCCGAACCCTAAAAGTTTAATGTTACTTATTACACGATCCGATCAGTACTTTCCGAGATAAATCAGGTGGAAGATTAAAATGGGACACCCGGTATGTATATAATTGTTCTCTGATGTCACAGAATTAGGTGAAATACTAGATTTTTTGTTTATTCTTAGTTTTTTTTTTGTATAAAAACGAGAAACAACAAATTAAAACCAATTTTGATGATTAAATTATTGAGTGAGACAAAAAAAAAATTATTATTATTATTATTATTATTATTATTTTAATGTCAAATTCTGATCATTTTTGGAGTCAGTTCAATGTAATACAGATTAATGAAAATAATTGACAATCAAAAATTAAGACAAGTCTTCTGTAATAATAATAATTATATAATGTAAAAATGAATGAATTAGAGAAATCGATGAAAATGCTGAAAAATCAAATGAAAAAAACAACAACAAAAAAAACATTAATTGAGAATATGTCGGGCTCAAAAAAAAAGAAAATATGAAATTTTTGTTTCAACGCCAACTTGTCACAGCTGCGAACTTCCGGCGTCGCCCACCAGGTGGCTGCGTCACTAAACGCCCCCCTTTGCCTCTCGGGACGGAAAACTTATAAAAGTTTATTTAAATTTAGAATTATACGAATTATAGATACGTGCGACTAAACTGCACGAAGACTTTTTCGATTTCTTTATAGGCAATTTGAAATATATTTTACTTGTGGAAAAGAAAGCTGAGGATTCTTCAAAATTTTATCGAAGTCATTTTGTAACTGATTTTTTATTAACTAAGAAAATGAACAAATATGAAAAATGAAACGTTAGGGATTCAAAGTTCACATGAATTTTTAGGATCTTTTGATTTTTCGAAGAAATTTGGCAATATTAAGAAAATTGAAATTATAGTTATTAAAAATTTTACGTTTCAAAAAAATAAAAAAATGCATGAATAGCTTTTTTCGACCATTTTTCATTTGCAATTTGATACACAAACTAAATATTCATAAAAACGAAAATTAAAAAATTAGACTATCCTAAGGAAAACGATTTCCACAATTTTCTATACATTTTTAGAAAAATTAAAGACTTTTTAATTTACATTACAGAATTTCGGATTTTTTTAAATTGCTTTTTCTCATATGCAAATATTTTTTCATTATGAAAATCTTTTTTTTTCTATTAAAATTTATCTAAAAATGTTGAAAAAAAATAAATAAAAATTGAGTCTAATGATAAGGAATGTATATTGTATACGATCGACGAGAGAGAGAGAGAGAGAGAGAGAATATATTGTATTTTTTATCAACAATCTATATTATATTATTAATCGAGGAAACTTTATACCCCACCAGGCAAATAAATGATAAGCTTTTTTTTTCTTTTTTTTTACTTTACCTTCTATTTTTCTATATATTTTCGAACATATATATGTATCTTCGTATATTATATACATACGATGATAAGATAATCACAAATAATGCTGCTCTTCTTTTTCTTTCTTTCTATTTCGGCTGTTGTTGTAACGAAAAATAGTTTTTTTTTATTTATTTTTTTTATTTTAAATAATTGTTAAATAGACAAACAAAATTGTTCTGATAGATTTTCTAACATTTTATCGATTCGTGATTATAGTTCGGTTTGCGATTAATAATGTATTAATTTTATTGACGTCAAACCGCGAAATAAATATATGTATAAGCAAATACTATATATTAATGGGATTTCAGGATGTACGAAGTAATTCAAAGTTTCAAGTAAATTGAAAGAAATTGATTGACTTTGTAAATTATTGATTTTTTATTTTTTTTTTACTTTTGAATCTTTTTGTAGAAGACGAATCGTTAAGGCTTGAAATAAAAAACGGTCTGAAATAATTACCATTGAAATTTATAGTTTCTTAAAGTTTTATGCTTTTTTTTATTGATTTTGTAAATTGTTTTCTTATCGGAATATATCAGCCATCGTGAGACATTAAATTCAATTGAACCGGTGTTTCATCTAAATATTAGAACATAGGTGATAAATAATAATTATATTATGAATAAAACAGAGCCACGCGCGGGATTAGTTAATCCGTAAAAAACGAAAAAACTAAGATTGGAAGAAGAAGAATAAAAAAAAAGAGAGAAAAATGGTTGAGTTTTATATTTAAACCGTTGTTAAAAATATATTGGACCGATTCATCCAATATTCGAAGCTTTACGTAAGTGGAAAAACAGGAAGGATGAAAAACTCAGAATCAAAGATAACAAAAACAAAGAAACAGAAAAGAAAATGAGCAAAATTGCTATGGTGCCATTTTTTTCGGAATTCATTTTTGCACCAAATATCATGTAATATTCGAATCTTTACGTGAGTGGAAAACAGGAAGGATGGAAAATGCGGAATCAAAGATAGCAAAAAAAAAAAAAAAGATGAGGAAAATTTCTATGGTGCCATTTTTTTTTCGGGATTCATTTTTTGCACCAAATATTATGTAAGATTCGAATTTTTACGTGAGTGGAAAACAGGAAGGATGGAAAATGAGAAATCAAAGATAGCAAAAAAAAAAATTAGGAAAATTTCTATGGTGCCATTTTTTCGGAACTCTTTTTTTGCACCAAATATTATCTAATATTCGAATCTTTACGTGAGTGGAAAACAGGAAAGATGAAATATGAGGAATCAAAGAGAGCAAAAAAAAAAAAAAATGAGGAAAATTTCTATGGTGCCATTTTTTTCTGAATTCATTTTTTGCACCAAATATTATGTAATATTCGAATCTTTACGTGAATGGAAAACAGGAAGGATGGAAAATGAGAAATCAAAGATAGCAAAAAAAAAATGAGGATAATTTCTATGGTGCCATTTTTTTCGGAATTCATTTTTTGCACCAAATATTATGTAAGATTCGAATTTTTACGTGGAAAACAGGAAGGATGGAAAATGAGAAATCAAAGATGGCAAAAGAAAAATTAGGAAAATTTCTATGGTGCCATTTTTTCGGAATTGATTTTTTGCACCAAATATTATGTAATATTCGAATCTTTACGTGAATGGAAAACAGGAAGGATGGAAAATGAGAAATCAAAGATAGCAAAAAAAAAATGAGGATAATTTCTATGGTGCCATTTTTTTCTGAATTCATTTTTTGCATCAAATATTATGTAATATTCGAATCTTTACGTGAATGGAAAACAGGAAGGATGAAAAATGAGGAATCAAAGATAGCAAAAAAAAAAAAAAAAATGAAGAAAATTTTTATGGTGCCATTTTTTTCTGTTCTTTGGAATTCATTTTTTGCTCCAAATTTTATTTTTTTATTTTTCAACGACACAAGAAATAGTTTTGTCTACAATACGCGGTGGAGATATCCATCGTGGTTTCTCAGAAATGTTATTCACCTAAGTCACGAGCGTCCCGCAAGCTCCATTCAGAAGTTGGTAGAATATGTTTATCAAGCATGTGTACCGGAATAGAAACTAGCCGCTTGTCACTCCGACATACACGCAACTGTTCGATTCTCTAAACTGAGAGAATGGGTTTCAAAAAATCGTTCAATTCAATCAGAATAAGAAAAAAAATTTAGAAAATTTTTCCTTTTTTTTACAATTTTTCGATCGTACATAAAATAAAAAATTTCAATTCAAATTCGCGAGAATTTTCAGTTGAAGATTTTTCAATCACTATTTCAAAGCAGCGGACGAGATAAATCTGATACTTGATTTGATCAGAACCATTGATGAAAAATCGATAATTAAAACGACCAAGACCTTAATTGATTGAATTTTTTGTTTCCGATAAAATTTTTGACATCCGAAAACAAAACTTTTTTCACTCATCTCAAAGACCAAAAGAAAAATATATGGACATCGACGTCGTAAAATTATTGCAATTACAATTAAATTTCTACCAGTAACGAATTGTTATCAAGAATTTCAGGATTTTCAATATTTGAAAGAAAACGTAATCCGAAATTGATATCGACGCAATTTTATTGGATACGTTGCATAAAAACTTGGGGGAATTAAAGAGGCACTTGACGAACGTGATCTCAAAGCACAAGCTAAAAACGGCAATTTTACAACCCAAGCAATTTTTATCCTCACAGAGTTCCATTCGAAAAAAAAATTAAATAAAATGAAAAAAAACGTCTCCAATAAAATTCAGACCACTTTATACATTCAGAATACAGTCGAACCCCGACAAGAGCAGCGGGACCTTCGAGGCGCCCCCCACCTCTTCCAAACCCCACCGCAGACCCGTTTCTATAGGAGTGGGGGAAGGTCTGAGTCGCTGCTGAAATCCGCTCACGACGGGGTTCGACTGTATCTGCAATAATAATAATTTCATTTTCATCAAGATTATCCATATTTTTTTAATATTGAACTTTAAATTTGTTATCGAACAAAAAGATAAAGAAAAAATAAAAATACTAAAACAATAAAAAAAAAAATATGATGAGAATGTTAATTTAAATAAAGGAAATGATAAAAATGATGAATTTTTATTACAAGTTGTTCGCAATTTTATACAATATTGGATTATATAATAATTTCTGCGATACCTGCGTGGTTCTTGATCGACGTATATAGCCTGTATTACAATACAACGTAACGGCGCCCGCGCCGGCGTCGCGACGTCCGTGCCTTCGGTTTCCTCGTGTCTCTCTTGCTCTCAGGCATCGATCACCCCTTGGGTTAGTGGGCGAGCGTCGGGACGCTGCTTGTCGACGCGGAGCGACGCCTATAGTATCAAAAAGTTGGCAGTATTTTCAATCCACATCAACGCACATCGTATTCGATTCGCTGTACGATAAAGAGATTCTAAGCAGTGGGTGATAATTCGGGATAGTAAAATTAATCGAGCTGATATTCGGCGAAAATGGACACAGAAAAACGGATATTGTAAAACCGCTGTTTATCCCAGCCTCTATATCTATGGATATGGATTTTCTCACACTGGAGAAAAAAAGAGACTCTCGTGCGATGATCGTGATCTCAGTACATAATTATGCGAATTTCGAATATAACAGTAATTAGAATTTATTTTAACAAAAGGAAACCCAGAAATCGGGAGACAAAAAATTATTGAAATTTGGTGAATTTTTTTTCTTTCTACAAGATTCTGTCAATTTTGATTTTTAATTGATTAAATTTGAGTCTGAATTAATCAGTAATCGATACATAGACACAAATGAATGAATTAGAGATTCTATATTTCTTATTTTAGTTCATCGTTTATTCTTTCATTTTTTTATTTTATTTTTTTCAATTTTTCTTTTTTATACCCTCGTTGGAATAAAAAATCAATTAAAAACACGGAATGTGATCAAATTTCGGAAATTCTTATACAATCGATGAACATAAAAAAAAATAAATAAGCGAACAAAATACAGTGAAAAAAAAAAAAACACCAAGAAGACTGATGTAATAATTGGGACGAATAGTTGAATGTCTTATCTTGAATTAAATCAAAAGTAGATAAAATCATAAGATTATCATCGTAGTCTTAGAAAAAAAAAAAAAATGTCAATTAAAATTGAAACAAAAAAAGATGAAAGATATTATTATTCACTCATGATAGAATTGTTCGAGATATTATAATTCTATATTATATTTCTATCCCGTTTTTATAGATTAGTAAAAAAAAAAAAAACATGATTCTGAAATAATAATTAGACAAGAATGATTAGAAAGAGATTAGAACTTTTTTAATGACTATTTTTTAATAAAAAAAATTCCAAAATATGGTTGATATAATAATATAACAATCAATTGATCGATTGATTATATAATCTTAGAAAGATGACCAAAAAATTGATTCAAAATTATCATTAGAACAAAAACACGATTTCACAAAATGACCAAGACTTAATAAAATGAAAGAGAAGAGTTGAGAAAAAAAAAAAAAAAAAAATGGCTAAAAATCGAGAATGAAATGATTTGCAAATTGGAAAACCAAAAAAAAAAAACTTGATTCATTAATTATATCGAAGAATCCTAGATCAGAAAATTGATTGGAAAAATAAGATTAGAAAACAAAAGAAACGAATTAAAGATTGAAGATTAACTAAAAAAAAAAAAAAAAAAAAAAAACAGAAGAAACAAGACTTAATGAAATGAATTGTGGATTAGAAAGAATTTAAAAAAAAATCGATTCATTAGTTATATCGATGTGGAGGATAATTAGGACCGATTAAGAGAAGGTTAGGGGCCATTCATTAATTACGTAAGGGTCCCGATGGGCAGGCGGGAGGGGGGGGGGGGGTAAAACCCATTCTTACGTAATATTTTGTAAGTCGAAATTTAATATTAGAAATCACTAACTGTCCTTTTCTAGCAACATTTGATTATTCTAAAAAACGAGATAGAATCTTACGTAAGAAGACGGAGGGGGGGTTCGAGAAATCTTATGTACCCTTACATGGGGGTAGGGAGGGGTCAAAAATCGCCAAAATCATTCTTACGTAATTAATAAATGGCCCCTTAATCATTAAGATAACAAAGGTATAATAATAATAATAATAATAATAATAAAGTCGTTAATAATTTAATGTGTTGAATTGGGGGGGGGGAGGGTTTAAAAAAGTAATCTCGACCGTCGCAATAGCACAGGTTGCAGAGGGCGTTAGTCACCTCTTCTAAATATAACCTCAAAAGCTTGTGGAATATAAGTATAAGCGCGGGAGGCTCGGTTCTCCTCTTCTCATCCACATCTAGATCTACCAATACCAGACAAGAATTTAATGAACTTGTGTGTGTGTGTGAGTGTGTGTGAAATAGCATCGAATATAAAGGTTCTGGAGCAACGCGGAGGAGCTGCGGTTCTTGTGTTTTCGGTGTGGCCAGGGGGTGGGGGGCGCCGTTATTCGATGGCTGACTTCGCGGAAGCCCAGTTAACTTCGGAACACGTATCAATCCGTGAACAGCGCGGAACTAGTACCAACCGTGATATAAAAAAAAAAAAAAGAAAATGATAATAATGACAATTAAAAAAAAAATAATAATAATAATTGAAGAGTTAGTTTTTTTTTCTTTCTTTTTCAATTTTTCCATTTCTTTTTATTCTCGTTGTTCCCTCCTCTCTCTCTCTCTCTCTCTGTGCGCAGTGTGTATCGTAATTGGAATTATTATCGGCTTACTTTTATATATACTTGAAAAATCGATGATATTATGCAAGGGATTATTCTATTTATTTCGATACAATTCAATTATTTATATTCGAAAAATCTTGAGTCTCTGTTAGCGTGGAAACTGGGTCTAAAATTCAACCTGGATTGAAATGACATATTTTTAATTGGCGACATTTTTCATCGTTTATTTATTTATTTTTTCGCCCAATTTTGATTAGAATTAAAAATTCTTGGCAAAATTTATTCTAAGAATCCGTAAAATTGACAGAAAAAAAATCCTTTTGATTCGATCTTTGAATTCCAAATTTTATTCAATCTCAATTTATTTTATTTCTTTTAATTAATTTATAATATTTATTTATTTCATCATCTATTTTTATTTTTTTTTTCTCACAATTTTGATCAGAATTAAAAATTCTTGGAAAAAATTTATTCTACAAATCTGTAAAATTGACAGGAATTCTTGTATCGAAATTCTTCTTAAAATTGACAGGAAAAAAAATCCTTTTGATTCGATCTTTGACTTCGAAATTTTACTCAATCTTATTTTATTTTATTTTATTTTATTTCTCTTCCACTTCATTATCTGTTCAATTTTAATAGAATAATTCAGATTCTTGGATGTCATCAATATCGTCACATAATTCATTCACCCCCCACGTGGTTTCGATAAATTGGATTAAAGTCGCGATCGCCAAATTAAATTTATTTAAAAGGCGAAGTAAATTAGAAATTTAAAAAAAAAAAAAAAAAAGCCTTTAAACTTTTTCACTATTTCTTCGATTTTCTATCAATTTTATTTTTAGATGAGGAATCAAAATTTTCGGAATTTTTCCAAACTTCTAAGACGTAAAATTGATCCACGTGCAATTCGATGAGTGAATGAAACTCGTGATCGTAATTACAGATCGAAGTGAAATATAATAAAGTTGAAAAAAATGAGAAATTTAATGATTCTATTATTTTTTTTTTTTGGGGGGGGGGGGCTTATAGTATTCTGTATTTTTTTATGTCAGGCATTTAAGCAGTTCGTTCATTTTTTTTTGTTTTTTTTTGTTCTTCTCTCTCTTTTTTTTTTAACGTAGAACGCAGTTGCCCATTTCCGACACGATCCAACCTCAGACTCATTTATTTATTTCCATAACCGAATTCCGTTGGTTTCAGGCTATCCCAAAGCGTCTATACTTCTATAGGTATAACGGCTCCCTATCTTCTCTCAAGTAAAGATGTTAAACTCGCAAGATGTTTAGAATGAAATAGAGTAAAACTTGGATCCCTGTTAAATTTTTTCTCTTTTCTGAAAACAAAAAAAAAAAAAAAGGAAAGAAAAAAATTTACGATATTAATTAATGATGTACAACAAGATATCATCTTTTTGGACTTATTTTAGAGAATTTTTGTTATTCAAATAAATCAACGAAAAGTTCGAATCCGATCAAAGCCAAATTTTTATCAGTTTTGGGTATCAAAAATCGGCGTCGATTGAGATGAAAATGACAAAAATCCGGGGACTCCTTCTCTCGATATCGTCGAATAAAAAATAAAACGGCTTCATCTATCCTCTGAAACTATATTAGAAGGGAAATTTAAAAAATTTAGAAAATTCGAAACAATTTTCGTTAATTTAGTCCATTTTTTCAATTCTCAATAAACAAAACATTGTTTAACAAATTCTGTGGTAACGTTATTTTTTTTCATCTCAAATGAATGCCCCAATTTTTCTGAACACAAATGCATTTTTTAAGAATTTTGTCACTATTTTGAAATTTCCGTTTTCGAAAATTTGTAAAGGCTGTATTTTCGAAACTATTCGTTCCACGCTACGGAAACTTCGGAATTGTAATCTGCATCGTTTTCGCAAAAACATATCAAAAATTCAGATCTTTTTTCCATTTTTCAAAACTTGGAAATTTTCGAAAACGGAAATTTCAAAATAGTGACAAAATTCTTGAAAAATTCACGTGCATTCAGAAAAATTAGGGCATTCATTTGAGATGAAAAAAAATAAAGTTACCAGAGAATTTGTTAAACAATGTTTTGTTTAAACAATTTATTCATTACTTTTGGGCATTATTATTATTCAAAGTTAAAGCTTTGATCGTCTTGATTGTGATTGATTTTTTTCCGATTTTTATCTCATCCCGAAGTACCCAATATGATTAATTTATGTCAATTCGCGAACCATATAATCGAATGAGCCAAATCTTATCAGCAGAGTCACCGAACTAACTTATACACCACGGATTTACTACTTACCAATCACATTATAGCCTGTGTGTGATATTTATTTCCGTCTTATTTTCACGTTGTGTGTACATTTAGAAATGATATACACATAGAACGTGACTCTTACATCGAAGTACACAAGATCTCAGTCAGTACCCTTAACGTATATCAACTCACTTGTTGTGTGCGGGGCGTTTAGTTTGTCCCAGTTTTGTTAACGGTTATTTTAAGCTCTCGATTTTGTAACTCTCTTGCTCAACGTTTTAATTCATTCACTTACACCAACTACAATCACAAATAATTTGATGTTTGTATCTCTGATTATCGATCCTGAAGAAACACAAAGAAAAAAAAAAGAATTTCTATCTAAGAAATTTATCCTACAATTTGGAAAATGATTTGTAATCTTTACTGTAATAAAGTTTCAATAATCGACAATCTGAGGTGTAATCGAAAAATCTGGTTTCCAATCGATAATAATTTATAATCAATCGTTATTTTCGTCTTTTATTTAAAGCCTGGGATAAATAATGGAGGATATTTCGTCTCAAGTGTGAGAATTTTTATCATATAATAACGATTATAAAAACTGACCCAAAAATGACGTGAAAAAGAGTTTGAAAAAAGTGCGACGACGATGGTTACGTGATAAAAAAAAGAAAAAAAAATAAACTGTACAGAGATAACAGTAAATGAATAATAAATTATATGGAGTGAGGAGTAGGGTTGACAATGAGCGTTGGACATAGGCTAGTTAATCAGCCATCAGAAGACAGTGAGGATAACGAAAACGTCTCTAAGCGACTGGTGGGTCTTTTTTTTCTTTTTGAAATTCATTTTTACTCCAATTTGACGTTAAATTTCGAAAAAATATCTTTCGATTCACGAAATGATTAATAAATTGAACATGAAATTTATGAATTTTACTACTAATATCGTGATTTTGAATCATCGAAGCAATTCAATTGAATCTAGGAGGAATATTTGTTGGTTCATTTGTTTGTAGAATCAAATAAGTTACTGTCGGTAAAAATGCGAGTACAGCACCCCTTAAAAACAAAAAATAAAATAAAATTGTTTTTGCAATATCTCCAGTGATTAGAGAAATAATTATTTTTTTACACAGATTTTCATTTTCTCATAGATAAAAATATATATATATATTTTTTTCTTCATATTCTCGATGAATCCAGTCATTTTCAACGCGATATAAATTATTCCGATTGAATTCGATTAATCGGATTCTAAAAAGTCCAAGATATTCACTGTACTGATAAAAATTTAAGCATCATCAGTGTTCAAAGATTAGAAAAAAAATAAAAAAAAATTAATCGAGCAAATCAAAAAGAAAAGGATAAGAGAATAAAAAAAACTGGAAATTCTTTCAATTTCTTGTTTTCCTTGATTTTTTTTAATCCAAGTATGTAAATCAAAAAGAAAAGGATAAGAGAATAAGAAAAAACTGGAAATTCTTTCAATTTCTTGTTTTACTTGATTTTTTTAAAATCTAAGTAAATAAAAAAGAAAAGGATAAGAGAATAAAAAAAACTGGAAATTCTTTCAATTTCTTGTTTCACTTGATTTTTTTTTAATCTAAGTAAATCAAAAAGAAAAGGATATGAGAATAAAAAAAATCTTAAAATTCTTTCAATTTCTTGTTTTACTTGATTTTTTTTTAATCTAAGTAAATCAAAAAGAAAAGGATATGAGAATAACAAAAAAAACTGAAAATTCTTTCAATTTCTTGTTTTACTTAATTTTTTGTATTCTAAGTAAATAAAAAAGAAATGGATATGAGGAAAAAAAAAACCTGAAAATTCTTCAAATTTCTTGTTTCACTTAATTTTTTTATTCTAAGTAAATCAAAAAGAAAAGAATATAAGAAAAAAAAACCTCAAAATTCTTTTTTTTTTTTTATTCTTGATTTTCTATCTTCGAAATAAATCTCGACCTTGACGAGATAATTATACACGGGGTATAGCAGCCTATAATTTATATTTTGACAGGTGCGTAGTGGCATGCTCGCGTCGTTCTCCTATATAGGCTCGTATATTATATATACACGAGTCAATTATGCAGAACCGTGTACATAACATCATTATACCATATACATATATTATCTCAAATTCTATGAAATGGACAAAAAAAACTAAGCAATTTTATCATTATTGCACCTTGATTTAATTCCAACAAATTTCAATCGAGTCATTTAATTATTGTTTTATTGATATAATTTTTTTTTTTTTTTATGTTTTCTTTTTTATCCGTATCGAATCAAGTATCAAAGCCAATTTATATATAACACACATTTTCTGCAAGAATTCGATAAACCTTGAAGTTATAGAATCAAATTTCTAATTTTAACAAACCCATAAGAAAAAAAAAAAAAAAGGAAAAATAAAAATTCGGAATTCTGCCTAAATTTAGATTTGTATTCTTTATTTCTATATAAAATTAGTTTGATTTTCAAATAGTAAATTTTTTTGAAAAAGAGAAATTTTAATTATTGTTCTCGACGAAAAAGTAAAAAATTGTTACTTTCAACGTCAATTATTATCATTATCATTATCATTGGGTAATTTTTAAAAAGAAAAAAAAATTTATTCAAATAATTTTCTACAATTGATTATTGCCAGTATTTTTTATTTCACGTAGAAACATCATCAGACAAAAAAAAATTGATCTTATTAATCGACGTCTGAGATGATATTAAATTATGAAGAAGAAGAAGGTCGCGTAACCCTGGCACGAAATTCTACTTTTCGATGTGTGGTTGTTATCGAGAACGTTTCTCAGCTGACATATTGAGATCTTGAAATATTTGTCACGTGTAATCAATTCGAGTATTAAATTTAACCCGGTTCTCTAAAAGTCGCAAGTAAGCCAAGAAAAACAAACAAAAAGTATAGTTTATCGATCAATTAAGAGGCTATGAATAAAAGTAGAAGATAACAAAAACAAAAACAAACAAATAAAGGTGAAATAAAAAATTAAGGAAGTAAAAAATCGTAAAAAAAAGGATTCGAATAGACAAAAAAAAATATTGTTGACCCAAAATGTGGTTTCAGCATCGTAACCTGGCGAAATGAAAGCTTATATAGGCATATGGCTATATTTGGACGAGGTTTCGATCAATATTAATAGATACGTGACCCTATAGATGCCTGATCGTGATATGAGTTTGCATAGATAGCGGAGAAGCGATACGGTGCAGAATCGGAGAATTTTTAAGATCGGATCGAGGAACATTCAATTTCGTTTCAAATAATTTCAGAATATTTCACAAGATTCTATAATTAAGAATTTGAACATAAGAATTTTCATATAATCCAATAAATAATTTACAAAAAATATTTCAATGAATTCAGGAAATTATGACGTTTTGTTTTTTAAACATTTTTTCAGTGATGTCAGAAAATTCGAAACAATGATTTTTAATTATTCAAGTGAATTATTAAGAAAAAAAAAAATGACTCAAATGAAAATTTCAATTAACAGCATTAAGACGATTTGCAATGATTTTTTTTTTTAAAGGAATTAATATTTTGTGCTGTAATGAACATAAAACATTGTAACTTGTATCATTTTCTGATTATGTTTAATCATGACGTCTGAAATTTTGCAAAAATTGACCTATGTATAATTTATCGATCTGTTTCAGGATACCAGGACACACGTAGTCGTCGAACTCTACGATACCGAAAGATCCTACGTCGAGGCTCTACAGATACTAGTCAATGTAAGACTCAATTTTTCATTAACTACCAAATTGTAAAATCTACAAAAAAGAAGAAGAAGAAAAAAAAACGAGAAACTTTAGTCAATTTGGAGTCGAATTTATGCGAATGGCACTAAATTTCTATAAACTTGACCAGATTCTTCAGTTGTCGTTATTAATTAATTAGGAAATGAGCAATTAATTAAAAAGTAACTAAATTGGTGCTTGATTTTTTTATTCTTTTTTTTTTTTTTATAAATTAACGAGAAATTTGCAAAGCATACTCATCTTGGGAATTATAAAAAGTGAAAAACAAAAACGAAAAAATAATTATTAGAAATGAGTGCCCCGATTTTTTTTTTGGTTTTTTTAGACTTTTTTTTAGTAACTTTTCAGTTTTATTCTCATTCAGAGGAGAAGTGATTTGATCGTTAATTAAGCCAATTGTTGTCTGTGTTTCAAGCATTCTAAGAACACTTAGGATTGCTTTTAATTTTTTTTTTTTTTTTGAAAAAATATTCGAAATCATAAATTTTGTCATTTTTTCTTGTGGGTTTTGTGCTACTTTTAATGATTATCGACAAGCCTCGATTAGCTACAACAAGATCTACAATTTTCTGGTTCTTTCTAACGTTTGAGGGCCTAAAAGCAAGAAATTTAATCCCCATAGAATTGACCAAAAAAGTTGGGTAATTTATCATAGCTGAAAAATCAGTGAATTCGATTGATATTCAATATTCATTGTTCTGGTAAATTTGTGAACATTTTAATTCCATCTGATTCGTACTATTTCTCGGTACGATAAAATGACAAAATAGTACATTGTGTATCAAGGGCGCAAGACACTATTTTTCGAGTGTGAAATTTGCAGTACGAGCCGAAGGCGAGTGTACTGCAATCACACTCGCCAAAATAGCCTTTCGCCCGTGTTGCACACGATTTTTTTCTCAACACCTGGTCTGCAAAAATGCCTCTTTTCAGACCGAGTGAGCGGGCGCAAAACGGAACTTTGCGCCCGAGGGCAGGAAAAGAGTCGTTTGCGCCCGCTTTAGGCGGGCGCAAAGCACATTTCCGCCCGAGGGCCGAAAAGATCTGTTTTGCGCCCGCTCAAGAGGTATGAAAAGTGGCATTTTGCGACCGGGTGTGAGAAAAATGATTTTTCGGAGGTCGATTCATCTGTTTTGAGTCTCTCGATTCACATACCTACCTGTATAATAAATAACGAATTAAAGAATAAAAAGACGATAAAGATGTGATAAAATGTCTCGATATCGTTAAATCCGGCTAATCATAGCATCAAAGAATTCATATTTCCGGTTTAATTGACTCGGTACAATTGTCATTGTCCAAAACGTATTCTTGGATCGGTCGTTAATATTTTTTCCCTGTATGCCAAGAGAGCATCATTAATTTAAAGATAAAAGACGTCCAGATTAAACCTCGCGGAAACCTTATAATGACCTAAGTGCAGTTCTTACTGTAATAAATTATCTCTCTCTCGCTCTTACAAAGTTGCCAACGCAACGCTCTTAATACTTTCGGATTACACGTACGATCTATGACTCTCGAAAATATCTTTGAGGTCTTGGCATAAATTATAAATATAATTTACAATTTCAAAATAATTGATGAACAATTTCATACAATTTTCATAGCTTGAGGAAATTAAATCAAATTTTGAAAAATTACCGTTCATATGAAATTTTATCGTGATTACTATTCTGGACAGAATTTACCGAAGAAGATTCAAATTTTTTGGACTTTGGAAACAGAAAAAAATATGAAAAAATGTCAAATTCTTATTGAGACGTAGAGTCAATGATAAAATGAAAGAGTAGACGAAGAATTAAATTCGTACGAGGGACTTGAAAGTATAATGTAAAAAAAAAAAAAATAAGAAAAGATAATTTCGAGAAGAACAAGAAGCAGACGCGAACGTCGAAAGCTCGGCGCCATCTGCATTGCAAATATCCGTGGCGCCAATCTGGCCAAGATTCGTAAATCGCATATATATAACCTGATGCAATTCAGAGACATGCAAATACGTGCATATGTGAAGTTATAAGCAAATATTGAGATAAATATTAAAAACATTTACCACGAAGAGACTTTT
The DNA here is from genome assembly GCA_018257835.1 of Euura lappo. NCBI lineage: Eukaryota > Metazoa > Arthropoda > Insecta > Hymenoptera > Tenthredinidae > Euura > Euura lappo. The sequence goes on from JAEUYN010001673.1 coordinate 16,427, forward strand.
GAGACTTCCGGTCATTGAATCGACCCGAGGAAAAAGACTTTGAATTCTTCGATAAATCAGGTCAATTTTAATCAATCAAAGTCGGATATCGATCATCGTTAATTGAGTCGTATTTTTGGGGATGGAATTGTACGCCCTTTATTTTTGACCCGAGGGGATAAATTGATCCGAGGAATTCGCGGGTTTTATAAGCTGGACGAGAGCCAGGGGACATTTGACACGAGACAACTAAATACTATATAAATTTCAAATTAAAATACGAAACTCCGAGGTCTTCTTCTTCTTCTTCTTAGCAAAGAAGCTGTTAGTTCGGCCAAGTAAACACACATTAGCCAAAGAATTTTCTTAATCCAAAATTAGTCCGTAAAAGAAGAAGAAGAAGAAGAAGAAGGAGGAAAAAAATAAATAAATAAAAAAATCTATCAGACTCATGAACTGATTGATTGGACACATTTTGTAAACATTATTTGAGCAAAAGTGATCACGTCACGAGATATTACAACGTTCAATCAACATGAAACAAGATTCTTTCAGTACAGAATTTAGATGTTCTAAACAAATTTTTTATTTCACAAGCATTTCACACTGACGTCATATTCTCTGTTTTATATTCATTCGTCGTTTTGAAAACCTCGAATTATGAATGAAATGTGAAGAATCATGATTTTTTAATGTTCTCAGAGCTTAGAAAATTATAACGTGAATCAAAAGGCGGGAAAAGGATTTTTGAATCTCGACGATTTTCTACAATCCGCAAGAATTATAGATTAGAATAAATTAAATTGAAACAATTAAATTCACAATTTTTGTAATACCAATTATAAATATTTAATTAAAATATTGGAAAACTTAGAAGTCATTCAATTTTGGAATTTCGATTTTTAGGACCAAAAAAGAAAAAAAAAACGTTGTTCTCTAAATTTACCAAAAAGGCAGATTGAATGTTTGCGATATTAAACCGAGTCTTTGAATTATAGAATTTATTCGTTTGCTAATCAATAAAATCGACAATTGTCAATATTTTAATTGAGTACAAAAACGCATTCAGAAATAAATCGGAAGTTATTCATGGGAGAAAGACAACAAAAAGAAAGAAAGGAACCAAAAACTGGTTAATTAGTCATTTTTTTCTGATAATTTACGTGTAAAAAGTATAATTGAAAATTGCCTCGATTCGACCTGATTTATGTAGTTCAAACAAGAAAGCCTGTGGGCATTTTGGCTGGATTTATGATCAAGCAGCGGTGTTAATACCGTAATTAGCGCTCGAGATGATCATTAAATATGAGATATTAGGTGACAGTTGCAGAGGCAGTTTGAAAGCCCAAAGTAATCTCTTACTTTATATCCCCACCAATCAAGATCGTTATACCGGTTGGTTGGGACGAATCAAATCGTCTTTATCGCTTCGTTGTGAGAAAAACGATGAATATAATCTATTAATAAACAAATTTCGATGCGATGGAATTTTCAAAAATTTATCCACGTCAAAGTGTCTCAAGAATTTGAAACTAAAATTGAAAGTATTCAATTTATTCAATTATTATTCCTATAATTTTTTTTTTTAGTTCACGAGGACTTTGAATATGTGGGGAAAAAATTGCAGTTTTTAAATTTTCTATTTTTAAATTACTGTGAAATTTAATTTTCAGAAATATCTACAGCCTCTAAAGAGCCCGGAAAACGGTGGACTCGTCGATTCCGCTACTGTAGACGAAATATTTTACCAGGTAGTCGATTGAAATTAATTCACCTAAACTATTTTATCTATAATAGGTAATAATTAATTAATATCGCGATTATTTCTGGCTGTCGTTTCATTGGTCAGACCTGGGAGTGTTAATCGATGTCCCAAGACTGACTAAAGGAACGGTGACTGGAATTCGGTTCTTCTACGATAATAGTTATAAAATAATTTAAATGGTTAATCAAAATTATTTATGGTATCAATTTTATTGAGATGTGAAACCATTAGATAATTTCCTGTGTAATTATAATCTGCTATCTAAATTATTTATGCAATATAATGAGTGAATTTGACTTCCAATCAATTGTTAGAAGTTTTAATAATTTTAGTTGAATAATATTAAATATTGCTATTTTAGGTACCAGCGATACTGAGTCACCACGAAATATTTCTTGAAGAATTAAGAAAAAGATTAGAATCATGGGAACTGAGGCAAACTATAGGCGACGTATTTCTAGACGTGGTAATTATCCATTTAATCCATTAATCAATAACGAAAAATAGTTCATTTCATTCATTTGAATTTTCAATCATTAATTATAAACGATATTTTAATTCTTCTTTAGAAGAAATTTATAGAATTTGATTTTTTTTCTTCATTTACATCGTCAATTATTGATTCCAAAATGTATTTGAATTTTTTCTCAGAAGAATTTCATGTAATTTTGATTTTCCCGATTTCTTATATCATCAATTGATGGTTATAAACAATATTTCAATTTATCTGTCGAAGAATTTCATGTAATTTGAATTTTTTTCTCCATTTAGATCGTCAATTATTGATTCCAAAATGTATTTGAATTTTTTCTCAGAAGAATTTCATGTAATTTTGATTTTTTCGATTTCTTATATCATCAATTGATGGTTATAAACAATATTTCAATTTATCTGTCGAAGAATTTCATGTAATTTGATTTTTTTTCTTCATTTACATCGTCAATTATTGATTCCAAAATGTATTTGAATTTTTCCTCAGAAGAATTTCATGTAATTTTGATTTTTTCGATTTCTTATATCATCAATTGATGGTTATAAACAATATTTCAATTTATCTGTCGAAGAATTTCATGTAATTTGATTTTTTTTCTTCATTTACATCGTCAATTATTGATTCCAAAATGTATTTGAATTTTTCCTCAGAAGAATTTCATGTAATTTTGATTTTTTCGATTTCTTATATCATCAATTATTGGTTATAAACAATATTTCAATTTATCTGTCGAAGAATTTCATGTAATTTGATTTTTTTTCTCCATTTAGATCGTCAATTATTGATTCCAAAATGTATTTGAATTTTTTCTCAGAAGAATTTCATGTAATTTTGATTTTCCCGATTTCTTATATCATCAATTGATGGTTATAAACAATATTTCAATTTATCTGTCGAAGAATTTTATGTAATTTGATTTTTTTTTCTCCATTTAGATCGTCAATTATTGATTCCAAAATGTATTTGAATTTTTTCTCAGAAGAATTTCATGTAATTTTGATTTTTCCGATTTCTTATATCATCAATTGATGGTTATAAACAATATTTCAATTTATCTGTCGAAGAATTTCATGTAATTTGAATTTTTTTCTCCATTTACATCGTCAATTATTGATTCCAAAATGTATTTGAATTTTTTCTCAGAAGAATTTCATGTAATTTTGATTTTTTCCGATTTCTTATATCATCATCAATTATTGATTATAAACGATATTTTAATTTTTCTTTCCAACAATTTTACATAATTAGAATGTTTTTTTCATATCATCACTTACTGATTATAATAAATTATGAAGAATTTCTTCCATTTTCAGTTCACAAAGCCAGACGTCTTAGAGACGTATACACTTTTTTTAGACAATTGGAAATCGGCAAAAAAGGCTATAAAGACAACATGCCAGGCGAAACCAGCTTTCGCAAGATTCCTCGAGGTAATTAATTACACCGAATTCGAATTATGATCGTTTTGATTAAAAAAAAAAAAAAAAAATGAAAAATCTCTTATTTTCAGACAATGGAAAGAGAACACAAGGGAAAATTGGGTCTCGATCAGCTACTGATAAAACCAGTTCAAAAAATTCCACGTTACGAATTGCTCATTCAAAGACTAATAAAACACACCGACCAACATCATCCGGATCACGAACTCCTGACGGCGGCTCAAAAAGAAGTCCATGAATTAGTGGTGAAGATTAATTGCACCGAACGAGAATCTCTCGAGTGGGAACAGCAGCAGACGACTCTCAGAGAAGTCCAATCTCTGGTCGAAGGACTAGCCGGGATCGTTACCAACGACAGGTAGAAGATTGAAACAATTTTTTTAAGAAACTCCTATAACTGAAGAGAATCGTTCTAAATTTTTGCTAAAAATTATGTAAAACTGAAAAAGTTGTGAATTTTTGAGTAGAAAATTTTTTTTGCATGTTCAAATTATGTCTATGAATTTTTTTTATACACCTACTTGATTTACTTGAATCGATTTTTAATAAATTACAGAGCTTTCATAAGACACGATTTAGTGACCATTGCGTCCAATCAAGGAACCAGGAAGGAAAGGGCCTTGTTTCTATTCTCTGATCTCCTCGTGATAACGAGCATAAAGAGAAGGAGTGGGACGATAAGAAAACCCTCGACGCAAGTGTACAAATTTTTGCTCTCTACATACATTTTTTTATTACTATAATCTTATCAATGAATTTTTTTGGAAAATGTACAGGAGTTCCTGTCCGAACAGTTTGGTCGGATTATTGGAGGCCAATAAGTACAAGATGTTGATGAGGATAGCGTTGGACGATCTCGAAGTGATGAAAGGTAATTGCGATTCGATATTAATTGGTTTTTTGATTTTTTTTTCGACATATTTCACTTTTTTTGCATATTTTCTTTAGCGAAAGATGAGAATCTTAGAAGAATGGCACGCGAAGTTGATCATTTGAGAGAAGACTGTTCAACTCTGATGCGAATAACTGAATTGACCGCTAATTTACACGGGGCCAAACAGCAATTGGAGGAAGTAATAAAAGAACTACTTGGACAAACCCAGAGACAACTTGCCGAGAGAAATGCTGCACATTCTCAACTGGCTTGTCTCGAATTGACCCTGAACACCCAGTGAGTATCAGTAGCGTCAATTAGCGTGAATTCAACGATTAAGATTTATAAAAAATTTAATTTCCTCAATTGTTTTTTTTTCATCTTTCAATTCCTTTCAGAAGCTGCTGTGATAAAAAATTATTCTTCATCATTTTTAGCCTCTTTTTTTACAAATTCCGCTAGTGGCCCAAAAAATTGGACCATTTTAGGACGTGGATAAAGTCAGAACGCGTTGATCGATTTTGGAAAAATTTTTTTTCCTACAAAGTAGAAGAATCGGGCTTTGATCTGGGTTTTGAAAAACTAAAAAATCTGCACTTGCTGCTGAGATACAAGCTCTTGAAAAGTCGGATTGATGAAATGTTGATGGAAAGATTTTTGAGAGCCTGCGGTTCTAAAAAACGCGTATCTCAAAGACGAATGGAGATTTTCGGACGATTAAAAAGCGAAATTGAAGCCTCATTCTTCTACTTTCGAGGTAAAAAAAGTTTTTCAAAATCGGTCCACGCGTTCAGATTTTATCCACGTTTTAAAATGGTCCAATTTTCTTGGGCCGCTGTGAAAAAATAGTAAAATCGTGCGATTTCAATGATTTCAGAGCCGGGATAGAAAACATTTCCGTGATGTTCACGAAGCCTGACAAAAGGGCGAGTTGGGAGGAGAGCTTCAACGATGCCAAACAAAAATTAGGTGAGATAAAAGCGTTGAAACGATTTTAAGCCTCATTTATTTTCCCCTCCAATTTTTCCCTGCGTCTCTTATCTCTAATCGTAGTCTTTTCTCTTTCGATATCGTTCAGCTCTCTCAGCCGACCGAAGACCGTGTCCAGAATTCGTCGGTCCGTTGCCAATTCGAAAGACTAGGGCCGGTCTTCAGTTCACTTGCGCAGCTCCGACTTTGGCCAATGGTCAAGGACCCAGGGACGTCTGGGTCTGCAACAGTGACGGATACGTTGGTCAGGTCTGCGTTTTGAGTTTGACCCCTGAGCCACCCCAGGTCACCTCCTGCAATGGCGTATGCAACGCGAGGATATTGTGCGTTGCTGGAATTCCGGCCTGCACCCAGGGGTGAGGGGCCAAAAATATCATATTTTTTCCTTTTCTTCGAAATTCGATTAATTCGTGGATCAATTGGTACCTCGATCTCGGAATTATTGCCTCTAGAATTTTCTTTCTCTTGCTTTAGGAGCAAGAGAATCCCAAAATTGATTTTTCAGAACAAAAATTCGATTCTTCGAACCAAGTTGAAGTTTTTTAGATTCTGAATTCGAATTCTTAGATCCTGAACTGAACTTGTTCAGTCGGTCAAGGTCGACAATTTTGGATTCTGAAATTACAATCTTTTTCTTTCAATTCGAAATTTGTAATATTTCTTTTATTCCCGAGCTTTCATCCTAATTCAAGGTTTAATCGAGTTACTTTTTTCTTCTTTCCTTAATTTAGTATCCAAAATCGATTTTTTGAACCCCATAATTCGATTTTCAGAACCAAGTTCGAATTTTTCTTATTTCAAACTCGGTTTCTGTGATTCGGAATTTATTTTTCCGTGCTGAATCTCAGTGACGAGTTAGGAAGTCGATTTTTTTTATTTATAATCGAGATTTTTAGGCCCAACTCGATTCTATTTTCGATTACAATCTTGACCTTCTTTTTAATTCGCAATCGATTTTTCGGAGTTAAATTGCATCTTTTGGTTCCAAACTTGACGGTTTCGACCCAGAATTGTTTTATGGGATTTTTTTTCTCATGTCAATCCGCCAGATTTTTCCACTTAGAATCATACATTTTTGCATAATTTGCCACAAGGATATTGAATTGGGCTGAACCGTTTTTTTGACATACAAGATAAACAGGATTTTTTGTGGAAACAAAATTGAGTCAAAATCAGCCCAAATGATTTAGAATGGAATGGATACCCAAATAATTAATCAAACACCAAACTTTTTTTTAATCTTTGATAAAAAATGTCAATTTTTCGATTTTTGACTCAAAATTTAGAATAAAAAATAAAATATCCATCCGGAGCACCTGAATCTTTACACTTTTTGTAATTTTTACACAGATCGAACTTGTCTACCCCAAACAACATGAACAGTCCGTTCATCAGTAGCAAAAGTGGTATCAGTATATCGGTTCAGGACGCAGACGCAACGGGAGGAAATATACAATTGGACAGGTAAACAGAATTTTTTTTATTCCAGAAACAATGAAAAAATATTGTCCAAATTTTCTCCAAAACTGAAAATATGTCTTTATCTCGTTCCACAGTAGCTCGAGTTCCGAAGATTCGGATTCTGACGACATTCCATGTGCGGATGCAGGTAGTTCATCGTTAGGTGGAGATATATCGAGCTTAGAGGGTATGGAGGAGGACCTCAATCAACCGACCATGTGGCTTGGCACCGAGGACGGTTGCATCCACGTCTACAACTGCAGTGATAACATAAGGATTAAAAAGAACAAGGTCAAAATTCAGCATGGGAGCAGCGTCCACTGTATTATGTGAGTATCGCGGTCAGAAAATTAGAAAAATAAGGGAAACTACCATTTTTTTCCCATCTCTTCTTACATTTTTCTTCCTTTTTTCCCTCATTTGTTCTACAGATATTTGGACAACAAGGTATTCGTGTCACTGGCTAATGGAGACATCACTGTCTACTCGAGAGATCACTGTAAGTTTTAGAGAAACATATTCATGTATTGTATTTTTCATGGATTATTTAGATTATTTTCTCTCATCACACCGTTTCGTTCCAGCAGGTGGATGGATGACCACCGAGCCAACGACGATATCAGTTGGAACCGTATCGTCACCGGTCACAAAGATGTTACCGGTGTCTGGAAAATTGTGGTGCGGTTGTCACAACACGATTAAAATCCTCAACACACATCCTCTGGAAATAGAGCACACATTCTCGGCTAGCAGCGACACGAGCAGACCAGTATCCTGCATGGCGAGCTCCGGAGGACCCGGGGTATGGGTCTCCTTGCACAACAGTGCTGTGCTCAGACTCTTCCACGCCGTAACTTACGAGTGCTTGACGGACATCAATATCGCGCCTGCGGTCACCAAGATGCTCGCCAGTAAGTTTCAATTCTGATTTTCTTTTTGTGTGAAAAAAAAGTCTAAATTGTAAAAAAATACATAAGGTTATCAAAAATTGCCAAACATTACATAAAAAAGTTATAAAAAAGAATTCTAAAAGATTCCAGAGCGTTTCATTGATGTGAAAATAGTAATAATAATAATGATAATCGATCAATAAATCGTTAAAAAATCGAAGTTTATTTTAACGAAAACATTTAAACCTGTTGCAGGTTGCGATGACATCATTAGGCAACACAAAGCCGCCTGTCTGAGGGTGACCGCACTTTTGGCCTGTAATGAGCTGCTCTGGATCGGTACCAGTGCGGGAGTACTACTGACCGTTCCGATACCACACATCAAATCATCGACCCAAAGAATGTCCCAGCCACCCACAGTCACAGGTTCGACCCTTTTCGAGCTTTCATAATATCACTAATTAAAGAGAAAAAAAAAGTACAAGAAAAAACAAGCGGATTTGGGCTGACTATGAGCCAGCCTTCGAACGTCCCGTTATTTATTTCGTTCTCACCTGTTTTGAAATTTGCAAATCTGACCTCAGATTCTTGATCAGCGGTTCAAAAAACCTTCGAGTTCAAATTTCCGTAAGATTTCGAATGTTTTTAGTATTTTTCCCACCAAATCGGACTCGCCATTTTGAATTTCGCTAATCTGACTTCAGATTCGTGATCAGTGACCCAAAAAACCTACGAGTACCAAGTTTCATCCAAATCCAAATGTTTTTAGTTTCTTTTGCAGCATATCGGATACGCCAAATGAAAATTTTGCAAAACTGACTTCAGATTCGTGATCAGCGATCAAAAAAAACCATATGGTACCAAATTTCATTGAAATCCGTTGATTCGTTCTCAAGATATCGTCATTTTTGTTGCGTTTCTTAGAATTTTGTTATTTGAATAGTTCAAAAAGTACTGATTCGATCGAAGCCAAAATCTAATCGGTTCTAAGTTGAGAAAAGCCCCGTCGATTGAGCCCAAGTTGATCGAAATCCGACCCCGCGTTCTCGAGATATCGCGCGGACAAAAATGTGGTCACACACAAATGGTCGGAGGTGATTCTTTGGACCTCGAAACGTGAAGATTTAGTGAAAACTCAACTGTTCATTTTCGGGTTGACCACAATAACTTCCTTTTTTCTCTGAAAACAGAGAAACGGGAAGTTAAAAATTATTTCATGCTCGAAAACATTATCTGATCAAATTTGAAGAAAAAAGAGATGATGAAGAATCGTGATATATCAAATTTCATGAGAATCTCACAAGTCTTGGGTTTCGGGACAAAAATTACTAATTTTGGAAATCTGACGTTCGATTCGTTATCAACGAGTCAAAAAATATTCAGATAACAATTTCAACCGGATATGGAAGGTTTTTAGACTTTTTTCAGAGCTTATTCTGTATGATATTTTGAATTTAACCCAGACAGCAGAATTTTGGCTATAAATTTTTACTTTTTTAGTCTCTAAATTTTGCCCAGGTATAAAAATTTAGATGACGTCTATTAGACAACGGATTTGATTTTCTTCAGTTTTCCGCTGTATAGACAGCAACCAAAAAACGTCCAATTTTCTTTGGAAACAATGTTCTTTGAATAATTCCTGGAACCTAATCGGCTATCGGTTCAAAAAAACCGCGTTGATTGAGCCCAAATTCATCAAGATATCGAGTTTCACAAGTTTTTCCAATTCGAGTTCTGCGCATGCGCGGAGTACAAAAACTACCACTTTTAGCCTCTGGGCCACTTTAACCCCGAAAACGGCTACTTCTGTGTACCGGAAAAATCATCAAACCTGCTGTTACTAAATGAACTTTAATTTACCGCATCAGGAATTCCACACGGCCACACTGGACACGTTCGGTTCCTAACCTGCGTGGAATCAGCGTCCCCCGTGAAGCCCGACCCTCGTCCAAAGTTGGACAGATATTCGCTAAAGTCCGGTAAGGTCCAACAGAGCAACGTAAACATCGGTAAATTATTGGTGATATCGGGTGGCGACGGGTACGAAGACTTCCGCGGTCCCCAAGCCTCGGCCGAGCTCCAGGCGGGTCGCGAGGACTCCACGAATCACTTGCTCCTTTGGAAGGTTTGATAAAAGCCTCAGACAATACGGCCAATGAAATGGCCTTGGGGATCCAGATATTGAAAAAACAATTACGACAAAAAAAAAGATAATTATCATCCGCTAAGGGAGCTAATCAAAGTTCCTGAGGAACGAGAATCGGCGAACCCAGTTGAGAAGCCCAGAAGTTGAGGCACTGCCAGCCGGACACAGGGATGGAGTCGGGGCTGAAAGTCAGAGGTTTTGGTACCGGACAGGAAAAATGAATTTTATGACGTCAGGGTACAGAAACCCGTGCGGAAAGTAGCAGGAAAGTGAGAAAAGTTTGTTTTAGGATGAAATGCGAATGAAACGGAGAATTAAGGTTCAGGTTCAGGTTTTAAAAAAACAGCTTTTTCAGATCGTGGAAAATTTATATTTTTTTATTTTGATTTTTTTTCTCATTGGGGATGAAATTTGAAAAAGTGAGTGACAGAAGATTGTCCGTATGAAATATGGAAAAAATTCTGTGTGATTAATCACGTACCGTTATCGAAGAATTGAGGCATGTAATTTATCGTATTAAAATATTGCATATCATGTGAAAAGTTAATAATAAATTATTCATGTAGAATCAATTATGAGGTACAATAAATTCTACAAATTGACACATTTTTCTTATTTTCAAATTTGTTAATCAGTAATAATCGTAATATTACTCTTGTATATTCTATCATATTCAGAATTATATGACAAATTACATGCTTGATTACTTTTTTCATAACAGTATCAGGAATCTATCGATATCTGATTTTTACTTGACACCTATCGTATTCATACGTATATAATAAGCCTATTTGAAACATAGGCCTTATGAAAATATAAACTCAGTTATGTACATACATACATTGGATTGAGAAAATGAAATTTAATGAATAAAATGGATTTAAAAAAGTCAAAAAACAGATTACAAAAAAACTATACAAATATATTATAATATTATAAAGTGCCAAATCCTTTTTTGTTCTCTTTGTTTCTAATTATTTATTCAACTAAAATCGCAACTTATATGAAAATAAATATTATATAATATATATTATAACAAGACGTTACAAATTTGAGAATGAAAAAAAAATTTAATAAGTAAATAAATAAATAACAAATAAAAATGATGGAAAAATAAAGAAATTTATTACATGATTTTTTTTGAAAAAAATTTACACAATTAAACATCTTATAACGTTTTCTTTTCCTTTATTTTGTATGAAAGAATAAAAATGCTTTTTAACTACAGAGAATAAATTATATATTATAGAATATTGAAAAGAAGGAGGAGGAAGAATTAATGTATACGTAGATCGCATTTATATGAAGTTTGTTAAAACTGCGAAAGAGAAAAATTAATGAAATTAAAGAATTCTATTGAATGTTACACGTAACAATGTTCAAAAAAATATATATACATATATATATATATAATAAATATTATATTATAAATGAATAAAAACATTTCGAGTGTGATATATAATAATAATAATAATAATTAGGCCATCATCTACTGTCTAGTATTAGTAGGTATTAATAATCACAAGGATGCGATTTGTACTATATAATATACTCTCATGATCATATGAGAAATTAGAGAAAAAGTCACTTTTTCTCAAACACAGAATTATTGAGAGAATGCAGTTTATATATAAAATATATATATATATATATAAATGGTGGATAATAAATAAAAGAAGTAACACCGAATTTCAATTTCCTCAAGAGCTTAATCATTCAGGATGGATATCAAATTTATTTTATCTTTCTATTCTATTTTTCAATATCGTACTTGCTCAATAGTTGAATCAATACGAGAATATGAAAACGAAGAAGACAATATCGTTGCCAAAAAATAGAAAAAATAATGCCAACTACAAAATAGCTAAGTGGTAAAGAGAAAAAAAAAAGATCAAATCTTCCTTGTATACGGTACCTACTGTTTCAGATATGAATTCGAGATCAATTGATTTATACGTGTATTTCAATCAGGATTCGAAAAAAAAAGCTCAACTCAATATCGAATTTATAGAAAAAAATATTAAATAAAAAAAATAAAATGAATAAATAAATAGAATGAAATGAGACAAACAAATCGTAAGAAATTAAATAGAACGTACATAAATAAATAAAAGAAAAGTTCAAATTTCGCGAGTACTTACAATATATTTTATAGGTACAATATATAATTAATGTGAAGTTACATATAACGTTATTCACCAATATATAACGTAGTATTTGTATACCCCACCCATAATTTAACTTCTTTTTATTAATTTTACTGTAGAGAAAAGAAAACAAAAGAACACACGAAAAGAAAAAAAGAACAAGTATGAAAATTGAATGAGTTTCATATAAAAGAAATAAAGATAAAGAAAATAAAACTATAATAAGTAATAGAAACTATTGTATAATGTAACTATAAAATAGAAATCCCAGAAAATTTATTATATATATTTTGTCTATCAAGAAAAAGTAAGAGGAGAAATAAACAAATGAAAAATTCAATATTACATTATACTACTAAAATTAACTAGGTACAGAAATTCGAGTAAAGGAACAACAATAACTTATTCCCGCAACTTTGATTAATGTATACTGTAGATTATATCTAAATATATACGTATTAAATATAAGTATATATAGACTATAGATAAACAAAATAGACGAGGGAGAACAAACTTGAAAAAAAGAAATTAAAATTAACAAACAAAAATAGATAAAATATGCCTTTGTAACGCAAGACTTTCAAAACATGTGTAGCTGAATGAAAAAAAAAAAAAAAAGAATAAAAAAATGAACAGAATAAATGAATCGGTTATCATTGCATCCTTGCAATTTTGCATTCAATATTACGTGAAATACTCCAATATCAGTACATATGGTGAACGTAAAGTAAATTCCAAAAGCGCCTGTCAGGCTGCAACCAGCCTTACAAACACAGTCGATAAGGAAGAAATCGTTACCGATTCATCAAAAGTAAAACAATCTACAGTCGGTAAAAAAGATTTGCATCACCGGTCGGTAAAGTAAAGGAAAGATTTTTATCGATGTGTGGTAATCGACACGTTATCGACGTAGGGTTCGATAGACATTATCGACAGTCGGTAAGGTAGATCGTTTTGTTTTTTTTTTACAAAATTGCTATTCTCGCTGTTCTTAGTGACTCACGCTTAGAATAACTTATATTGCAAAAGCACTGTCGACAAACTTCACTCATTATTGGATGCGTAATAAACACAATATATTCATGTTTAAGATTCAGAATCAGTTAAAGATTTATATGTTGCTAATTATTAATAATAATGGAAAAAATTCTGTAATCATTTTGACGAGTCAACGATATAGGTAAAATGAACGAGGAACTTGTGTAGGTAAAATGTGAAAATAATCGATTCAATCGAAACGAGATTTGCAATCGATAATTATTTATGCTGAATGAAAATTCTTTGCAATAGAAGTTTTCGAATCACGGTGAGAGTTCTACAGCATGATACAGTGTCCATCGACCATTTTTTGAGGTCCATGAACTTGTTTTAGGTATTCGGAGGGCCAAGGGCGAGATCCTCTTCTACATCCTCTATGCTGGCGGTCTGTTTATCTTTATAACAGAATAAGAAGAAAAAGAAGAAGAAGAATAATTAGAAGAACCCCTCAGTTCTTATGATCTCATTACTTTAATAATATCTCATCCAAAAATAACATTTCCGGATATGAGTTCACACGCTCTTTTTTTTTCTTTCTTTCTTTTTTTGCTCATTCAGATTAAGACCGTTGACGTATACTACGTTATGTACATAGCGTATATCTTGCATGCGATAAAAAGTTTATAAGACGCCGTCAAACGTACGTTTTTTTGGTTGACCAGATGTTGAAGCTGATTTTTATCTCATCCTCTGACTCCTCGCATTCCGTATTATGACGTCACTTACATTTTCATATCCGTCTAACGACTTGAAAGAAATGTTTTTTTTTTTGCCTACCCATTAAAACAGTCGCAAGGATCAAAAACCGCCGAAATAAGGTCGATCGATAACGATATATGATCGATGACTCAATAGTTCAAGTTCAAAGACATTGATTACAGGATAGAATTACACGCTGATCGCATTACACTTTCTCCTTTCGCGAGGGACCCCCGACTTCGCTTATCCAACGTACCGCGATTCACACAGTCTCATATCTCTCGCGTTGTTGATTGTTGATTGTTTATCGAAACAGAATTATCATCTGGTCGAGTCAGTGCAGGATGACTCATTGACGAGTGTCTGCCGCTATCAACGAACAAGAATAACACAACGCGGACGATATAAGAGCTGGCTACTTTTTTCTCAATGCTGTTTTGTGGTCCGAAAAATGTTCCAAACTGTACAGACTCGAGGCGGGAAAACTAGATTTGAACCTCGACGAGTTTACAGTATGAAACCCAAATTTGATGAAAAAAAAATTCAAAATTGTAAGGTATAAAACTCAATAACTTCTACAATTTTTTATATTTCTCGATGAAATTTGGTGTCCACGCTCAAGGTACAAAAACTGATTCAGAAAAAAATCACCGACCATTTGTGATCGATAATTCTTCTAGTTTCGTTAATCTTCGAAGCCCCCTCCCTGGACGAATGTCAGTGTAAAAATATAGCGGAGTATTTAAATGACGTCATCGAATTCCCACGACAATCCTGGACCCGTGTAGACACGCGGCTGTGCCCATGGGTGACATGTGTGACCTCAGAGTGTCGTCCGCGAGGCGCGGAGTGTGAGATAGGCTCGTACAGCACTCGCGATCAGATATATTGACCGGGTATTTTCTCGTTTTCTCTTTTCCATATCCGATTGTCAATCAATACCGCATCAAACCCTGATTTGCCCTTCGACGCCCTCTCGGTCTTGACGAGCCCGAGTAGTCGAGGTACGTTAGACCCAGACAGCACAGGCCTAAAATTTTTCACGTTCAAATCTTGTCTTAACTCTTATAGACGTCGTAAAGTCGAACATACGACCACTTTCAGACAACTTTGAGTCCTTTGCTGTCCGGATACGTGGACGAGACAGAGCGCAAAATTTTCCCACTGAATTGTTCCGATCCGGGATCCAGTTGCTCTCCGGCATCGCTGCTAAAGTCTAAACTACTCGCAGTCGGTGACCCTTGTTATACCGCAGAGCCTGTATCGCCCCGGCGAGATAACAAACTGTGGGAAACCGTTTCCATACACTCTCGTTTAGCGACTCGGTTTAATCCATGCCATTGTTTCATGCGATTCGAATTAACCGATTTCGTTGCCAATTAGGCCGCTTAAAAAGTGGGGAACGTCTTCATCGATCGTCAAAGAGCGCAATCTGCGAGTATAAGATAAACTGAATCGTGGTCAGATATTGTGTAATAAAGTAGTTTATTATTAGCTCGGAAAAGGGGGGAAGGGGAATAAATGAGGAGAGAGATAATCGTATACGGTGCACCGATGATAAATTGTCTGGTCTAGAAATCGGTCAGGGTATATACGTATAGTTTGTACGGAATTTCATATGGTCTACACTAGTATGGTCGGTGGGAGATAAAAATCGGGAATTAAAATATTATTAATTAACGGGATGGGCGGCTCTAAGCACGTCACATGAATCGGACCACCCAAATCTTGCTCGTTAGGATCGGCTACGCCATTATATACCGGCGACGCGTAGGAATTATTCTACACGTTACATGTATAGTTACGAAATAATGATATTGGCTACATGCACACTTGCACATGTTACGATAGACTATCTGTAACAAATATTAATCACGTTATCGACAAGGTCGATGTTATCACGGTGTACAAATTACCGATTTTCTCGTAAACTGTTGCTTCTATGGAAAAAATGTAGTCTACAAAAAAGTTGAAGCTTTTTATGACCTACAATTTTTGTACGAACGATTTTTTTTTAGAGTTTAAGGTTAACTAGATAATTATAGAATTATAGAACTATGCAAAAGCCGATTTTTCGAAAAATCGATGACACGATGGTAGAGAACTTACCGATTTTCTCGTAAACTGTTGCTTCTATGGAAAAAATGTAGTCTACAAAGAAGTTGAAGCTTTTTATGACCTACAATTTTTGTACGAACGATTTTTTTGTAGAGCTTAAGGTTAACGAGATAATTATAGAATTATAGAACTATGCAAAAGCCGATTTTTCGAAAAATCGATGACACGATAGTAGAGAACTTACCGATTTTCTCGTAAACTGTTGCTTCTATGGAAAAAATGTAGTCTACAAAGAAGTTGAAGCTTTTTATGACCTACAATTTTTGTACGAACGATTTTTTTGTAGAGTTTAAGGTTAACGAGATAATTATAGAATTATAGAACTATGCAAAAGCCGATTTTTCGAAAAATCGATGACACGATGGTAGAGAACTTACCGATTTTCTGCGAAACTGTTGCCTCGACGAAAAAATGTGACTGGAACAAAAAGTTCGGGTTTTTCATTCACCTACAATTTTTGCACAATATAGTTTTTTCGAAAATTCTGAAGTCACAGAATTGACCGATTTTTTTCAAGATCGATGAAACGGATAACTGATTTTCTCTGAAATGATCGCTCTTATGAAAAAAACGTATTTCACAAAAAAGTTGAAGCTCTTTACGGTCTACAACTTTTGTTTGAAACTTTTTTTCCGAAAGTGTAAGGCTTCCGAGATAATCGATACATACAGAAGAACCGATTCGTGAGTAAAAAAAAGTCTGCATAATCGATATCCGAGATGTATGAAAAATTGCCCAATATTTTACAGTATAAAAAAATTAAAAAAAAAAAAAAAATGAGGATGAGAAGTGTGATGGAACACCTAAGGTAAACCGCGTCTGTCCACCCAGTTATCCGCGCAGGCAGCCAACTGTAGTATCAAGTAACCCGGATCGAAAGCTTTCTAACGTCAGCGTGGCTCGCCTGTCCGAATCGGTTTAGCCGTTTCGGAGGAGAAACTGATCAAACTGACATACTTTATTTTTTTCCTATTTAATTGTGGCTCGACAACGATCCATCATTATTTTTCAAAATACGAACAGAACCGCAGGAAACAGAAGTAAAAACATGCCGGTTTCGGCTGCATACGACCCATGAGTCAGCCTTTCAACTTCCCGTTATTCATTTAGCTTCCAACTGTTTCCAATTTCGTGAAAATGACTTCAGATTCGTGATTTAGTGACCCAAAAAACTTTCTAGTCCCAATTTTCGCTAAGGGCAGCGAGTTTTTTTTTTCCCTCCTGCCAAAGTTTTTTCATCCCGCTGGCAAGTTTTTTTCCCCGGTCAAAAAACTGTGACTTCCATCCCTAAAAAAAACACGATTTTTTAATGCACTTGTGGTAGAAGATAATATCCTCTTATATTCTCTAAAAACAGCAAAACTGGAAGTTAAAAAATGAATTTCCTACCGAATGAGAAAGAACTCGACGCCGACGTAACGATGCTTAAAAGCACCGCGTCGGAGGTCGACCCGGGTTACATACGTGCAGATAATTGAATATCTTTGCGTTACCTTTTGATCAGAGCTCTGAGCGTTGGGGTAACCAATCCGCGTTCGTAATGGAGGTGTATTACATATTCCGTATTATATTATTACGGCAAGAGAGCCCGGCGTACGGACCCACCGTCATACACGTACCTATAATATTACGGATAATATATTATTCAGGAAATATTTGATTCGATACAGGGAAAGTTGAACGGGCCGCGCGGTATAGTTGACCGGATATTTAACTGCCTCGGACGTCTACGTAACGCGGCGATAAACGCGAAAACATTCGGACTCTTGAGGATATTTTCAAGTCTGCAGAATAAAAAAATTAACTTTAATTAATCGTGACGGTGAGATTGAAAGCGGACAAGATTCAGGTGGTCTTACCTACACGGTACGAATTCCGGTGGGGGGTATCAAAAACGAGGCGAAGCTAGAACCTTATTTCACAAGAGGAGGAGAGAGGGGAGGGGGGCCTACGCAAAGTTCTCAGATTCTTGGTACGAGAAGTCAATCTACCCACGTGACAAATACCTTTACCTTATTTTTGTTCCCTTTTCTTTATTTCGTTACAGACTTGATGTCACTAACCTTGAACGCAATTTACTTGTCACCGTTAGAATTACGGGCAGCATTTAATTGTGCTGGACGGCCGGGCGGCCCAGTTTCTGACACCTTTTAAGAATACCAGCTGAGGTAATTTTCTCAGTGATTGGAAAAGAGAGAATAAAGAATTCAGAATTTTGTCGATGGATATTCATGTGGAAGGCATATAAAGTAGCTCTTTTTGGATGTGGGCATGATATCAGTTTATACTTTGACGCCAATCGAGGATCCCTCCGGACTACAGATGACAAATGACTCAAAAAGTATCAAACTGCCATAAAAAGTCTTTTTCTCACACCCGGTCGCAAAATGCCACTTTTCATACCTCTTGAGCGGGCGCAAAACAGATCTTTTCGGCCCTCGGGCGGAAATGTGCTTTGCGCCCGCCTAAAGCGGGCGCAAATGACTCTTTTCCTGCCCTCGGGCGCAAAGTTCCGTTTTGCACCCGCTCACTCGGTCTGAAAAGAGGCATTTTTGCAGACCAGTTGTTGAGAAAAAAATCGTGTGCAACACGGGCGCAAGACTATTTTGGCGAGTGTGATTGCAGTACACTCGCCTTCGGCTCGTACTGCAAATTTCACACTCGAAAAATAGTGTTTTGCGCCCTTGATACACAATATACTATTTTAACGCCTCTGTTATAAAAAACGTCTTTTTGAGACAGTCCATGAAGTTAACTGTAGAAATTGCAACTTGGGGGATCAAAAACAGGCGTCAAAAAGATACTTTTTAACGCCTCTGTTATAAAAAAACGTCTTTTTGAGACAGTCCATGAAGTTAACTGTAGAAATTGCCACTTCAGGGATCAAAAACAGGCGTCAAAAAGATACTTTTTAACGCCTCTGTTATAAAAAAACGTCTTTTTGAGACAGTCCATGAAGTTAACTGTAGAAATTGCCACTTCAGGGATCAAAAACAGGCGTCAAAAAGATACTTTTTAACGCCTCTGTATAAAAAAGAACATTTATTTCTCTCAAAATGAAGCGTTTATCATCATGATATAATTTTATCGATTTTCTGACCATATACAAAAATTAATTTCTATTTGTGAGTTCATTAGTTTGACATTCAATGAATGAATGATTTACATTTTTTGGAGTCAGTGTCCGATCGATTGTCTACTAATTTGCAGATAAAATACAGATTTTCTAATCACGACACGTTCTAATCAATGCAGAAAGGATTTTCTTCTCGAAGAAGAAATCTCCACTAATTTGACGAAAGAAGAAAAAAAAAGTTTAAAGCTGATCCGAGGGGTCAGAAACCGAGGCTGCCGTTCGCGTTATACGACTCGGCGTCTGTGATGCTGATTAGCATTAGAAAATTATAAAATAATAAGGAAGCTAATCGTGAGTGGCGAGGCTCGGCTCGCGAAGGAGCTATAAAACTAACTTTATTTTACTGCAATAATAATTCTGAAAGTAACAGGTAGGGTGGGGTTCAGGGTACGGGGTATAGATAGAAATACGCGTACGGTGCCCGTCTATCAGCCACAGGTATGTAACCTACCTGTGTTTAACGAGCGAACCTCGCCAGTGTCACTGACCGTTAGGCAAAGCGCCTGTTTAATAAGAACCAGCTGTGAAGTGGTAACGGTAGGTATTCCGATAAAACTCTGATGATCCTAGCTAATTATTATAGATACACTAATAATTAATTAGCGTCTGTACGGAGATATTATACCGGGTCGATGAAAACAAACCGTTTGATGAATGAACAGTAGCTACTCCAATCGCATCGACAATGAGAGAGCAGGCATAGGCCGAATTCTTCAGCGTAGTGGTAGCATTTCCTGTCCCCGGCGATACTTTTATTCTTTCCTCTCTTTTTTTATGATTGCCTACAAGCTGCAGTGAACAGGCGTCGGGTCTGTGGAAGTCGCGTAGTTTGAGAACCACACAAACACACGTAGAATGTGGCCACTATGGGTTTGTTGATAAGGAAGTATGAACTGAGTTCTTGTTTTTATTTTATTTTTTTTTTTACTCGAGGCAAACGCACCGTGAAACTATGAATGAAGCATTCTCGATTTTTCGATAACGCGATAAGGAGAAACCTGCCGGTGTTGCCGGTGGCGGTTGATAACGCGAAACCGAGTTTCTTATCTGTAACGAGCGAAGGCGATGCCTCTACTCGTGGAAGGCCTAAAATCGGAATAATTGATTATTCAACTCCCGTATCGGTTTACCATTCGAGTGTCGAAGCCGATCGTATCGATCGCCGATCGAAAATTCAGCTCACAGAACAATGGCACCACCGCGAAGAAGGAGTAATGTAATCGTTAGTGGCTCGGATGTCACGCCGGGGTCTTTGGTGTCCGACACTCTTCAAAGACAGTTTTCGTTTTTTGATACAACAACCACACTGAAATATGGTTAGTTAGGCATCTGGCTTCATATAAACATGACGAGAATCGTGATCTTCGTTCTTTTTTCTCTTTCATCGAGTCTTTTGCGTTCAAAAGTTACTTTGGAGCACAGAAAAGAAAGAAAACAAATACAAAATTAGATGAAACAAAATTTTGTATTCAAGAAAACTGACGCAAATTATTGTTTATATACCAGTATTATACCAGTATAACATGAAATCTGCAAAATAAGTTTTCTGTTCCTTAGATCGTCGATTTTGTTCTCATTATCCTCATATGCGGTAGCTGTGGTCAATTTTTTTGACAGTATAAGCCAGGCTGTGTCCCTGAGGTAGAACGTCCCCAGTCTAGAAGGCAGTGGATGGCTGCGCGCAGCGAGCTGCGCATCGACTGTTGCCACCGCATCCAACCTCGAAATGGACAAAACTGCGGGAAGAACACTGCAAAGACATGTACTTTGGGTATTGTAAGGCGATATTCGCCACGATTATGTCAATGCATTATAAGAAAAGTGACATTATATGTCTGAGTCTGAGCCAAATCGGTTCTACTATTGAAATTTTTGAATAATTTGACTCTACGAGCTGCGTATTGTGGATTATACAGAGTGAATTTTCAACGAGTGAACAGTCTGAAGTTGTCTGCGAAAGCTTTCTGTGTCTGAAAGCTTATTTCGTGATTCTAGCCAACTTCAGACCGTTCAGTCGTTATAGGAATTCACATAGGATGATGACAATTAATTACTATAGTCTAATAATCGATCTTTCTGATGTGATAATTCAAATGACAATCCAGAATTTCGGACCCCACTTCACCCTCATTACCCCTAATTTTTCATAGATTGTACATACAAAAAATAGGACAGATCCTAATGTTATAGCGACTTCTTTGTGAATATGACATTTCTTCTTTCTTTGTGCGTGCATCCATCTCGCTTTCTATCTATCGGACGTTGGTGGCTGGTCGTGGTTCGCACGCACTCTTTGTTGCGAAACCATATTAGTACATCCTGCGTTGCATAAATATGTATAATGCACAATGAGGACGGGAGAGTCGAGGGCCCTGAGTAGGTACACTAGCCTCGGTGCATCAGACTGGCCATATTAGCCGGACGAGTACGTATACCCGGAGTAGGAGGAGGACGAGGACGAGGGGGGGGTTCCGTATTTATTTATATTTATTGATTGGAATACCCTGCTGCTGCAGGCCAGGTGCACACGCCTCATTGTCTTTCCCGCGGAGCGGCGGGCACGCACGCACCTGGACCTGGCCTCGCATACATTCGGCCGCATTTTCTCTTATGCATCTGATCAAATACATCGTCAACGAACTCTATAACAATGAATAAGCCACGTCTGAGGGGACCAGTACACCATGATTCAACAAATTCTACATACTCCTCTTATCCAAAGTTCATTAGACATAGAAAAATGGACTTTTTAAAAAATCACTCGTCATAAGGTTTCAGACACACGGTTGATCCGATTATGTTCTTCGACGTCTCATTGTCTTCAGAGAGCAATTCTCCATCATATGAATGAGGGAAACTGAGAAAAAAAAATCGTGTGATCAGTTATGGTCAGTTATCGAAATTTAGCGACAATCTAGTCACTATTTTGCTGATAACTTGGTCCAAAATTTGTTTTTCCCAATTTCCCTCATTCATACGATGGAGGATTGCTCTCAGAAGGAAATGAGACGTCGAGCGACACGATCGGATCAACCGTGTGCCTGAAACCTTACGAAAAGGGATTTTTGAAAAAGTCCAATGAACGTTTGGATAAGATATAAACGATTTTTAGAGCATAGAGAATCTATTGAGTCACCAGTGTTTCCTTTTTTTCTCTCATTTCTGCGATTAAAAGAACAAAAAAAAAATGACTCGACGATAATTTGTGGCTACACCACACAGTCGCTGTATAAATACCCGGAGGGCCTGTCGTAATAACACAATTTATTTCAACGAGTCTATTGCGGCTATAATAGCTCGTAGCTGTATAGTTTTGTAAGAAAAAAAAAAAAGAAAAAACGCAGAATTATTCATTTAATTGAACTTCCCGAGTCCACACTGACAATTATCATCAGACCGCGGCTAACGGCGGCCTTACAAGCTATGGAATTGCGTTACATACGAGCCCGCTCCGGCTACTTGATACCATAATTGCATCGTTTAGCGGAATCGTAACGTGTGAATATGTTCCAACGCGCAAACTGCCCAGACGCGTAACAAGCCGCATGTGTGGTTATAACGTTTTCAAAACTGACCTACCGTTCTCCGAAGGTTTCTTTGTACCCGAGAGCCGAGGGGCTTTTCGCTTCAATTTTAAGATCACGAACTGCTTCCGGACTCACAGTTACTCCCAAGGAGGTCCATTGACCACCTTTCAATCTCAATGGCTCGGAAAATAAATTGCAAACACAGATTTGAGAGATTTTGCAAGATTTTTTTTCAAAAATTCCCACAGGAATTGGAAAGGATCACGAATTTCCAGAGGATTGTGAGAAGAATCCCAGGGGAATCAATAATGCAAAAGCTAATGAGATTCACTTCAATCTCGTGCTCACAGGATGACGAAGAATTCTGAAGACTTTCCAAGTAAAATGATTAAAAAAAAATCCTGAAGGGTTTCAGAAAACCTCAAAGACTGACAAAGGATTCCAGAAATTCGGAAAGACATTGACGAATTTCGAGATACTTTCAAATTTGACGAAGAATCCCGAAGCAAGCTATAAAAAATGTCCAAATAATTCTAGAGACAGAGAATTCTATTGGCTTGCGAAATAAATTTCAAAAGAATCCCGGCGACTCCTCAAGTCTTCCTATTTCAGCGAAATGATTAAAAATAATTTGATCTACTTAGAAAGAATTCCTAGAAAATCATATGAGGATATCTACAGAAAACGCGAAAAACCATCAACGTTTTTCAAAGTACTAACAACTTCGAGACGTTCCTTAAATTTTTACTATTTTTGAACTATTTGTGGACTATTTGAGTCACTTTTATAAACTTTCGAGGACATCCTGAGTGAATTAATTCCAAGTAATTCGAAGAGCATTACGTAGAATGCCAAAGACTGTATCGAAGAATTCCAGAAACTTCTGAAGACTAAGAGCCGCCCAGTAACATGGGGGACGTTCTTTTACTGTTAACCGACTATTCGAGCCTTCCAGAAGTGTCTATAGACACAGCCCTTTCTAGATTTCCGAGACTTCCAAGGACTCCAGAGGCCATCGTACAATGAACTCGCTAAGTGGCCCGAAAAAGCCCCTTGACCGCATCGCAAACAAGCCTCAATGTGTTATTAACGTTTCCAAAAACTGACCTACGATGTTGCAGTGAAAAGGTCGATGCGAACCGCCAGATTCATAGTTTCGATATTGATACGTTAGCTACGGGATCGCGAGGCCGTCGGACTTCTTCATCCTCTCTGAGCGGTGAATGAAGAAAAAAAAAGAAATAGAGAAATAAGTTGATTCAAGCCAGAGGCGGGTTGGTATTAATGCCTAAATCTCTATTATTATTATAATTATTCGTCCCTTGGGGCAGTAATGGTGCATTAGAACTACCATACATCGGTAGTGTGTTATTACTGTTAAATATCGTAGTGCAGTCGAGTGCGCAGGCATGGGCAGCATGGGCAGCATGGGCACATCCAGCTGAAAACCCGTATGCACGTTGCCCTACGTCACGTCCGCGTCCGCCAACTCCCTGGTCCAACTCCGCGTTTACCAATACCGGTATGTTGTGGTATATAAGTAAATGTGAGGAGGGTTCGGTACTTAGCTCACGTGTGGTCCACTCGTCCACTTCAACCTCTCGACGATCTCACCGAGCGATATAGACCCCTGGGAATTAAGACGTAGCCATTTAAAAACTTTTCCCCAAATCTATACATCCGTCTCTCTCTCTCGTTATAATGTTTTCTTTTCTTAGTTGAAAAAAAAAGCTAATTTTCATCCGGGTAACCCTAAAACGAAACAGATTAATTCACCAAGACTTTTACCACCTGACGACCAGGCCAACGATCCAGACTCAACTGACGTTGACCTCTGCGGGATATTGGGCCCCACTTTATGGCTACCTGCCTCAAATATTCTCATTGGTAGCGGGTCAATCTGATACTTCTTGTTTTATTTTTAATCAATTTCAGAATCGTGACGCACAGAAGGATAATCAACGGTCGAACTCGATCCTGCATGATGTCACATGGAGCAGAAAACAATGTTAGACCATTCGGATATCATGCTTTGGGTCATTTTGGGGTCTATTCTTCTTTTGGTCTCGTTTGCTGTTTGGAAAATCAATTTTCTGTCATTTCCAGTCCAATAGGATCAGCGCTATTCTTTCTTCAGATTGGATAAAAAGATCGTCGATTTTGAGCTCCTAAAAGAAATGTGAAAGCATTGAGCGATCATTTTGAAAAAGGTTTAGGGTTCTTCGTTGTTGAGAGGATAGATTTAATGTCATCCATTCCTTCTGCTGTGAGTCCCTAAAGTTTCACAACAAGATCAGAAATTTGAATTTAGACGATTTATAGCGGAACGAACCGCTTGTGTATATGGATATGATAATGTCGTCGATCTCCTATGCATAGGTTGTGGACGCGGTAGGTATGTAGAGAAGCAAGTGAATCTCCCGAACAGCGGGAGAGGACAGAGAATATAAAATGAAAAAGAAATTGTAATAATAAAAATGACTGATCTAAAAAAAGAAGCCAAAAAAGAAGAAAAAATATTGTGGAAGAGTGAAGCTCTGAGGTCTGTGTAGGCTGGCATGACTCCGGCGCGATAGGTTAGTAAGAAGAATATGTTACCTCGAACTGATCTACATGTATGCTAAGCAGAAAGTCGAGCCAGAGAGATCTTCGTTGTTAGTGATCTCAGATTCTAGATCTTCATCCTTCATTCTTTATCGCATGGATGTTTATATCTTACCGATATTACAGAATCTGATATTGAACTCATGGTGTGTTCCGACATCCTCGCAACAGGAATGCGACTCAATGACAGTGGGTTCAATAGAATCGAGCCTCTCGCGTTCCAATGCTTTGTTAATAATCGAAGCTAGGTGACTGAGAGCTTCTTCGTCGTGCAGATTCTCAAGTTCATTGAAACCCACCCAAGGTGATAGATCGGGATTTTAGATTGTTTTAGAAATTCCAAGATTCACATTGATCGCTGAATCGATCGGTTTGTGGGTAAATCGGTGGGTACATCTTATATACATAGTATACCGAGACATTTAAGTTATGCTAATTATTGTACTTAACTAGACTGGATAAAATCAGCTGCTTCACAAGAAGCGTCCGCGATGCTCCGTCTTTGAACCTCTGGAATTTTGTTTCCTTTTTATTCTCATTAGTTACTTACAGATAGTATATTATGTGTTACTCTTCTCAATAATTATACCCATTCAGAACCATCACGCATCTACTCCAATGTATCTGATCCACTTTGCAATTCTGAGAAAATCTTTCATGTCATCATCTATATGTATAGCCGTTTTGGACCATTTTGGACAATTTCGGACCTGGATTGGACCTGGAAAATTCACGTCATTGAGAGTCACGCAATGTCAGAATTATTTACTTTGGACCGTTTTGGACCGTTTTGGACCTGATTTTGGACCATTTACCAATCGAAAATTGACGAACTGAGATGACGCCACGCAATGTCGGAATTATTCACTTTGGACCATTTTGGACCATTTTGGACGATTTTGGACCTGATGTAGACCATTTCTTGATCGAAAATTGGCATAATTGAGTCACCTAACGCCAGAATTGATCATTCTGGACCGTTTTGGACCATTTTGGACAATTTTGGACCATTTGGCAATCGGAAATGTGCATCATCTAGGGTCATTATTTACCAGTATCGGACATTTTGGACAGTTTCGCGGTAGGAAATGAAGGTGGTGTTTGAAATGGAACAGTTTTGACTGTGAAGAAATGATTATTAGGCAATTGCTGGCAAGCTGATGTTTGTTTTGACGTTGAACCACGACCCAGGTGAGGTGAACCCTTCGGGTATAGTTCGTGACTCGGCCTCGTGCCATGAGAATAAATGCATCCTTTACTTCCCGCCTATCTCCAGCCTCCGCCTACCTCCACGGCTCCGCGCGGCCAAGGATCTCGCGTCCTCGGTTGACGTCTCAATGTGAACATCCTCTGGATGGACCACCCAACGATTATAGGTGTATGTATACATACTTTCATCTTACTACCAACGCTTCATCGGACCCGAACCCGAACCTCCCCCTATCCAACCCCCCTGCATTAATTGCCTCGCAGAAAAAGACCACGGGGCTTTAAGAGACTGAAAATTTGCAAACGGATGATTGATTATTAAATTGGAACAAACTCGGAGATTAATTTTGATTAATCGAAGGGATTCGAGCAACTGATTTTTTTTCAACATCAGAATCAAAATTCATCGACATAACATGTCATGTTTCGTTCTCGCTTTTTTCGGGGACCCAGAAGCAAGAAGTTCGATGCCCTTTTGGTTCCCATTGAAAAATGTCCAACCGAGCAGTTTCAATTGTCTGAAAAATTTCATCATGTCGCACCAGACGTTCCACGACGTTCGGGCTCGAGTGGATTCCTAAAATGCGTCCAACCAATCTTATTGTTAGATCTTGGAAACTCTGTCCGTTTAGAAATATAATTCCAGCTCCTGATATAAAGTCTGAGGGAATGCGGTGTGTTACAGCTGTTGTTGGTCTTTCGGATGCCTCAACGCGCAGACGAAGAGACGAAAGACGAAAGACGAAAGACGAAAGATGAAATATGAGAGATGGAAGATCGCGGGTTAAGCGAGGCCGCACACGGCACAAATCCCCTATGAATTAATCCTGTTTAATATTTTATAGTATGGACCATATGCGGGAAGCTTGGGTATTTTTCTTGCCTCTTTGGGACCCGGTATGTGTATCGTTATACCCCACGTATATAACACTTAAGACGATGTCGTCTCCATACTCCCACAAGCCGAAGGTTTATCACTGCCATCCCGTCCTAATTATCATAAGCTTTTATTTATTGGTTAATTTATACGACGCGATAAGTCACCCGGTGATAATCTTCGAATTAGAGAAATTATCCATTCGGGGAATTAGGAAACTGGGCAAGAAAACGAATCTTTCATTCAAAATTCGTTGTGAATTTCTTTTTTGTTCAGAATTTTTTAATCAACTTCATAATCGCGTACATGCGACGCGAGTCTCTTTGAACTGAACCGCCGAAGGCTACCGTCACGCCGACAACTTAGGTGTCAAAGATATTTGAGTCAGATTATAAGTCACCTTCTGCACGCCTTACGCTCTCGAATTAGTAAGACGATCACTTGACGAGCCTTGAAAATATCGTCTCAACACTTCTGACTCCTCTGTTGGAGGGTTTCGGAATTGTTTCATGTTTAATCTTAATCTTACTGACTTAATCAGGCGGCCAATAGAGCGTGATTCAATATCTTCTCCAAATCTCAGAAAATTGACTTTCTCAAAAATCACTTGTCGTAACGTTTCAGGCACACGGTTGATCCGATTATGTCCCTCGACGTCTCATTTTCTTCGGAAAGCAATCTTTCATTGTATGAATAAGGGAAATTGGAAAAAAAATTTTGGACCAAGTTATCGGCAGAACAGTGACTAGATTGTCGCTAAATTTCGATAACTGACCACAACTCATCACAGGATTTTTTATCTCAGTTTCCCTCATTCATATGATCGAGAATTGCTCTCTGAAGAAAATAAGACGTAGAAGAACATAATCGAACCAACCGTGAGTCTGAAACCTTATGACGAAGGATTTTGAAAAAGCCAATTTTTCGATGTGTAATGAACTTTGGATAAGAGGAGTACGTAGAATTCGTTGAATCATGGTGTAATGGTCCCCATTAAAAAAAAAAAAATAATGTCTGCATGCTGATTCTTGCATCTGGGACACGATGCAGCTATCAGTAAGTCTTTCGATCGTTGTATGATCGCTATTCATCGATTCCTTGCGATTGTATTCCGAATTTATCGGTTTTTCAATCTGTGCACTGAACGTGGTTTAAACTTTCAAATCGTACATCGTTTCAATTTCAAATTTGAACTTGACAGTTGATTTTTATTCCCGAAATTTGTCTCCTCTTCGACTCCAGGGCCGGAGATCTGATCTTATCCAGTTATTCCGTCATCAGCATAAACCACGCAGCGCCGCATGTCGCGGCGAGAGCAACGTAACTCAAGTTACGGTACACTCTCGGATGTCCCATGGTACTCACGAGTCCTTTCAGAGTAACAAGAAATATAAGAATAACGAAAAGTTGTGTTCGGTTGGTGAATTACTATTCATGTCCGAGACAAAAGTCTCCTACCGGGCGGTAGAGCACGCGGCACGTTTGAGCGTCCCGCGTCCTCGCGGCGTCGCACCGCGCATCTTCCTTCCTTCCCCAGCCCTTCATCATGAGACCGTACTCCCGGGACACGGAACAAAGTAGGTATTACTTATTCTCATGTTACTCAAAGACGCAGCAGGCGATGACTGCCTCGCTATCCTGCCACAAATTATGGAAACCCGCAACGCTATATCCTCACCGTTCAACAACTTCACGTGTCGTCGAGTGACTCTCGACCAAACTGCAGAAAAAACGACAACAACGAGAATCCAGGAACTCGGGGACAACTCGACTACAGTACAACCCCGGCCACCAACGGGTTCCCCCTCCTTGAGTCTAGCAGCTGATGCTGATGCGCGCGCACCTTGTGAGGAGGAGAGGGCGCGAGGCTCTACTGTATAAAGAGTCGGAAAAAAGTCCCTGAATTAGTGGTGATTCGAGTATGTAATTAATAATGCGCTGGATTAATGGTGAAAGAAAATGATTTTTGAGAATACTTTTTTATTTGCTTTCCTATTATTTTCCTGACTTGCCGGTTTTCCCTGACCAGTGGCCACCATGGGTGATGATGGCTGGTGTCTTTTTGCGTTGACCCCTCGACCGTCTACGAGCTGGTTGATAATTTGCGTGAGAAATAAATAACAAGAGTTACGTACAGTTGACGTCCGATGTTTTCTCTAGGAGGCTATAACCGCGCGCGTGGATACGAAAAAGATTGAAAAGACAGTGATACCATCTGGTAAAGCACTTAATCATCACCAGGCGCATAATTATTCTAATGAAGGGGCCAGACGCATGGCTTCTATGCGGGAAGCAATCCCCACGTGGTGGTGAACGCGGTGCTCTCGACTAACTCCACGTGGGTATTAATTCATTTCCTCATGCACTTTCTCTCTCTCTCTCTCTTCAAATATCCGTATCAATAAAAATGATTAACAATAACAATCAATCGAAACTGATTAATAAAACACTGGATAATCACAGCAAACGTCGATAAATGTTCCCTCGGCCATGTGGACCGCTTCTTATCACCGGGATAACATAACTTTTTGCCTTTACACATCTGGCACTCGGTTTCAGCCTCTAGAAACTTTTCGATTAATGAATATCTATCCATCACCGCGTCCACTTGGGATGATAATTCACGATATTTATTGAGGGGCGTGAAAAGTTCAGTGACTAAATAAATTACTGTCTCCTAGATCCTGAGGATACGAGGACATGATAGAATTATAGAATTCAATGGAGGTGACAGTGAACAGCGATTGAAAATGATCGATTTTCAAACGCCACGTGACGTCACACAGTACCTCGGCCGCCATGTTATTCTTTTATTCGCAGCGCCACCAGACGGTAGAACTGTGCGTGTGACGTCACGCGCGACCGGGAAATTCAAACGCTGTATTGAAAAAAAACTTGATTCACGTGAAAACCAAATAAAAACAATTAGGTGCAATACTTTTTTCATCGATCCTAATCATCAAATTATCGGATATGTATGACCGTTTTTGAGGTCCATCGCGCCTGTCTCGCGTCTCTCTTTGCGAATGTCATTTGTTGAACCGGACATGGCACCGGCACCATCACCGAGAAAATACGGTCCTCATTCTCATGGGTCCCATTGTTTGTTAATGCGTGCCCTGGTCTTGGCTGTCCGACAATTCCATGCTTCTGCTTCTCTCATGCTGACAATGAGTACCGTAAGAAGTTCTGGACGTGGAGGATTTTTCCGACCCTTTCATCTCCGACGACTCGGGATGTGGGTCTTTGACTCACACACACACACGGATGTAAAAATCCGTTAATCAGTTTCTAGAAAACTAGGAGGGTTCATCGACTCGTGGGATGGATCAAAAAGAGTACAAATTAGATAGAAAAGAGATTCCCGATCTCTCTCACAGTCAATATTGTTCGTTATCGCGGTAAATATGTTGGCCAGTAAATTAGGTTCATCTTTTATCGAGCTACCGGACCGCTGGCGAGGCTGCGCAGCCACAATCAAGATCCCACCGAGTACCAGCTGCACCTAATCCTTGACCAAACGCTTCTCTAATGGTTCTGACAAATCGATTTCTATCTCACGTCTGTTTAAACATCAGCATTGACTGAGACGTGGTCCGTGGACGGCGAGATGTCCGGGAGGCGTAAGACTATGGGCGCTGGTTAGATTACGACGTGTGTATATGCACTCGGTTAGAGGCTAATTACCGATTCAACTTTCGGCTCTTAACGTTTCACGTACTGCAACATCAACTCGTTCGGTTCCATTGACGGGTTCGTGGTTCTACGTCTGGTCTGCATGTTCGATCGACTAAAAGTTGAAACTCTTTATTTCATTTGAATAAACATCATTTGAAAGTTAAATATCTAGGGTCTCCAAGAGTCCCACGCACGTCTGATGGTCCATCAATGAAGACTCTCCTCCTCTTTTAATTTCGAGCGCGTACCTAGTCATGAATGAATTTTAAAATCCGATCTCAGTATTTTTTAAACTGTGACGACGACGACGACACGTTATTTTATTCATTTATTCATACCCGAAAGCGACCAGCCGTCTGTAAGCAAAACTAAACACTGAGCAAAACAACAACAACGATTGTTTTTTAGTTAGACATGCTTGAAAAAGTTTCATTTTCGATTTTTTCGCCACTTTTCATGAGGACATGCGAATTGATCTGATAGAAGAAGGAATAGAAGCAATCCGCTTATCAAATTTGACAGTGTTTAGTAGTAATAATATCGATGGTTTAAAAAACATTTCTTGTACCAATTTTCATAAGGTTTCGAAGGTTTTTCACTTTTTTTTCCTAGCGAATTGGATCCGCCATTTTGAATTTCGCAAATCTGACTTAAGATTCGTGATTAGTGACCCAAAATACCATGTGGCACCAAATTTCATTTAAATCCGTTCATCAGTTATCAAGATATGGTCATTTTTATTGTATTTTCGAGAATTTTGTTATTCAAATAATTGAAAAAGTAGTGAACCGATCAAAGCCAAAATCTAATCAGTTTTAGTTTTTGGAAAACCGCGTCGATTGAGCCCAATTTGGTCCAAATCCGCGCCCTCGTTCTCGAGAAATCGTCCGGACAAAAATTGGACCACATGCATACACAGACCCAGATGTCAACCTCAAAACAGTCGTGATTCTCCAGACCTGACAGCGTGGAGATCCAGTGAAGTTAAAAATCGGCGCATGCGCAGATCGCTTCTGATCTACTTTCCACCCTAGTAGTTCTTTTCTTTCGTTTCGCGCACGCGGACAATCGCCTAGTTTTCGCACCCGCCCATATAACGATCCACTGTTCTCTTCATCACGTCGATGCTACTCTGCCGGAATAAGTAATCAATTCCGAAGCGATCCTCGACGCGATTCTGATGATAACAATGGCGGATAATCCGACAGACTTTTTTGATACAGCGAATCAAACGACACGCACATCCTGGGTCATACGACTGTGTGACGGACAGGTATACGAGGCGCACCTGTCATTCCATGGGTCTCTAATACATCGACGTAATAATACCTCGTTTATAAGCCTGCAACGACTGTAGCAAGCTCTTTGTGCGAGCAAACCAGAACCCAGAAGCCGGATCGATCGGTAAGATAGTATTAAAAGAATCGCGAAGGAGTTGAGAATTGAACGCGAGTCTTATGTTGTAAAAACTGGTCGGTGTTCATCGACCAGAGGATATCTTGAACTCTGTCTACCTTCTGCAGTGGAGTGGTCGATGAAAAAAAAAAGAAAGAAGAAACTTGGGGAGGGAAACGGATCGACCACGATTCTCATTTTGAATGACAGATTTCAATCATTATAATTATTATAAAACAAAATTATTAATCAAATCTATATTCGTCTTGTTATTCTTATGCGCCGATAGCCGGGTGCGTTTTCGCCCATCTTATCCTGAACTGCATCTACCCGATCGTAGCCAGTTAATGCCGATTACCGATCATCTCACAATCGACCACTGTAACCACTAACCGCTGATCGTTGATCGTTGATCACTGATCACTGACCACTGGTCTATTACGCCTCTCAGTTATTCCCCTCCAACGTGCCAATCCTTGGTTCAACTGGAATTAGTTACTCAAACTACTTCATCTACAGGCTGTTTCAAGTTTGATATCAGTTTTTGCAAAGTGAACTTATTTTTTCATCATAAAAAATGGGAACTCGAATTGTTTGGTAGATTTTAGTAGATCTCTTTTTTTTTTTTTTTTGGTATAAAATACACTAATTTTGGGTTTCGAGTTTAGGAAAGGGTAGAGATTGAAACCCCAAAGAATCTTATAAGTTTCTACTAAGAAGAACAATTCTTAGTTTCAACAAATAAACTCAATTTTTTTTTTTAATAGATTTTGGGAGATTTGATTTTTGTTTGATATCGTTTACAAAATTTTTTGTTTTTATTATCGAATGAGATGAAAATTGAAATACTATTAATTAATTTTATCGGTTTCCACGAAGAGCGAAGATCGTTGATTCTAAAAAATGAAGTCGATTTTTTTTTTTTTATACAATTTACAAATGTTCATTTTTGAGTACAGAAAAAGGGTGGAAATATTGAAACACATATTAATCTCTTAAAAGTTTCTAAAAAGTGGATAAGTTTATGGCCCCAAAAAATTCACTGCAATTTTTCAGCTCATTTTGGATTTATTTCATCCAATATAATATGACATACACATTTTTTTTTATCTCCAGTTTACAAAAATGTCAAAATTGAATCAAAATGGACCCAAGATCCGCGTCGATTTTATGAAACACAAAATTTTCTACTGTATCCAAATCATTTAACTATCTTTACAAGTTTAGCTCTTCTTCTCAATTCAATTTTGTTATTCAAAAAACTATTAATTCCATTAGAAATTTCAAATCCAAAGAGAAATTGATCCTTAATCAACGGATGTATTCGATTAAATTTCCGAAAAATGATCAATAATTGAAAAGTTTGTGAAATTTTGATAACATTTTCGAAATTTTTGGACTTTCTCAATTTCTTCTACAATTTATGACAAAAATGTCTCACGATTTGATTCTTTTTCCCCTCATTGTTGTAATCATGATAAATCAAGGCGATGTTATAACTGCAGTTTCAAATTAATCTCGAAATACTTTGGCTTAAAAAAATCTTGTGTCTCTCAAAGCGACAAGTGTCTCTGCAGCGGAATATACCAATGATTTCCAAGACGTGAGATAACGTCTCGAAGTGCCAAAAAATGTGGTCATAAGTTATTTCGGTAAATTAACTAAGTAAGTATATTGATTGCCTGATGTTATCTCGGTGTTTAGCATCGCGTTAACTATTTGCTATTTGGGTTATACGTATTTGCGAATCAATTTGTGAAGTGTACGGTAACACGAACTGTACATAATTAAATATATCGACGTCGTAAAGTGGTGTAATTGAAATTATAACTCAGTATACCATTAGCATGTAATATCTGAGTCATAGAGCTCCGGGTCTCGCGCACACGGAGTTTTAATGGATGGACCTCGCGTCTGCATGATCAATTACAGGGATCCGCCATCCATCTACATTTTAGCTACGCACAACTCGTGTATATTTTCTCGAAACGCGTGGGTGGTGGTAGGAAAATTCTTCTTCCTCGCGTGCACAACGTGCATCATATCATATATGACTGTAAATATTAATTCACGTGTTACACGTGTATCCCTTTCATTTGCTCATCGCCAGTCTTCATTCTCGTAGCCATTTCAATTTTAATTTTCATTATTCAAACGAAAGATAAAGAGAAACTGAACTGAGACTATCTTATGTCACTGACTTATTGTTGAATGTGTTCGCAGCGATACGTAGACACATCCCATATAATCGACTTTATAATGCGTGCTGCACATACAACAATAGGCAAAGATTACTGGGTCAGAGATATTCGCAGTGACCTAGGTTATATTACATGCGAATCTGATCCCCTTGAAGGAAAGTCTGTCAATGCTTCTAATTCCTCAAGCAAAATGCACAGAAAACAAGCGGGTTTGGGCTGACTATGAGCCAGCCTTCGAACTTCCCGTTATTTATTTTGTTCTCAGCTATTTTGAAATTTGTAAATCTGACCTCAGATTCTTGATCAGCGGTTCAAAAAACCTTCGAGTACAAATTTCCGTGAGATTTCGAATGTTTTTAGTATTTTTCCCACCAAATCGGACTCGCCATTTTGAATTTCGCTAATCTGACTTCAGATTCGTGGTCAGTGACCCAAAAAACCTACGAGTACCAAGTTTCATCCAAATCCAAATGTTTTTAGTTTTTTTGCAGCATATCGAATACGCCAAATGAAAATTTTGCAAAACTGACTTCAGATTCGTGATCAGCGATCAAAAAAACCATATGGTACCAAATTTCATTGAAAGCCGTTGATTCGTTCTCAAGATATCGTCATTTTTGTTGCGTTTTTTAGAATTTTGGTATTTGAATAGTTCAAAAAGTACTAATCCGATCGAAGCCAAAATCTAATCAGTTCTAAGTTAAGAAAAGCCCCGTCGATTGAGCTCAAGATGATCGAAATCCGACCACGCGTTCTCGAGATATCGCGCGGACAAAAATGTGGTCACGCACACACACACACACACACAGACGTCAAACTGAAAATAGTCGGAGGTGATTCTTTGGACCTCGAAACGTGAAGATTTAGTGAAAACTCAACTTTTCATTTTCGGGGTGATCACAATAACTTCCTTTTTTCTCTGAAAACAGAGAAACGGGAAGTTGAAAAAAGATGATCGTTGAATTTTTGTGACAATTATGGAATTGTGATAGTATTTTTTACAATTTTTGGGAATGTATTCTGATTTTCTTGATTTTGGTCTTTTAGATTCGCTATTTTGACATTATGAGTGCCAACGGGAAAAAAATTGACGTGTCAATATTATAGCTTCATGAAATAATATCAATTCATCTGAATTATTGAAAATTGACTAAATTAAAATGAAAAAGAAAATAACTGAAATCGCGAGAAATATGATAATAATGCGAATTAAATGAGAATCACCTGAATCAATGAGAATTAATTCAAATTGGAAGAATTCAAGCTCACAGAAGTAATCGAATTCAAATCAAAATTGAATTGAATATTCAAAATTGACAACAACAAAAAATGAGTCGAATTGATTTGACAGAGAATATGTAAAATGGATTCACAGTTTTAGATCCTACTGACTCGAATTGAAGTAAATTATCGACGATTATTAAACGAAAAAAAAAATAACCAAGTTGAATTGAGTTATATATATAATTAATTTGAATTGACAAAAATCAAATTTGACAAAAAATTACTCTGTCATCTACTAATCTCTAGTCATTTATGTCCCCCTTGGAAAAGCTCTGATGTGAAAAAGCAAAATTAGTAAATAGGATCATCCGGATAAAAGGATGAAACGTTTTGACGTTTTTTGTAATCGATCATGATCTCGGAAAGGGTTAAACGACGTAAGAGTAGTTTCTGATCAGCATAAAGGCTAATGCTTTCAGGTTTATTGAAAGAAAAAAAAAAAAAATAACCAACAATTGATGGGAAAATCGATGGGAAAAGGCCCGTGGGCAGCATCATAGGTGAGCGGCGTCTCGTCGTCCTTATTTGAGTGTGTGAATATGAAAATAGCGTGCAGACAGCTGTTAGCTGGCGCGAATAATTTAGAAAGTGAAATTGATTAATGCCGTATATAAATCAGCGATTTGCCACGCAACGACAGGCCTTCCTCGTTAATTTTCCCGGTACTGCAGAGAATGAGAAAATTGACGACAATCCGAATAGAGTGCCTTTCTAAATAAATTATTGTGTTTTACGAGCCGAAGGCTTCTCCTGATCGCCTCGATGAGATCAACGACGAGAAGATGAAAAATAAAAATGGAAAAAAAAATCCAAGTATCCCACGGCTCGCTTTTATCTTCGGGGTTTGAAGATTAAAAAGTAAAAGAAAAAACGCGGAATAAAGGTTGAAAGGATTTCCAGGTCGATGACCAAGAGTGTCGATGCGCGATGAATCATCCCACGGCTCGTTTTATTATGCAAATAAACCTCACTTTGAACGAGTGAGGTTTAGACCAGACGGTGATTCCACCGCGTAGGACAGACGTTCGTCAATGGGACTTTTTTATAATTCGAATTATCCTCCTCCTCAGTTGTGTTCCAGCCTCACGAAAAACAATCTTTATGTTTTTTTTTTTTTTTTTTTGAAGGTGAATAGTCAAAATTTGAATAAAAAGTGTATTTGTAAGCACTGCGAGGGCTGCGAGACTTATACGAATGAGTCTGATTCAATTTTTATACGATCTCTACTTGTCCTTTGATTCGTGAATTCCGAGGGAGGGGTAACCACTCGTCGATTGAACGTACACCTGACTTTAACACATCAAGGCTTCATGGAGTCAACTGAATTCAACTGACTTCAGACTTGAACTGACTGAAACTGACTTAAACTGAATTAAACTGACTTGAATAAACTCAAACTGATTTGATAAATCGACTTAAACTGATTTAAACTCACTGAAACTGACTGACACTGACTGAAACTGACTGAAACTGACTTGAACTAACTCAAACTGAGTCAAACTAACTCAAACTGACTTAAACTGACTCGAACTGACTAGATAAACTGACTTAAACTGACTTAAACTAACTCAAACTGAGTCAAACTAACTCAAAATGACTTAAACTGACTCGAACTGACTAGATAAACAGACTTAAACTTACTTAAAGTAACTCAAACTGACTTAAACTGACTCGAACTGACTTAATAAACCGACTTAGACTGACTTAAACTGAATTAAACTGAGTAAAACTAACTCAAACTGACTTAAACTGACTCGAACTGACTAGATAAACAGACTTAAACTTACTTAAAGTAACTCAAACTGACTTAAACTGACTCGAACTGACTTAATAAACCGACTTAGACTGACTTAAACTGAATTAAACTGAGTAAAACTAACTCAAACTGACTTAAACTGACTCGAACTGACTAGATAAACAGACTTAAACTAACTTAAAGTAACTCAAACTGACTTAAACTGACTCGAACTGACTAGATAAAATGACTTAAACTGACTTAAACTAACTCAAACTGAGTCAAACTAACTCAAACTGACTTAAACTGACTCGAACTGACTAGATAAACAGACTTAAACTTACTTAAAGTAACTTAAACTGACTCGAACTGACTTAATAAACCGACTTAGACTGACTTAAACTGAATTAAACTGAGTAAAACTAACTCAAACTGACTTAAACTGACTCGAACTGACTAGATAAAATGACTTAAACTGACTTTAAACTAACTCAAACTGAGTCAAACTAACTCAAACTGACTTAAACTGACTCGAACTGACTAGATAAACAGACTTAAACTAACTTGAAGTAACTCAAACTGACTTAAACTGACTCGAACTGACTAGATAAAATGACTTAAACTGACTTTAAACTAACTCAAACTGAGTCAAACTAACTCAAACTGACTTAAACTGACTCGAACTGACTAGATAAACAGACTTAAACTTACTTAAAGTAACTCAAACAGACTTAAACTGACTCGAACTGACTTAATAAACCGACTTAGACTGACTTAAACTGAATTAAACTGAGTAAAACTAACTCAAACTGACTTAAACTGACTCGAACTGACTAGATAAACAGACTTAAACTAACTTAAAGTAACTCAAACTGACTTAAACTGACTCGAACTGACTAGATAAAATGACTTAAACTGACTTAAACTAACTCAAACTGAGTCAAACTAACTCAAACTGACTCAAGCTGATTCGAACTGACTAGATAAACAGACTTAAACTGACTTAAAGTAACTCAAACTGACTTAATGAACCGACTTAGACTGACTTAAACTGAATTAAACTGACTTAAACAAACTGAAACTGAGTCACACTGACTCAAACTGACTTGAACTGAATTAAACTGACCTAAACTCACTCAAACTGAGTCAAACTAAGTCAAACTGACTTGAACTGAGTTAAACTGACTTAAACTGACTTCAATTGGAGACAAATTTCAACTGACTCCACGTGACTCAAAATGCATTCAAGTGACTTTGACTGACTAGACGTGAGTCCAGCTGATTTCCGAATTGCAAGGATAAGATGTATCATGTATAAATTGAGTAGGGTGAGTATATCTCCTAGGGTAATTGTGAACCGGAGGTAGGTAAGGAGCCATCAGAAATCCATTAGACACTTTGGTCGTGACTGCATGTGTAACCGCCCACGTATATAATAATCCTTAGGAATAATAATACGAGCTAGGATGGTAAGAGAAACGTGGGTTAAGCAAAGGTATAGGAGAATAGGGAATAGGGAATGAAGGGAGGGAGAAAAAATTGAAACGTAAAAAAAAAAAACTAAACGTTGGGAAGAGGTAAGTTTCCTAGGTGAGTTTTCGAACCACGTTATATATACCTTATACCGATATTTGCATAAGACACGAACTTGTCCTATTCTAAAAAGGTATTCTAATATGCATAACACAAGAACCAATGGACTGTGCCACCATAACCGGGTTTATATGATTAATCTATTACGTGATACCGACTGACGGCACTTATCAACATTCTCAAACTCGATTTGACCCATTGTTCAATCAGTGACAGATGCGGTATTGTAAACGTCCGCAATTCTTATCAAGCTCAATAAAGTTTAGATACTCTTAATTTCAGAATTACTCACTTCCTGTTGCTCCTAGCTGAAAATTATATGAACAAATTTTGAAGCTCAATTAATTTCCCACAAAAAAGATGTCAACAGTTTTTTCCGTAGAATTGAAGGTTTGCAAGATATCCCTCAGGAATTCGTCGAAGAGGCATTTTGAACTCTTATTACGTTTTTTCTCTGATATCTGACTTCTGGATTCTCCTGGGAGAAAAATGAACTGGAATAATTTTGAAGCCCATAAAATTTGCTACAAAAAATGTGATTAGAGTTTTCAGCAAAATATCAACAGTTTGGAAGATATCCTTCCATAAATTTGTCGGAGAAACAGTTTTAAACATTCAGGAATTCGAAAGAAATGAATAGTTGCTACGTTTCTTCGCTGATATCTCACCTCTGGTAGCTCGTAGGTGAAAAACAATTCATATCAATGTTGAAGCTCATAAAATTTTCTACAAAAACAATATCTACGATTTTTTCACAGAAATTGACGGTTCGGAAGATATCAAGACTAAAGTCGAACGATTTTTAAGAATTTGATATATAAGAATTTGAAGATTTTGTTTTAAAAAAAAGTCTGCAATCTTAATTTTCGCGTTACACTTAAAGTACGAGTTTCCTAGTAAGTTTCTTTGTTCTGCTCCGTTTCTCAACGACTGTAAAATTGAATTCTAAGAAGCCTAAGATTAAGGAATGGTCGATTCGCATTCCGCTAGAGAGAGATAAATTGATCCTTCGCCGCTGGCCAGGAGTTTATAATCTCATAAGCGGCTGATACGTATCGCACATATATTCACAACTTCTTCGTTTTTCGTCTAGAAATTGAAACTGAAAAACAGCAAAAGAGAGTAAAAAAAAAAAAAAAAAACCCAGACCATTATGCAGGAGGAAAAATGATCCTCATAGTCTAGCAGCTGTCAGAGATGCAGAAATAAGTTCCTGGAAGATTTGTGCAAAATTCTTACTGTCCCGAGTCTGCCAACCCTTATCAAAAATAACAAAATCTTTATTCTTTCTCATTCAGACATTAAAAAATCCAGAAGAAATAAAAAATGGGGAAAGAATCGTTGAATTTTGAATTTTTTAAAAATAAAGACGACGTCTTCAAAGTCTCCCGAGGTTCTCGATCGTTAGGGGATTCCTCGGAGCCCTTGAATTTCGCATCAACGTACCAAACGACAATCACTTACCGTCCTAACAGTCGTATGGCCAATGGCGGATCGCTGGTGGCAACTTTTCCAGCAAAGAAGTCGATCCTAGACCTCCTTCTAAGGAAACCTGGGGATCAACCGACGCGATGATCATGCCGTGTCTCGAATCCTTATGTAGAATAAGAATGAATTCTCACATTCCTCCTATTCGACGGTCTCCTTGCAAGAATATCAGAAAAAAACTGAACCTGAAAAATTCCAGACACAAAAATTGAGCAGAATGATTTTTAGACTGAATTTGTTTGAATTTTTGCAAATTTTATTCTTCTAAAAATTTGATCAGCGTTTTTATGAAACGATATAAAATTATCTGATTCCCAATTTTTCAATCATTTTTCAAAAAATTTACAAACCCTGAAAAACTTATTTATCGATAGATTTTGAAGTTTGGATGAGAATCTTTTCGAGAATAATTGAATAATTGAGGTAGAAAGTGGCGAGGCCATATAATTGGAGTGATTCAGAGCCACTGACCCTTCGCCACTATGACATTGCGTATGACTTTGTCGTTTGAGTTGCAGGTTCTCGTTGATTAAATGATTGAGGAAATCTCCGTCGTAAGAACCGCAATTTCAATATCAGATTCAATCTTGAATAAATGAATCGATGAATCAGTTAGCAGGGACGGACCGGACGATGAACTGCGCGGTACCTACTAACAATTTACTCATTTATATATTCAGGTTCGGTTGCTTGCGACACTCTTCCAGTTCTGTCAGTCTCATTGGAAAATTAGAAGACAAAGGTCGAGCATCGGATTAAAAAATTAATCAAAGATTCATTGAGATTAGAAAATCTTGATCCGAGAGAATGAAGAGAGGGTTCGAATTTTTTGAATCTTTGGCAAACTCCGTGTCGCCTCCGTTGGCCAACGTCGGAGGGCCAAATGAGACGATGAAGCCTTTGTCGATTATTCAGCATTGTCGCATTGGACTCGGTCCAGAAAATAGTGGCCAGCTCATAGTTGACGGTTACGTAATTTAAGCATGACACTGTGGATCTTGAAGAGCGGAAATAGACCTCCGTGGCACAAAAGCATCACGTTTATAAACTCACGGCCTCCAAGAGTCGGTCGTCTCTCACCTCGCATTTCAGACTTTGAGGAGGAAAAAACCGCACCAACACTCATCGAATGGAGGAACGCTTATTCAATTTCACAGGCTAACAGTTCCGGAGGAACGCAGCGTCGTCACGGTACGAAAGCTCGAATAAATGGCCACGAATATCGTAAGAAACGTTCAAATTTATTATATGTGTACTAAAGTTATGTTTCCGTATGATTTGTGGCTCGGGAGGAAGACTTTAAGGATGTAGTTCCGGTTGGAAAGGTTCAAAAAAGCCTTTTATTGCGGATTTCTTTACTGAACACATTCGCCTGTCAATATCTGCGGAGATCCGATGAGAATCTGATGTTTGAAGTATAATCAGGGCCCAACGGTGATAATCTGTAGAAATTATCCAATCGCACAGCTCGGAATGAGAGCGATACGTGTCACAAAAAGTCAGGAGTGATGAGGAACTTGGAACTTGTCATCGGACCAAACTGACACCAAATAAAAAACGATATGAGTATACGTTGGACTTCTCTTTTTCTGGAGTTCTCAATCGATACGCAGCCTTTTACAAGTCTTTGATTATCTCAAAAACTAATTTTCAACTACTTTTCAGATTTCAAAATGTAACTGGCGATGAAATATTCGTCGAATCAACTTCTAGTTTCACAGATATCTTCGTTGATGTATTATGAACAGTTTCTCGTGAGCTTTTTCAGGTCTGCTCACCGATTCAAGGTAGATCACTTTCCTATTCATGCAAAAACAACAAAAAACTACAGAAAAAGTGCCTTTTTGGGGGAAATGGTTGTTTCAAACTTCATTTCTGAGAACTTCTTCACTGTACAACAAATTTCTCGCGTGAATCTACTCTTCTTTCTCATTTTTGAATTTGAAGACTTGTGAGAAAATGTTGGCATCGGTACAATATCAATAGTGGAAGATATTTTCTAGCCCGGACTGCATCCTCAATTCCGTATCCTTCATTCCTCC
This sequence comes from Euura lappo, assembly GCA_018257835.1. NCBI lineage: Eukaryota > Metazoa > Arthropoda > Insecta > Hymenoptera > Tenthredinidae > Euura > Euura lappo. The sequence goes on from JAEUYN010001673.1 coordinate 59,235, forward strand.
ACCTCTTCGTCCTCGTCTGGAGATCCTCGGCACAATGGGACGCGTTAGAAGGTATAAACTTCTCAGCACATTACCGCATTGCTCGGACTGCCTACGTGCGAATCCTCACAGAGTCGGGTAAAATTCATCCGACTGAACCGAACCGAACCGCTCGCACATGGCTATTCCTTATCCAAGAGAGAAAGAGAGAAAGAGAGAAAGAGAGAAAGGAGATAATGCTGTGAGGTGGTGTGTAGGAGTCAAATTGCTGTAAATTGCTGCTAAAATCAGGAAATCGTAACTTAGACGTGGAGTCTTATAACGCAGTCCCGCCTTCCACGACTTATTCAAATCGTGACACGCGGTATTATTCCTAGTTTATACCGCACTCGCAATAATCATCCGTTTAGCCTTTATATTCCACTATCATCCTCATATGCACGCGGTTCTCTTCAGGATCCCAGACTTCTTCACAATGATCCTGACCCTCTGGGCAGCCTTGAGGACCGTTGATTGTGGTCCGAGTGCACGAGCCGCAGGTTAAACAAACTCGACGATATCAACCTCCCAAAAGTCTGATAATTCGTGGCTGCGATCTTCCAAATTTCTGTCCGCGTCATCGAGAACGAAGGACGTCGTTCTCCGCGGAAGAAGAGGAGCGGACGCGAACGGGGAGACGAAGAGCCGCCGATTTTTACCCATTTTCAGTTTTATCTCGCGTTTTTCGAAGCTTCCGGATCTTCAAAACGGTCCGAATCGGTGTTTCCGGTTCCCACAACTCGATCTCCGTCATTTTTCTCCCCGGACATTCGACCCCGAAGTCTTTTCGCGGACGCGAGTCCATCGATGGTGGCGAAATTCTGCACATTTTCGCACCGTCCATCCGCCCGGAAATGACGCATCGAGTCGGTCCGAGGATCGGGGTGAAAATCTTCCCGATCGCTTCGTCGACAGGATCGATTCTCTTTCCCTGTTATCGGATAACCGGAACACGGATTTCATCGCTCCGCACTTCGAGGATCCCGGATTCGTCCTTTTCAGACGCTCCCTAGATCTCCGAATCTCTGAGTCTTGAACAACGAGGATGAGACAAATAAGATGAAAGAAACGCGTGTAATTTGATTAAATTTGTTTATGTAACGAGATAAGTTGAGTATTCAAGGATAAAACAGTCCCGTATTAATGCGTCGGATTATGGTTACGGTACGCAAGGCGAGTACATAGAATACCGATCGGTTGATCGAAGAGCTTATATAAACTTGATCAAAACCCGGTTTTGAATAATCGCTCAATCACGCAGGATGCGAAGATGCGTCAGAGAGGCTAGATACACTCGCGCACACTGCGATAATCCACGACAAAAAATAACCTCAAGCATCTGCACGCGCACGATATAAACTTATATGCAAGACTCGTGTTTTCCATTACTCATTATCTTCCTTCCTCCACGGACAATTGGCCCTTTTGTATATTCACACAGCGTACGAGACTTTGACTCATTCCACGTTTACAGTTTCCCTTTTTTTTTTTTTTTTTGTTTCTTTGTCTCGTCGTTCGTTCCAACAACGCAGCTCATCAAGTCCCTTCTTTAGCTTCTCTAATTGTCATTTTCTAGTGCGCATGCGCGAGAACAGAGCCTCGGGACGTGAAGTAGATCATTTACGCCGCGCGCATGCGTCAACTCTTCTTTTTCACACAGCTGTTCCGCGAAGATAGGCCGTTTCTCGCACGCTACCAACGGCAATAGAGGATGAAATTTTCCTCTCGTGTGTTGCAGAACGATGATTCTAGGTAACGAGGATTCCCAAGCCTCGGTTATGTGCGGCGAGTGAGTGTAAAAAAATTAATGAGGAGGCTGGTTAAACCCGAAAGCCGCAAATCGCGATAAGAAACAGCGATGGCCGCGTTACAGTTGTTCGTAGAAACACCGATATTTCCGCATATCCGCAGAACCGCGCGGTGCCGGTGCGATTATTATGAATCATCCTCGCGGTCCGAGTTACCTCGAGGTGTAGGTGAAATTTACAGTAACTTCTGAAATAAGAGAAAATCGAATCGAAGTCGATTTTCTAGTCGCATATATTGTACATAATATAGTATATGAGTACGAGCTGCGTTCCGGTGCCCGTTAAATGGTCTTGTTTACATCCTCGTCGACGCCCCCACCTCTGAACCGCTGCCCACGAACCCTGGGTAATTTCTAAATATAACAATCGTTATCACACGTGGTTCAAGATTGGTAGAAAAAAAAGGAAAATGTCAAGGTATCAATCACGAAAATTAGAATCACGGAGATTTGACACCAGCTTGAAATACACTCTCATGTCGAGCCAGTGTCAACCCCCGAGGGGGTTCGACCCTGGTGATTAATGATCGTTTAGAACTATTTTTAAAAGGCTAACGAGCTACTTTGAGGTGATTAACAGTGACTCGAAAAATTTGAAGGGAGCAGAATGAAAAAAAAGGAATAGTTTTTTTTTTCCACCAGATTTGATGGAATTTGATCGAATTTTATCTCGATTTTGGATCTATCATATACATTTTTTTTTTAAATAGTTTTATAAGCTCTGAACGAATTAAATCAGATTCTATATCGTTTGATTCGATAGAAACAAAATCGAGATCAGATTTCCTCTATTCTGATAAAATTTGAACCAATCATTGAAAGAATCATTTTTTCCTTGGTTATCGTCAAAAAGAAACTTTTCAGGACTGTATATCTCCTAAACGATTGATCTGACGTCTAAAACTGTACGAAACTTTTTGTAGATAATTTTAAAATCTACAAAACTAAATCAAATCATTTTTCATCTAGGAGTAACCGGAAGTGAGATATCGGCGATAGAATGTGGAACTGATTTATTCGTTTTCATATAACCGAAAACAGATCTTCGGGACTGTATATCTTTCACAGGGTTGATTTCACGTATAATACTGTTGAGACCTTTTTTGCGTGAAATTTTGAAAGCTATAAAATTGTCTCAGACCATTTTTTAGCTAGAAGCAACCGGAAGTGAGATATCGGCGAAAGAACGAGAGAACGATTTTTCCTTTCAGGAAACTAAAAAAAACGTTATCAGGCTTAATTAACGTTGAATTCAGTCGAATCTGATAAAGTTTGATCGAAGTTTATAAAATTATACAATAAATTTTCTATCGATCGAACCGGATAGAATTTTTCATAAAATTACATAAAAAATTGAGAACCGTATATAAATTTATATTGTTTCATAAACTCTGATAAAATTTGACTCTGATTGAATGCAATTGGACCAAATTATCCTGAAAAAAAATCCAGTACCATAGAGACTTAATCAATTGAAAGAAAAAAAAAGAACAAAAAAATTGATTGATTGGAATAATAATCATCGACTGAATAAATTAATAGATTCGTTGAAATTTACCCCAGGTGAAAGACGAGGCGAGAGGAAATTAACGATTGATCAACATAATAGTAAGTATATATGTATCGCTAGGCGAGAGTCCGGATAGGTATTCGACACACTTGGTTACACTCGACGAGGAGCCCTCTTTGCCTATACGCTATACGCTCTATACGCTCTATACGACTCGTTGTTTTACGCTCACTCGTTAGTGTTCATCGTACAAATTAAATGAGACGCGTGTTCAAGTGCCGGGATGATAGTCGCGTCGTTTACATGTACCTATACTGCAACTAAAACTACCATACGGTGCGTTCGGCCGAAAACTTGACACTCACATTTTTATTACATTCAGTTTTCTCCAGTTTTTTTTTCCCTACTATCTAGGTGAAAAATAGTATGAAATGTGTTGCAGTATTGGAAAGAATGTCGAAAAAGTTTAATTGTTTAATAAACTCACCGAAATTAACGAGAGAAAGAATGTAGACCTTTTTTCAAAGTCGTGTAACTTTGCGAGGAATTGACTTAGACTGATGATCAAAAACGCATTTTCAAGCTTGAAATTATCGCTTTGAAATCAGTTTTTGACCATCCTCCTACGATGATCCGTTCATTTGTTACGTGCGGTCAAAGTTCTCAGGACACTATTTTGTTCAATGCCCTTTAACCGGACAATAAAAAATCGTAGAATAATCGTCAAAAACTGAATTTGAAGGGGAAATTCGGAGCTTGAAATCAGTCATTTCAGAATTTGATGGAAAAAATTTAAACTTGCTGTAAAACACTTGTGAGTCAAAGTTCACTCTTGACGAAATTGTCACGAGTCGCTTCAAAGTGACGTAACTTCAAACCAGATGAGCGTAGATCGAATGTCAAAGAAGACATTTTCAAGCAGAAACTTCAATCTTCGAAATGCGTTTTTGATCATCGGTCTAGCTTCATTATTCTCAAAGTTACACGACTTTGAAAAAAACTAAATTAAAAATCATGAATAGGAGAGAATGAAATTTGGAAAAAGAAGAAGAAGATCGTATCTCGATTTGGAAAGCCTGGTTTTTCTTCTTCTCTTTCTCTTGAAAAATGAATAAATCTCAGTGTTTATCCTCAACTTTAGAATATTTCTCGTCCTGTAACGGTTATCAGTTTAAATATACATATAATCTGAGATTCTCGGTAATCGGTATCAGAGTTTTATTTCTAAACATCCGAAACGACGATAAAAGGTAGAATCGAATGTGGAGAAATATAAAATTCCCGGATTTAGATTCGATTTGTAAATGTTTGGAATATGATCGATAAACTCGACGATGAATAAAATGAATATAAATATCGATTAACCTGAAGGTTGATGGCCTCAATTTATTCTACATACTTTTATATCAGACAACAATTCTGGGAACTAGAATATTTTTAACCGATTATTAAATATATCTCGAATATCGCGATGTACTTATACGAGATATTAATTATTATAATTAACTGACTCCTAGTGGGTTCAATAATCTTAATCTCTTCTCAGGCATCGATATCACAACCCGTCTGCCAATTAGAGAGGAGAAAATAATTTCGATTTCTGATCACTTTTTTCCCCGCAGTTGATGTTTTTTTTTTGCCGTTAAAAAAACAAGGTTATTTACAATAATAAATGTTGTTGAATTTTAACAGTAACAAAAAATGTTTAAATTGTAAAAATTTCATCGGAACATGAATTTTTTTTTCTAAAAATTACATAAACCCAACTGTTTTGAAATTCATGTAATAGAAATTGTGTGAAATTCGACATGAGATTGACATCAATTTTTTTGTTGTGTCCAAATAAATGGAATCTGTCAAATTGACAGAATTACATATATATTTTCATCGCCGTTCTGGAGCAAGAAGAACATGTTCGAATTCGCAACTGTGTGGAATCAATTATTTTGCATCCTCAAATTTGTCGATTCTGGTTTCTTGGATATTAAAAAAAAAAAAAAAGAATTGAACAACGAGTGTGAAGATAGAAGTAGAATTTCTAATTCTCTAATTACACTGATTACTATTTTCTACTTTTTCATTTTATTTTTTATTTATATTCGCTAATTAGACCGTCAGTTATATTTTAATTCCACGTCACTCCATAATCGTATCGAGGTCTGCAGGATATCTCACAATGGTTGAGTGAACGGAGATGCGTATAGCAATATAGGTACCTACGTAAGAGATTTCTAGAGCCATCCTATTAGTCCTAATGGAGTGGTGAAAACTGACAAAGAGAAAACTCGTTGTACTACCTGCCCCCCGCCTCCTGGGTACCGGGTACCGGGTACCGGGTACATGCGTTAACGTTAGTCAATGATTTTCTATAACAGTAATCACCGCTAGCACTGACGACGACAACGATGCGTTTAAAGATTCCTTTCAACCCTGATTCTGATGCTGATGCTGATGCTGCAGTGCTGGGACGTAGGTATAGTCACTATAGTCAACGACTCTGGGAATCTCATAAGCAAAAAGTAACACACGCGATTAACTGTCCAACAAGACGTAATTTACCGTCCACCGTAAAAAGATGGTTGAGAAAAAAAATAAAAAAAGTACACAAAACTTCATTCAGCTATCTGACGCAGGAGCTCCGGTAGGTATATGAGTATCGATCGAGTCTTTGTAAAATTCAATTAATGTTGAGAAAAACAAGGGAAGAAGGGAAGGCCGGGGCTAGTTGATACGATAATTGCTCGTCAATCTTGTGTTTATTGCTATTTGATTAAAATCGGTTGAAATTGGAAAAGATATGCGAACTATACAGGATTAAAAATTGATAGTTGGCAAATGGTTGCTACGTCTCGGGGATTTTCAGCTGATAATTTCGTAATTCGGTATAACCCGTTGACATTATGATCTCTGGTCTTTTGGTAATCTCTTAGGGTTTACCCAGTACGTCGTTCCGATTAATTTAATTTTTACGGCACAGGCATTAAAAAGTCACTTTTTGACGCCTGTTTTCGTTCCGGCAAGAAGCACTTTATACCGCTAAGTTCAAAGTTGCGGTATAAAGTCTTTATTCCGCAACTTTGATGCGCAGTTCGAAGTGCGCATGTCAAAGTTGCGGAATAAAGTCTTTATACCGCAGGTTACCCCCTCTCTACTACCCTTTACAGCAGCTCCTATACGCAGTTCGTGCGGAACTCAACTGATGTCAAAGTGACTATTGATGCCTTTTCCGTAAAAAATATTGTATGGGGCGCGCGCAGAAAGTAACTGTTCAGCAAGGTTATGTTTTTAGTACTCGCCGTTGCTTTACAAGGCTCGCCTTCGGCTCGCCAGGTAAAACCAACGGCTCGTACGAAAAACATAACCTTGCCGAATAAACAGTTACTTTCTGCGCATGCCACATAAATATCTATTTTATTTTGTTATCGTTTGATAAACGAAGAGTATAGTATAGATCGTGGGTCAAATCGGGCCGAATACAACGGAGGGAATCCCTGAATTCTCATAATATCGTGAAGTCATCTCAATTTTGATGATTGTGGAAATGTCTGAGACTGTGATTCGTGGAAATGAAGACTTGGTCGTTTGAATTTCGACTCCTAGAATAATCTATGTCACAATTCGCAAATTCAAATCTCCAGAAAATTGTAGATCTAATTCCGAATTGATTGAGAGATCGAGTGAAGCTGTAGATTGATCCTGCAGACTTTCTGAAAAGCTCTCGGAAAGTATCGCTCTTAAATCTTCGGAATTTTTCAAAACTTTCCATTTCTACACTACTTACTGATTAGTTCAACAGTTGCGAAAATAAGAGATGAGGAAAAAAACAAGATATATACAGAACGTCCAGGAAAAAAAGAGTATCATCAACAGACTGATTGCGATGTTTATCCGCCCCTTGTCCCCCGCAATACCACGCAGATGTTTGAGTCCCCTTTTCCTAAGAATCGCCATCCTCGAATTTTCATCATATTTTTGATGATATCGGTCGGTGCTGCTTATCAAATGGAAAGAATCGTCGTTCACATTCAGACGAACGACGAAAGCTCAACTGGTCAGTCAGTCAGTCGCTCGTCAAAATTCAAAGATGGTGCATCCGATGGCTGCAGCGTTACCCGTGCTGGCTCTTCAAGTGGTAGGGTCAAGATACTCCGTGCAACACACCAACGCCACTTTTGGTAAGACATAGACATCTGATATGCATATGAAGCAGTTCATCGCTAAATATACTTCTCAATTATTTGACCATGTCAATAATACGCATTGCTGAATCAAGCCTCGGCCACTGTCCGTGTACCGTGTACGAAGGTTACACCGTCTTCCCTGACATCGCAGTAGCCTAGAAGTATTTCTCTAAGGATCTAACTTGGGACTTTGCGCGTAAACATTGTATCGCCGAAGGTGGTCGATTTGCCGTCATCGACACGAGACAAAAGCTTGAATATGCAAACGAGATTTGGCCCAACATTACCCACGGTCCGTTCGTGGGCCTCCATAGTCTGTTCAACCCCACCGGCATCGAATGGGTCAGTCTAAGAAGTGGTAAGATTCATGGTCGATACATTACCACGAATGAATGAATTAATCAATTGATTAACGGAGCATAGGCTCTGGTCTGAATCTGAACACGAACCTGCAAGAGTTGACTTCCGTCTGCAAGATGAGACTGTGATTCTTATCAGGTTTACCCGTAACGTACATACCTTGGCGAAAATGTGCGGACGTGAACAGCACGGGCACAAACACTGGGAAAATGCGCTCAGACGCCCCCGGTCCGATTATAACACTTCGAAAATGCGCTCAGACGCCCCCGGTCCGATTATAACACTGGGAAAATGCGCTCAGACGCCCCCGGTCCGATTATAACACTGGGAAAATGCGCTCAGACGCCCCCGGTCCGATTATAACACTGGGAAAATGCGCTCAGACGCCCCCGGTCAGATTATAACACTGGGAAAATGCGCTCAGACGCCCCCGGTCCGATTATAACACTGGGAAAATGCGCTCAGACGCCCCCGGTCCGATTATAACACTGGGAAAATGCGCTCAGACGCCCCCGGTCCGATTATAACACTTCGAAAATGCTCAGACGCCCCGGTCCGATTATAACACTTCGAAAATGCGCTCAGACGCCCCCGGTCCGATTATAACACTGGGAAAATGCGCTCAGACGCCCCCGGTCCGATTATAACACTTCGAAAATGCGCTCAGACGCCCCCGGTCCGATTATAACACTGGGAAAATGCGCTCAGACGCCCCCGGTCAGATTATAACACTGGGAAAATGCGCTCAGACGCCCCCGGTCCGATTATAACACTGGGAAAATGCGCTCAGACGCCCCCGGTCCGATTATAACACTGGGAAAATGCGCTCAGACGCCCCCGGTCCGATTATAACACTTCGAAAATGCGCTCAGACGCCCCCGGTCCGATTATAACACTTCGAAAATGCGCTCAGACGCCCCCGGTCCGATTATAACACTGGGAAAATGCGCTCAGACGCCCCCGGTCCGATTATAACACTTCGAAAATGCGCTCAGACGCCCCCGGTCCGATTATAACACTTCGAAAATGCGCTCAGACGCCCCCGGTCCGATTATAACACTGGGAAAATGCGCTCAGACGCCCCCGGTCCGATTATAACACTTCGAAAATGCGCTCAGACGCCCCCGGTCCGATTATAACACTGGGAAAATGCGCTCAGACGCCCCCGGTCAGATTATAACACTGGGAAAATGCGCTCAGACGCCCCCGGTCCGATTATAACACTTCGAAAATGCGCTCAGACGCCCCCGGTCCGATTATAACACTTCGAAAATGCGCTCAGACGCCCCCGGTCCGATTATAACACTTCGAAAATGCGCTCAGACGCCCCCGGTCCGATTATAACACTGGGAAAATGCGCTCAGACGCCCCCGGTCCGATTATAACGGGAAAATGCGCTAGACGCCCCCGGTCCGATTACACTGGGAAAATGCGCTCAGACGCCCCCGGTCAGATTATAACACTGGGAAAATGTGCTCAGACGCCCCCGGTCAGATTATAACACTGGGAAAATGCGCTCAGACGCCCCCGGTCCGATTATAACACTTCGAAAATGCGCTCAGACGCCCCCGGTCCGATTATAACACTGGGAAAATGCGCTCAGACGCCCCCGGTCCGATTATAACACTGGGAAAATGCGCTCAGACGCCCCCGGTCCGAGTATAACACTGGGAAAATGCGCTCAGACGCCCCCGGTCCGAGTATAACACTTCGAAAATGCGCTCAGATGCCCCCGGTCCGATTATAACACTTCGAAAAAAATGCGCTCAGACGCCCCCGGTCCGATTATAACACTGGGAAAATGCGCTCAGACGCCCCCGGTCCGACGCGCTCAGACCGGTCCGATTATAACACTGGCGCTCAGACGCCCCCGGTCCGATTATAACACTGGGAAAATGCGCTCAGACGCCCCCGGTCCGATTATAACACTGGGAAAATGCGCTCAGACGCCCCCGGTCCGAGTATAACACTTCGAAAATGCGCTCAGATGCCCCCGGTCCGATTATAACACTGGGAAAATGCGCTCAGACGCCCCCGGTCCGATTATAACACTGGGAAAATACGCTCAGACGCCCCCGGTCCGATTATAACACTGGGAAAATGCGCTCAGACGCCCCCGGTCCGATTATAACACTGGGAAAATGTGCTCAGACGCCCCCGGTCCGATTATAACACTGGGGAAATGCGCTCAGACGCCCCCGGTCCGATTATAACATTGGGAAAATGCGCTCAGACGCCCCCGGTCCGATTATAACACTGGGAAAATGCGCTGAGACGCCCCCGGTCCGATTATAACACTGGGGAAATGCGCTCAGACGCCCCCGGTCCGATTATAATACTGGGAAAATGCGCTCAGACGCCCCCGGTCCGGCTATAAATTCTACTACAAAAGTATTATATCTTTGGATGCGGCGCGAAAATATTGCACCGTGGAAGGAGGTAACCTGGCAGTGATTGACTCGTGGGAGAAGGTTAGATACGTGACTGATCTGAAGCTGCTGAAACTTGATTCACCTCACGTGGGCATCCACAAATTGTTCAACAATTCCGAATGGGTGGATTCCAGAAATGGTGAGATGAAAAATTAACTACAATATGAAAATGAAATTATACTTTAGATAAAGTTGGAAAGAAATCTTATCAAAATCTTTCGTAACCACGTTAACACGTCTTATTCGGATTGATCGACCGTAAGGTTTACCCCGAGCCTCGTTACCGTGGAAAAGTAATCCGGAAAATGACAAGGATTCAATGCGTTGTACGGCGTTGATGGGTGACCTGAGACTTTTCGCCGTCAAGTGCACGAATTGGGGAACATTCGTCTGCGAAATATCGATATCCAAGGACGACGAGAAGATCTAACGACGTTTGATCAACTTCTGAACCAAAAATTTATGTATTCACGTAGTGTTTATGTATAATATTTTTTCATGTATCCAAAATGGCGGCTTCTCTCGGGTTTCATTCGGTCCTGATTTAATTCCCTACGATTCTGAGTCACTGCAGTCGAGGAAATAAGTGTTTACAGTTTTACCATCCGGGTGTTATGGCGCGATTTCCTGGCGTCTCAATTCAAACAAACTGACAGTAGGTGGTACAGCTCGACTTTCGTCCATCCGCATCACCAAGATTCGAGATCCAAGATCCAAGATCGGAGTGCTATACGATGGTCAGAGTGTGTAGGTGGATGGATACGCGGTCGTAGATAGCACGCGGTGTGATATATAGTGACGATACGCTGGCGAGTGACTATAGCGAGAGAGAGAGAGTGTGCACATGCGTGGAAACGACCCTTTTCAGAATGTCGTAAATATAGTGGCTCCACCTCGTTTATAGTTAACCGAAACGTAACGTAACGTACCAAGGGCGTTTCTTGTTCTCGAAAGAAATATGCGTCCGTGTGCCACTCGAGAGTCACACGTGGTACTTCGGGTTTTATGCTTTCTCGAACGATAAAAATGAAGAGAAGGAAAAAGTTGGTGGAGACAAAAAATAATAGTAGGTGAATACCCTTGTTGAAAAATACTATTGGATCTACGAATTTATCATCGAAATTCAATAGTTTTCGATAGTTTTAAACAATAAATTGAATAGTTGTAAAAATTTCTCAATAATAAATTCGGACATCATCAATTTATCGTTGATCACCATTAAAATTGAATAGTTTTCAATATTTTTCTATGATAAATTGAATAGTTGTCAAAAGTTCTCAATAATAAATTCGGACATCATGAATTTATCGTTGATCACCATTGAAATTGAATAGTTTTCAATATTTTTCTATGATAAATTGAATAGTTGTCAAAAGTTCTCAATAATAAATTCGGACATCATGAATTTATCGTTGATAACCATCGAAAATGAATAGTTTTCGATAGTTTCCAATAATAAATTGAATAGTTTTCAAAAGTTATCAATAATGAATTCCGACATCCAATAGTACTTTTCTATAAGGGAAGAAACCGAAGAGGAAAATCTGTGCGCTTTTGTTCATTGAGTTCAATTTTGGGGGCAATTTTTTCTTCTTTTTTTTGGTTCGTTTGTTTCAACGATTCTTGTTCGCTCAGGCAGGTCTATAAACCGTTTGGGAGTAATCAAATACTGTAACTTGGAGAGTAGAGTAAAGTTAACTGTTCAGAGTTTACGTAAAGTCTATTAATATTACGCCGATTTCGTATAGGCTGCAGCTGTTGCACCGCAGTATAGTATATAGGTTTTATACAACCGATGTTGTATGTTGTACGATATGACGGAATAGAGACGGATAAATTTAACGATATAATATAACCCTAAGTTACACCAGAATCAACGTATAGACGAGGACGGAGGACAGTGGGGAAAAAATCTATAGAACGTGCTCGAAGATTTTTGCCCCGGTTTCTGACCTCCCACATATTGAATGGTCGAGTGAATAAAATTGGCCAAGAAGAAAAGTTTGACCATTCAGTGCACTTTGTGCTCCAATACCTGGAGTGAAAACGCATCCTTTGACGAATATATTACGGAATAGAAGCGTTTCCACTGGATTTTCTCTTTTCTTTCTCTTTTTCGTTTCGAATTCATCGAGTCGAGGACTCGATTTGGATTATTTATTTTTCGAATCGTGGTCGGATCGGAGACTCGGAAGACCTCGGGGATACAGAGTTTCGTTGAAATCGGACCAGTTTTCGATCTTCCGTGGAACATTTTCTATGTCAGACCGCGGATTTGTTATCAGAAACCCTACGAACCTCGGGCACTCGAATTTTCATCCGAACTCGTCGATCATTTCCGGAGATGTCGTCGGACTCACGATTCTCAGCCCAGTTTGTGACCCCACGGGTCGTTCTTTGCTCTATATTCTCCGGAATCGCGTCCTGATCGCGATGAAAACTGACCGAGAAGGAAAGTTCGACCATTCGGTGCCCTTGGTGCTCCGATATCCGGAGTAAAAACGCATCGTCGATGTCTAAAAGTGACCGCGAAGAGTGACGCGCGGCGGGAAGGGGTCGAACACCGGATGCTTCCGGTCCTCCGTTTGTTTCGGCGCCGTCGAACTCTCCGACCCCTGGAATTGGATTCCCCAGTCGCGCGACCTCGACGGTTTTCCGTACAGAGACGTGAATTCCGTCGAGACGGAGACTTCCGACTCGTTCGACGTCGACGTTCGTCGCGTTCGTGGGGATTCCGAGTCCTCGTCTCGTAATTGTCCGAATTTCGCCCACACCGAGACACCGAACCAGCCGTAGCGGGTCGAGGGTCGGAAACTGCGACGTCGGAGAGTCGAAAACCGGGACGAGGGTCTTCGGACGGTCGTCAGCCGCGTCTCTAGCCAGTCCCTCGTAAAAGTTCGACTTCGAATCATCGATTGGGTCACGGATCGACGATACGATCGTTCTGATATTTGTCGGAATTTATTTCGTGGGGTTTTTACCGATTTTCAAGCGGTTCGAAACCATTTCGAGTAACTTTTGTGTCACATCGGACGTTTTCAGAGCGATTTTGACCAATTTTAGAATCATTCCAAACGGTAATGTGACACGGAGTGAATTGTAATGTGAATTGAGAAACTATGAGCAATTTCCAAGTGTTTTTAGGTGATTTCGACTAATTTCAATACTTCATCAACATCACTTGAATTTTTACACGGTTCTTCGTTTGCATAGAAAATGTATACAATCAACAATAAATTAGTTAAAAGTTTACCGCAAGCCTCTAATTGAATAATATACATATTTTCCATCAGGACATTCATATATATATAATCTTTGCGGTGTGCTTATATACATATTTTTTTCTCCCTTAATTTTATACGTATAAGTAACAGTGTAGAATGCGAACAGCTGAGGTACCACGAAGGAATGATAATTCAAAAGATAAATTATAATCTACACTATACATACACATACATATATATATGTATAGCTTAACTGTTATAAATTACAACTTCCTAGATATAAGTATAACCTGTGGTGTATACATTATAAATGGAGTTTACACTTTGAAAAAAATTACACTTCCTGGAGTATAAGCGATAGGGACGAGGAGGCGAACCGTCGCGTTGAGGGAAAAAGGAAAGAGGGATGCGATGACGGAATATAAACATTTTCAGCATCACCACCCCATGAAAAGTAAAAAAAAAAAACGGTATGGATACAAAATGGAGAAAAAAAAGAAAGAATCCCCCTAAAAAAATTCAAGTGGGGGGAGGTTACGAATATAGAATATGGAACACGGACCAAAATTCCTTGGGGAATAATAAGATAATATTATTCATCCCTCTGCGTATCTAAGTTCCTTTTTTTTGGATCCTTTTCATTGAAAAAAAAGGACCAAAACTAAATATTAAACACTAAACGTCAAATAGTGGATTCCATTCATTCATTTTTATATATCACCAGGTATAATAGTACTTTTGTGGTCCTCTATCTTTCCTCTTTTTTTTTTTTGTCTCTTTTTATTACAGTCGAAGGGAAGTAAATTTCTGGTCCGATCGCCTTTAGCCACCCAAGACCTCGACGACCCCGGGCACCCGGGCACCCAGGGGTCACGGTTCCGAGTTTCGGGCCTTAAGACCTCAAAGACACAAAACCGGGTATTATGTGACAGAGAAAAACCTGACGTGCCTGAAGGATTATTATATTATAATATGAATGGGGGATTAGGGCCCGAGACTCTAATAACCGGGCCCCTTAATTCATGATTTTCAAGTCGATTTTTCAATTTCCCTCAAATTTGAATCCTTTAAAGTTTGAAAAATTGAAGGAGAAATTAAAAAAAACTTGTGAAAATCGCACTAGATTCTTTCTTCTTTTTTTTGGGCTGCAGGAATTTTGAGAAATTGGGTACTAGTCAAGTTTCTTCGGAAACAACCGATTTAGTTTCGGTTTAAATATTTCCGAGGGGGGAAGGGACTTTCTCCCAAATACTCAACCACATGCTTATATACGTAGTGAAATACTAAAATACTAATCCCGGTAGGGCCAAGGCGCAGTTGGGCTGGGTTTGTAGTCGGGCGCCCGGAACTTGACCCCGAGGTTCAGGAATGAGAGCTGAATATATGTGACTTTAATAGCTTCAGCTGTTTACAAAAACTTGGGTTTGAGCAAAGAAATTTTTTAATTCTCTCTCGGTCGCGGTAGGCTCGATTACTTTCTGTTTGGTTAACGAACAAAAATAATAATAATAATAATCATCATCATTCTCTCAAATGAATGGAATCGGAGTACCTATACTTTTTTGTTTTTTTATTATTATTAATTTCACCCTTTGACCCCCTTTTTAATAAAACTAGACTAACCTTCGGCTGAAAGTTGTGTGAAAAAGATGAAAATTGGAACATAAATGAACGAAAATAGTTAATTTTGAAGATCGTCAATTTTTTGTTTGTTTTTGTTTGTTTGTCAAAAAAATTGTAACAAAAAAATAAAAAATGGATAAAAGTAGCGCAGTATAGAATTTCAATATCAGTTCTGTCATTTTTTTTCAGTCTCATAGGGTAATATTAAAATTTGAAAATTGACCATTGAGCCAAAAACTAACCCTAATTAATTCCACTCAAGTTTCACTTCAGTTTTCTTAAATTAGGTTAGCTTTTCGCTTTTTTTTAATAATTGCGACGAGTTTCAAAATTCTACGAATAATTGAAACATTAGTAAAAATGGCGGATTATCAATTTGTCTAAAAATTCGGAAAATATAATTTCTTTTATTCACCAAAAATGATTTCAAAAATGACAAATTTTCAATAATTTCTTGACTACCAAAAAATGGCGAATCTTCAAATAGAAAATCGGCAAAATTCTGATTACCTAATCAAATAATTGAGATCACGGATCTGACAACTCTACTCGAACTTTTTGAGAAAATGAAACAAGAATTTTGATTCTGATAGCCCCGAAGACAGCTCGTCACGCATGTATGATAATTCGAATGGATCGTCTTGGTGTATTTAAAACTCGACGATTTGACCTTAAATGTAAATTCTGACATTAGCGGCTCGAACACAAACATGACGGCCTGCAGCCATTACTAAAACGTATGAAGAATAATTATTTATTCATATACTATCACATACCGCGGCACATTATCGCATATTTACCCCGCGATTAAATTCTAGACACGTGGTTATTATCCAATGACGCCAACATTTCGATCATCATTAACAAAAGGCGAGAGTACCTCATTATTCTAGAAGGTGCCAATTTGGCGAGATGGGCCCTTCGGTATTTCTTCTTCTTCTTCTTCTTCTTCTTTTTTTTTGTCTTTATCCAAAGTCAACGGTTCTTTTTAGAAGAGAAATTTTCTCCCGAGCCTTTTAGTATTTCTCTTAGTATTCTTAAGAGCGTGATATGAGGAACATTGCGACATGACAGGAAGAATAGGAATGAAGAGAGAGAAAAAAAAGGAAAAGGTAAAAAAATGATGAAAGAAACGAGGCAGATAATTAAAATGCGCCGCAGACCAAAGTTCTGCGGTGGTCGGATATACTCAACAAATTCTCACGTACGTTAGATTTGCGGGGGGTCAGGGGAGGGAAAAATACCGCAGACCCAGGCGACATGGACAGTGTCGCTGTTAAATAATTTAACTAGTTTTTTCCGTTTCTCTTTTTTTGTTTTGTTTTACCTAAGAAAATAACCACGTTGAGGTAGTAAAACGAGCCACGAGCTGGAGGAGAGAATAAAAATTGAAAAAGACTATAATTATTCCACCCTTGAAGTTCGTCCCCAAGAAATTATTATATGATCTGTATGAAACACCGAATTTTGAAATTATTTCCGCGCATATGAATACGAATTTTTATCTGAATGATAAAAAATTCTTAAAATTCTAGGTTGATAACAGGATAAGAAAGAAGAACAAAAATCTCTGAGGATCTAAGGATTTTCCTATAGGATTCTTCGAATGATGGAATAAAAAGTGAAGAAAAAAAAACCCCCTTAGAATTCTGGGATTATTTGAAGAATTCAAGAATAAGCAGATTTATTGAAGTTTTTGAGACCCTCTGCGAAAAGATCTTCTTCGGATCCACGGGATTATAAAATCGAAAGAGTGAAACAAAAATTCATTGTAGTTGAGACCGGAAAGAAAAAAGTAGAAGAAGAAGAAAAAGAGTTGAAAAAAAATATTATCTTCTGGTTTGTCGCCCATTTTTCATTCCGGCCGCAGTGCGGCTCGCAGTAAAATCTTCTTCTCTCTGTACGAAACCAAGAAGAAGAAGAAGAAGAAGAAGAAGAAGAAGGAAGAAGTCGAATCGTAAAGGATCTCTGGTTCAGGGTATATAATATAACTGCAGTGAGAGGTGAATTTCGCCTCTTCTCAAGAGATGCAAAAAATGAAGAAAAAATAATGAAAACCTCGCAGGAGAATTTTAGAGCCTTGACGACACCGCAATTTTTATTCGCCAGCAGTCGTGAACGTATTTATGTATATTATATTGCTCAGCTCGCGAGCTCGCGAGCTCGCTCTTCTATCTATACATATAGGTAGATATGCGAAACCGCGCGACGATCTCGATAGAGGTTTTATCCCGTTTCGCTTCACGATCCCATGCAGCAACTGCTCTTCGCAATAAAAACGAGAGAAAAAAGTGATGAAAGAAAATGATCAAAATTGCATGTAATATATGGAAATAAAACAAACTGTAGAAAATGAAATGAATAGAAATGATTTTTCAAATTTTGTTCAAACAGCAAATAATTTTCTGTTCTTCTTTCACAATCGTTGTTATTCGTTTTTGGCTTCTCGACTTTGAATTTTGAAGTTTAAATATTCTCAATTCATCAACGAATCAGTTTTCAATTTAGAAAAAAAATTCTAATCGCCAAAAAACTGCAAAATAATTTTGAGGAAAATCTTCGTTTGTCTAATATGGAAAAAATCAATTATTTTCTGGGCTTGAACCATTCGGAAAAGATGATTTTTCCAATTGAACAGAGGAAACTCTTACATGCTGTCAAAAATGGATCGAATATCAATCATTTCATGAAATAAATCGACTTTTTTCTGTTTTTGAACGTCACTCGTTTCGCTATACCTAAATCGAGTAAAAATAAGTTTATCGAAAATTCAAAGTTCACTTAGCATCTTCAAAGGCATCTTTTTTTAACAGTCTGAGACCACGAAACCTCAAACTGTTTTCAAAATCGTGTGAAAATCACTCCAAACTATATAATGGAAAAAGTAAAAAAAAAGTAAAAACCACCGAAAGTCATTTTTGAGACGTTTGAATGGTTTTCACATGATTGGGGAAGATTTTTTTTTGTCTATGAAGCACGAAATAAAATCTACCGGTGGACCACGATTTTAGTTTTTCTGGTCTCAAACCGTTCACTAAAGAGGCCTTTTCAATATGAACGGATAACTTTTTCATAACTTGATTTTTGCTCGAGTTGTCACGAAAATTAACGTATGAAGACAGAAAAAGGCTATTTTATTCTAAAAAATGACGAATATCTGGTACAATTTTGATCGGATCAACAAGTTCTCTGTTCATTTCGAAAAGGCCTCTTTACTGAACGGTTTAAGACCAGAAAATCCAAAATCGTGATCCACTGGTAGATTTTATTTAGTGCATCGTAGACCAAAAAGAAAACAAGCGGGTTTGGGCTGACTATGAGCCAGCCTTCGAACTTCCCGTTATTTATTTTGTTCTCAGCTATTTTGAACTTTGTAAATCTGACCTCAGATTCTTGATCAGCGGTTCAAAAAACCTTCGAGTACAAATTTCCGTAAGATTTCGAATGTTTTCAGTATTTCTCCCAGCAAATCGGACTCGCCATTTTGAATTTCGCTAATCTGACTTCAGATTCGTGATCAGTGACCCAAAAAACCTACGAGTACCAAGTTTCATCCAAATCCAAATGTTTTTAGTTTTTTTGCAGCATATCGAATACGCCGAATGAAAATTTTGCAAAACTGACTTCGGATTCGTGATCAGCGATCGAAAAAACCATATGGTACCAAATTTCATTGAAAGCCGTTGATTCATTCTCAAATATCGTCATTTTTGTTGCATTTTTTAGAATTTTGTTATTTGAATAGTTAAAAAACTACTAATCCGATCGAAGTCAAAATCTAATCAGTTCTAAGTTGAGAAAAGCCCCGTCGATTGAGCTCAAGTTGATCGAAATCGGACCACGCGTTCTCGAGATATCGCGCGGACAAAAATGTGGTCACACACACACCAACACACACACACAGACGTCAAACTGAAAATAGTCGGAGGTGATTCTTTGGACCTCGAAATGTGAAGATTTAGTGAAAACTCAAATTTTCATTTTCGGGGTGATCACAATAACTTCCTTTTTTCTCTGAAAACAGCGAAACGGAAAGTTAAAAATGTGTTTCAAAAACCGTGTAAAAAACATTCTAAAATATGAAAAATGACTTTTGACAGGTTCTACGTTTTTTGACATTTCAAGCCGCATGTACCCCCTTAAGACCGTTTTTCAAAATTTCGAGGATATATACCCCGAGATAAACGCGAGTACCTATTCTAATTCCAATATAGAGGTACGAATATAAAGCGCAATAAAATAAGTATACATCGTGTATTGTGAGACTGCTTTCGCTTCCAGTATTGCGCCTGTACCGTCAGACGTGAGTCGGCGTGGAGACTGTATCAGAGACCACGAGGTTAAAGTATATAGCTGCAAGCTGGTATCTGGTAGCAGAACTAGGTAGCCTTGAGGACCGTTGATTGTGGTCCGAGTGCACGAGCCGCAGGTTAAACAAACTCGACGATATCAACCTCCCAAACAGTCTGATAATTCGTGGCTGCGATCTTCCAAATTTCTGTCCGCGTCATCGAGAACGAAGGACGTCGTTCTCCGCGGAAGAAGAGGAGCGGACGCGAACGGGGAGACGAAGAGCCGCCGATTTTCACCCATTTTCAGTTTTATCTCGCGTTTTTCGAAGCTTCCGGATCTTTAAAACGGTCCGAATCGGTGTTTCCGGTTCCCAGAACTCGATCTCCGTCATTTTTCTCCCCGGACATTCGACCCCGAAGACTTTTCGCGGACGCGAGTCCATCGATGGTGGCGAAATTCCGCACATTTTCGCACCGTCCATCCGCCCGGAAATGATGCATCGAGTCGGTCCGAGGATCGGGGTGAAAATCTTCCCGATAGCTTCGTCGACAGGATCGATTCTCTTTCCCTGTTATCGGATAACCGGAACACGGATTTCACCGCTCCGCACTTCGAGGATCCCGGATTCGTCCTTTTCAGACGCTCCCTAGATCTCCGAATCTCTGAGTCTTCATGTTGCAACGAGGATGAGACAAATATGCGTCGTTCTTTCCCAGCTGCGAGTGTCAGCCGTAACGAATTTGATGGGTGGGTCCAGGGGTTTTTGGCCTGTGAAATTCGATCCTCGAAAAAGAAAGTTTTCATTGTTCCTAACCCCACGGTGGTGCTCCCAGAGACCACGGCATGGCCGCGCGGCACATGCGGCATAATACGAGGTCATATGGGACCCCGACTCTAACAAAAGTAGGTCCCCACATGTTATCTCTGTTCCTCATCTTCGCGTTATACTTGGAATTTTTCGTTAAGAACACAGACAAGAATTCCAGTAAACCCGAGCTAAGCTCACACCCAACCCTGGAGTCGTCTGTAATCTTTCCTTCCTTATTCTAATATTTCACCGCACGATACAACCGCGTCGAATCGAGTTACGCCTCGGGCACTTGGCGTAGTTTCTCTCCTCCGAGTACGAAAAGTTGTTCAGAATTCTGATAATTGATTTTTCGATTAGAAATTTTCTAAAAAAACGAGCTGACTCAGGCTGCCATTGTTGCGATTTTTTCCAGGAGGGATGAAAACGGTTTTCCGATTCCAAAAATCGAGTTTCGAATTATAATGACTTTTAGAAAGAGAAAAAAAAAAAAAAAAAAACAGTTTTTCATTGAGAGAAGAAAGAAAAGAAAAAGAAATCACAGATAGTTATATGAATGAAACAATAATTTGATTCTGAAATCGTGTCCATATACATATGCTCAAATTTCACCGGCATTGTTATTCGGTCTCATTTTTCACCCGTCAAACAGAAAAGTGAGAATGTGGAAGAAAAAAAGGAAAGAGAAAAAAAGAAAGAAGAAAAAAGTCTCGCGAAGAGGCAACGGGTGTTTTATCAATGGACTTGAAGGTAACCGAGAGGAGCATAAGGCGCGAGAATGGCTGACAAAGGGAAATGGATCGAGTGTCAGAACGGTAAACAGAAAGGCTGCAGAATCATCTCTCTCGAGTTTAACCGCTATACACCGTCACAACCACACCTTTCGTGTTATATCGGATTCGGTCTTCACCTATGAATTTTGAAAAGAAATAGCTGAATACAAAAAAAGAAAAAAAATTGAAAAAAAATTTCACAGCTCGGTATATAGGAGCTTGGAAAAATGAAAAAAAGTCAAATTTAGACCGACTACCATGAGGTATTGTGTTAGTCACTGCAGACAGACAGACGTCATAGAGGTGATACCGTCTATCTAATAGACAGACGTGGCGTTTTATCTCGAGGAATTTTCTGTTCTCTGTTTCTTTTATTCTTATCTTTTTTCTATTTCCAAATATATTTCAGATAAGTGTATATTCCTGTATATACATCTGTTTTTCTTTTACTGTTCATTGTAATTCATTGAGATTATTATTTTGTTTTTTTGTATATTAACTGTTAAGTTATAATAATAATAGAATTTGTATTTTTTAAGAAGTTGAAGAAGAAAAAGAAGTAGAAGAAGAAGGAGGAGAAGAAGAAGACGAAAAAGAAGAAGAAGAAGAAGAAGAAGAGGAAGAAGAAGAAGAAGAAGAAGAAGGAGAAGCAAAGACGAAGACGAAGAAGAAAAAGATAAAGACGAAGAAGAAAAAGAAGAAGAAGAAGAAGAAGCAGAAGGAGAAAAAAAGAAGACGAAGAAAAAAAAGAAAAAGACGAAGAAGAAAAAGACGAAGAAGAAAAAGAAGAAGAAGAGAAGAAGAAGAAGAAGAAGAAGGAGAAAAAAAGAAGACGAAGAAGAAAAAGAAAAAGACGAAGAAGAAAAAGAAGAAGAAGAGAAGAAGAAGAAGAAGAAGAAGAAGAAGAAGAAGAAGAAGAATAGCCTTTCACATGACTCGCGCATAGTTTTTGTGAAGTGAAATGAGAAGATATTTAATATTATGACTGAAAATTAACAAAATTTGACTTCGGTCCACTGAACAATTTTATTTATTTTTTTTTTTTGAGATCCACGTATTTTATTAATTTGGTTCACGTATTCAAGAATTGATTTTTTTTTTTTTTTTTTCAAAATCAATTATATACTCTTCTCTAAAAATATTTGAACATTATTCTAATTCAGTGTCAGTGACTGAATACAGTAGAGTATATTAACCGAGTAACGTATTCAATTAAGGCGATAATTTGCGTTCATTGGACGAAATATGCAGCTTGAACGAAAAGAATTGATAAAGCAATAAATAACGAATTGCGATACTAAAAAGCGTGTCTTCAATAATCTAATACAAATTTGTCAAATATATGAAAGTGTAATGAATAAATTAAAGGACATTGTTAACATCGTGTAAACTCGACATGAAGAATTTCAATGAAATTTCAATAAAAATTACATATTATAAATATTTTGACAAAAAAAATTTCACCAATGAATAAATAATTATTCATGCTATCATTGGATAAAATTTCGATCAGTTTTTTTTTTTTTTTGTGGAGTTTATAAAAATTATATAAAATTGAGAAACATATAATTTTGGATTTTTTCAAATAAACTCAGATCAGATATTCGACAAAATGTCATCGAATTAATTTCATTCCAATCATAGAAAAATCATTTTTTTTTATTTCTGCCCAATTTTTTTTCCAAATTTCGACCGATTCGAGGTGCGGTGGTGATCTATGATATCCACATGAAAAATTGCGAGACACGGACTTAGCCACAGTTTTCGTTAAATGGTTTTAATTGCCGTGTAATTAAGATCAATGCAAAGGCATGCGGGTGCAGCTTGACGTATCATTGTTTCCCACATGTTGTAACGCATCTCTCGTTCCCCATATATCCATATAACATGGTCTCTCTATTTCATCCACTATGATATCACACTGGAAAAATTGTTGAAATTATAACTGACACAGAATTCAAGTTATTTCACTTTTGATCTCAATGAGGGAACCGCTGAGCTCCTTCAGCTTCTTTCGTTATACGACGAGATCAAAGAAGAAAAAAAAACTACACTCTCATAGCTTTATTTCTTCACAGTTGTAATTATATGTATATATGTGTGTTCCCTCAATTTCAGAGAATTGAAAAAAATTATAATAATAATAGTAATAACGAAGTAAATGGTTTTGGTATCAAGTTTCAACAAATTTTAAACAATTCTTGTTCAAAAAATGGTAAAAAAAAAAAAAGAGTCAGAACCAATCAATACAAAAATCGACAGATAGAATTTGATAGAAGCTTGGAAAAAAAACCAATTTTGATCAAAAATGGAATTTTTTGGGGATTATTTTCGCCCTATTGGATCCGCCAATTTTTATTTTGCAAATCTGACTTTGGATGCGCGATCAGTGTCCCAAAAAATCTCGTATAATCCAATTCAGATCCGAATCAAAATTGATGAACAGATAATTTTTTACTGCAATTTATTTTGCTGCAAAGATTAGATAAAATTTGATACCGAACTGAATTCAGAAGAGACAAAATTATGTAGAATTTGATTAAATTTGATGAATCTACAAGGACAAAAAAAAAAAAAAAATGTAAAAATATACGTTCAAAGTGGAAAGACAAACAAGACTCGTGCGTTTGACTAAATGATTATAGTGTATCGCGGTTGTTTGCTGTACGGCATCGATATTGCTTTATAAGATGTATTATAAGCGACTACTCTTACTCTTCTCTTCTCTTCCCTGCTCGCATGATGCGCCTATTTAATATAGTCACAACGAGTATATAGTATATAACTATATCGAAGAAATAACAGAAGCATGACGTGGTAATAAAGTGGCGGAGCTACAGGACCCTGAGGGGTACGTATGTACATGATAAGTTGAGGTGAGGTGATCCGCACCTACCGCTTACGGGGTGTGCTGGACCCATCACTCCCAGCGAATTTTTACTCTGCCTCGGAGAGAACATATGAAAAAAAAAAAGGTTCGATAAATTAACGCAAACGATGATGACGGTGGTCGCGTATCTTCGATCTCAAAGATACCTGCAGAGAGATATTATATCCAATATTGAAGATTCGATTATTTATTTCTTTCTTTTTTTTTACCAATCGCTGTTTTATTTCTCTTTTGACTCTCCGTTGTCATTACGAATTGATGATTTTTAGTATATTTTAGTTGTTGTATTGAAATTAAAAATTGCTTGATTGAAGATAGGATAAAAATAATTAAATAAATGTAGAGAGTGAGGAGAATAAATTTTGGGGAAGGACGGTGGTCTCGTGGCGAGAACTCTCGACTGGCAAGCGGGAGACCCGGGTTCGATTCCCGGTTGGGACAAGAAAATTTTTATCATCAAAAATTTGAGAATTCTGGTTACGGTGATCAAATTCTTCAAAAATAAGAATCAATTACTGAAAAGAAAAATAATTAAAAAGATAATAATGCCTATTATCACTGACTCATTGTCAGAGGGAAGCGGTAAATTGGGTGCCTATAATGTGTATAGTATAACGGGGAAAGCAGTTTTCACACGGTCGCAAAATTATAAACTCTCGGTAACGATAAGTGGGGTGGCTTAAACTTGTATACTTGTTACACTTGTGTGATCGGGGGCTTTGATAATTAATTATCGCGTTTATCCACCGTCGCTAATTATCACATATCACGCGCCGCGAGAGCGTGTACGATCTACCTCAAAGGCCTATAGGTATAAGCATATGTGTGTACATATAATCGATTCGCGATGTACCGATTTATAGACCATAACCTCTAACACCGTACATGGATCTACGAGAACCATTTATAAATGGTATATAAATGTATAAATATATAAATTTCGTATATAAAAAGTATCAAAAAAGTATATAAATTTCATATTGTTTCAATTCTTGATTCATTTATTCATTCATTCATTAATTCATTTTGAAAAATCACTGAAATTAATTTGTTCGTTCAATTCGTTTTGATCCAAATTCAACGGCAATCGAATCGAAAAACGGTACATGAGGAAAAAAAAGTAGAATGAAACCCAAAGAGTTCAAACCACTTCATTTTATTACACGATGATGGAATCTCAACAAGAGATAAGAACGGTCCTCGTATCTCATTGAGGAGACCATCAACATGAATACACAATTAACCTCTAAAATCTTTAAGAGCGTACTCGATAAACTTTTGACTGGTGTCGTTCAATTTGTTATTCGTTTTCGGTTCTTTATTTAGAAATCCTTCAATCTTTCTATCTCTTCAAATATAATGAGGTGCTCAAAGATTCGTAATTATGTTTACGTATTTGATTAAGAAAAAAAATTCTTTCTTCTCATATTCTCATTTTCTTCAGAAAATAAATCCTCAAATTTGTCTCGTAGTAGAAATGACTAAAGTAATTTGTTCTAACCGATTATGATTGTATAATTAATTGGATTCGTACGAGGAAAATTTGAAAAAAAAGTAAAAATTGTTTCTAAAACCTCGGTCATTAGTGTGTTTAATTAAAAAACAATTTAATGAACTTTGATATAATTATTCAATCATATTTAAATCAAATTCTGAATAATCGAAATACGAAGTTAGTTGATTCAACGGTTGTATAATTTTTATATAATTTTTTTAAATAAAGAAAAAAAGAAAGAATACAACAGATAATTTTTCTACAATTTTGTAAACTCTGAATAAAATTCTCCATACATCAAATAACAATAAAAAAAAATTATACAATACATAAGATTTAAAAAATAAAAATCGTGGTATAAAAATTGTGCAGAGAACTTTATTTAAACAAAAAATAATGAGAAATGTTTCTGTTAAATTCGTCGTATTTGTTCCCCTCAAACTTCGTTCTATCCTCGACCCTCTTCGACACAGAGTCACGCGTCCACGTGTCCGGTGTACGTATACGATCGTATAGTAGAAACAGCTGCGATCGTCAAAGATCTTAACCCACGTAACTAAATCTCAAAAAATATATTCTCAGCTGAATTCGAGCGAGCAAATACTTACTAAAAATGACTTTTCTCACACCCAGTCGCAAAATGCCACTTTTCATACCTCTTGAGCGGGCGGAAAAGTCTTTTTCCGCCCGCTAGAAGCGGGCGAAAGAGACTTTTTCCTGCCCCAGGGCGCAAAATCATGTTTTCCGCCCGCTCACTCGGTCTGAAATAGTACATTGTGTATCAAGGGCGCAAAACACTATTTTTCGAGTGTGAAATTTGCAGTACGAGCCGAAGGCGAGTGTACTGCAATCACACTCGTCAAAATAGCCTTGCGCCCGTGTTGCACACGATTTTTTTCTCAACACCTGGTCTGCAAAAATGCTTCTTTTCAGACCGAGTGAGCGGGCGCAAAACGGAACTTTGCGCCCGAGGGCAGGAAAAGAGTCGTTTGCGCCCGCTCAAGAGGTATGAAAAGTGGCATTTTGCGACCGGGTGTGAGAAAAGAGGCATTTCTGCAGACCAGGTGATGAGAAAAACATCGTGTGCATCACGGGCGCAATGCTATTATGACGAGTCTGCTTTTACAGCAACTCGCCTTCGGCTCGTGCCGCAAATTGCATACTCGTAAAATAGCCTTTTGCGCCCTTGATACACAATGACTATTTTCGACCTAGGGTAGAAAATATCTGCTTTGCCGCACCGCTCAAGAAGCATTTTGCGACCGGGTGTGAAAAATAGGGATTTTCAACACATTTTCGGTTATCCTTGTTCAGAGTTCCACGCGGAATTTCGCTATCGTCTTCTTCGCTCCCGTTACGCGCGTAGGCTTTGATATCAGTCTTGGAAAAGATCGGCTCCCGCTCTCGCGAGCCCGAGTCTGAATTCGGAACGGTTCGCGTGGTTCTCGTATCGTCTCGTTCGGGAATCCCTCATAAGGCCCTTCGCCCTTCGCCCTTCGCCCTTCGCGCTTCGCGCTTCGGGTCCGCGTACGTAGCTGCAGTGAGGTAGTGAGGACTGAGGAGTAGCACCACTCCGCACTCCCGACTCCCGACTCCCGACTCCCGACTCCCGGACTCGGCGCTCTTGGCTCTTGCCACTCGTTGCTCGAGTCGAGTCGAGTCTTCGGTGTTTTCAGTATTGCCGTGACCGTTGCCGGCGTATCACTCTGCGCGTACCGCGACGCATCCGGATCATCGCATATATTTAAATACCCCGTAGGGTTGGCGCGCCGCGTTCTGTTTACAATCCGGGCTCACGCTGCGCTCTTAAAAATAATATCTCATTCCACTCTCTCTCTATTTTTATCTATAAAATTAATTGTGTCTGTGCGTGTTATCGACAATAATTGATTGTTTTTGTTTAAATTAACAATATATTGGTATAATAATTGATCTAGAAGCAAGAGAAAAAATAGTGTCTTTGTTTTTATTATTATTATCATTATTGTTGTTGTTGTTTTTGATGTGTGTTTTATTTTTTATTTTTTTGTGAATGTGAAGTGTCACAGTTTTGATAATCGTGTGTGACACAAAAATATTATACAATAAAAATCGGATATGTACCGGATGCAGATTTAGGTTCGTAAAGAATTTTATAGCCTAAAAAATTAAATATTCTCAATTTTGGTTAAACAAGCTACAAATGTATTTTAGATCGCTTCCGAATGGTCGAAACTTTTTTTTTCATTTTTTATTTTTTTTTTCAAAACCGCAAAAACTGTGTCATTTTTCAGCTAAATATCAGCTCAAATTGGTTCGCACAAAGATTTTCGAAAATCACTAGAAAATCCCTCAATTCTGAAAGTACGTAGTCGCTCTGAGTGACCTTGAAGTCGTTTGACCCAGTTTCTGACACCTCAGCGACATCAGCTGAGGTTGTTCTTCTTTGGATCAGGGAAATAACGTGGAACCGGAAGTGACGGTTTTATTCGGTGAATTGGATTCTCAATTCGCATCAATTCGCATCACAATTCACTCCGTGTCACATTACCGTTTGGAATGATTCTAAAATTGGTCAAAACCGCTCTGAAAACGTCCGATGTGACACAAAAGTTACTCGAAATGGTTTCGAACCGCTTGAAAATCGGTAAAAACCCAACGAAATAAATTCCGACAAATATCTGAACGATCGTATCGTCGATCCGTGACCCAATCGATGATTCGAAGTCGAACTTTTACGAGGGACTGGCTAGAGACGCGGCTGACGACCGTCCGAAGACCCTCGTCCCGGTTTTCGACTCTCCGACGTCGCAGTTTCCGACCCCCGACCCGCTACGGCTGGTTCGGTGTCTCGGTGTGGGCGAAATTCGGACAATTACGAGACGAGGACTCGGAATCCCCACGAACGCGACGAACGTCGACGTCGAACGAGTCGGAAGTCTCCGTCTCGACGGAATTTACGTCTCTGTACGGAAAACCGTCGAGGTCGCGCGACTGGGGAATCCAATTCCAGGGGTCGGAGAGTTCGACGGCGCCGAAACAAACGGAGGACCGGAAGCATCCGGTGTTCGACCCCTTCCCGCCGCGCGTCACTCTTCGCGGTCACTTTTAGACATCGACGATGCGTTTTTACTCCGGATATCGGAGCACAAAGGGCACCGAATGGTCGAACCTTCCTTCTCGGTCAATTTTCATCGCGATCCGGACGCGATTCCGGAGAATACAGAGCAAAGAACGACCCGTGGGGTCACAAACTGGGCTGAGAATCGTGAGTCCGACGACATCTCCGGAAATGATCGACGAGTTCGGATGAACATTCGAGTTCCCGAGGTTCGTAGGGTTTCTGATAACAAATCCGCGGTCTGACATAGAAAATGTTCCACGGAAGATCGAAAACTGGTCCGATTTCAACGAAACTCTGTATCCCCGAGGTTTTCCGAGTCTCCGATCCGACCACGATTCGCAAAATAAATAATCCAAATCGAGTCTCCGACTCGATGAATTCGAAACGAAAAAGAGAAAGAAAAGAGAAAATCCAGTGGAAACGCTTCTATTCCAATTTCCCTCCGGTTCCCCAACGAAACCGTAGGCTGAACGTGACGCGTGTGGCACTACACACGCATCTAGTCTTGAGGTTGGACTCGAAGCTTGTTGGCTGGTTAAGAGATAACGTCCGCTTAGACTCTGGCTCGAGTGCAGAGGCCCCGGTTTCCCCGGTCTGTCCCACACCGCGTTCTGCGTTCCGTGGAGTGTGGAACTGTGGAACTGTGGAACTGTGGACCGGCAATGCGGGAAATGTTTATCTCTCACGGTACACATATTACACGCTAGCAAATAGTCAAAAGGGAGGCCGAAGAACGAGACGAGGAGAAGGGACTAACTACACCCAGACGAGACACTCGCCTCTCCCTCTCGGTTCATTACCATAACTAACTTCCTTCCGTCCTTCCCTTCCCCCCACAAACCTCACGTCCGGTTGACGGCAATGATAAAGGATAAGGACCGATCGAGAGGAGGAAAGTCCGACCATTCGATGCCGGGTCGAGTACAATGCGTTCGATGCGCAAGACTCCAAGTGATTGCCAAAGTACTTTGAAACGACTTGAAGGTCATTCTGATCAATTTTGAAGCGAATATATTCGGGTTTGAGGGATTTTAAGTGATTCAGCGCGAGACTCCACCGAGTCTTTATATTCCTAGTGATTTTCTTCGGGGATTACAGGCAATTGATTTACAGCGTTTTTGCTATCATGGTCGACGTCACAACTGTGTTTCAATTGAGAAAAGAAAAAATATGACCTAATTAAAAAATATACATATATCTTCAAAATCCCGATTATCGACGCCATATTTTCACAATCGCAATAATCGAAGGTGACAACGAATGTTTTTCACACAACCATCAACGTGTAGCTGTTTATTTTCTGTATATACAGTTTCGTATTTTCTGTTTTCGAGAGTTTGAAACTAGTTTTATATCGTTAATATAGAAACGCGCAGCGTCGTTTGTACAGATAAGGGGGACACCCGACGCAGATAGGTTGTGGTTTATATATATTATCTCACGGTGCGAGTGTGTCTCAGTATATGCTGCGTCCTCGGTTCGATCGAGGGTCTTTATCAAATTCTTATTCTGTGAATGAATGAACCGACGATACGAGATACGTACCTACGAACACCACGATCTGATCTCTCGCTCGCACGGCTTCACACACACGTCACACACGTGTGTACTTAGCTACACTCGCAATAAGATCCACGCAACACTTTCCCTCCTTCTTAATTCCTCCCACAGGCCACGACGACGTTCATTATTATACAGTTCGCCAACTGAACTAACTGACTGACTGAGTCAATTCGCGCACGTCACCATTTTACGATGTGTGTATACAGTACTTTATACATACTTATTTTACAGAAGAAGAAGAAGAAGAAGATGAATTTTATGGATATTTTTATTGTTTGACCAAATTTGAGGAAAATCTACAATTAAATAATTGACCTTAAATTTGTAAATACTTTGATGATATTATATGTATATATATATATATATATATTTTTGTATTTAATTACAATTTTCTGAATTTTTATTCCATTATTTTTATTATTATGTACATCGAATGGGTAAATTTGAAGATATTCTATTGAAAAATGGATAAGAAAGAAGCAAATAATTGCTATGTACATAAATAACTTGAATTTAAAATACTTGAAATGATACAGATCATTTTTGATTTTTTTTTCTTTTTGATTCTACTTTTTTATATCACGTAGATCAAAAAATAAAAAATAACAATTGTTCTGTCTGTATGAAAAGATAAAATACTCGAATCAATTATTTATAATACGTAATGAAATATGTCTGGAGTATAGAATTATCTAAATTAGTTTTATTTTCACACCCCATCGTTAAAAGTTGATAAATCATCATCATTCAGCAAATTCTCTACTTACAATTACCGTTCATTTTATTATTATTGTTATTATTATTTTCATCTTCTAAATGAATCTGATCTATTTTTTTTTTTTTTCTAGATAAAAACAAAAGGAACAGTATTATCTAAATTATCCTGGTTTCCATATAACTGACAGAGATTATTATTCCCTTCGATTTCGTATTAATTTTATTCAAATTCTCCGAGTCAATTTATCTGAAAAAATGTTATATGGTATTCCAGAGAGAGAGAGAGAGAGAGAGAGAGAGAGAGAGAGTCTAGACTGGGTGTAGACCTCTGATATTATTTGTTTTCGACAATTCTATCCCGTTTCGTGTCCTCTTCTTCTTCTTCTTCTTCTTCTTCTTCTCTTCTTCCTCTTTGGTCGAGACTCGCATGAGGTATAGGCTAAGACCTGAGAGAAGATCCCTTTCTTTAGTTAGCCACGGCAATACCTATCTCCCACGTGGTGATTTACGTTCATGTTTTTTCTTTTTTTTGTTTTTTTTTCAGTCTTCTTGATTTTTTTATTTTTTAGTCTTGTTTCTTTTTTCATTTATGACGCAACGTGTATATAGACAGACGCCTGGTGTCTGAGTCTGAGTGTACGGAGTGCCTTTACAAACTATGGAAACACCTAAAAGAAAAAATTCTCTCAACATAGATAAGAAAAAATAAATGAATTAATTGTAATTGGGGAATTTTTTTTTTTTTTTTTTGCGAAATGAATGAATTTCTGTTCATCTTTTGTTCATGTTCTTCTGATTTGATAGTAATTTATTTTTTTTTCTCTCAATTCTCCTGTAATTTTCTTCTTTTTCTTTGCGAATATCGATTTTATCTTGTTTCTTTTTCTCTTTCATCTTCTTGTTGGATGAAAAAAAAATTCTTCTTCTTTCTTGTTTTATTCAAATTTTTCGATATATCCATTATTATCATTATCCATTTGATTCTTCATTATGTATTTGCAATGGGAAAAATTAATTGCTGAGTATCACTTTTATATTTTACATTTAATTGAATTTTGAATTACATTTTTTGACGATCATTACTGTTTTTCTAATGCTATTTTAGTCTACCTTTTTCAAATCACCTCGTCATCATCAGCCCACGATGACTTTTCAAACTTCGCGATTTACTGTCATTTTTTTTCCATTTCTTTTTTCACTTGTTTGTTTTTTTTTTTCACTTTTTCATTAATCTATACATAATAAATAATATGTATATCAAAATCGATGAATTTGTGTTATTGTACATATAATTATATTTCAATATCTACGATAGCTACGTATATTGAGAACAAACAAATAAAAAAACTAATTTAAAAAATGGCGTTTTTATATCGTTCCAAATGTCTACTTTATTCTCTAATTAAACAACTTACAAAGATCCCGAGGGGTGATTGAGAAAGAAAATCTGGTGTACGAAGGGCCAGAAATGTCGGGAGATGTGGAAAATATGGTGTATACATTTTTGCTAGTGATTCAACGCTCAAAAATATCCATTAAATATACTTTTTCTCACAACCGGTCGCGAAATACCGCTATTCATACCTCTTGAGCGGGCGCAAAACAGATCTTTTCGGCCCTCGGGCGGAAAAGTCCTTTGCGCCCGCCTAAAAGCGAAAAATACCTCGAAATAGTACATTGTGTATCAAGGGCGCGAAACACTATTTTTCGAGTGTGAAATTTGCAGTACGAGCCGAAGGCGAGTGTACTGCAATCACACTCGCCAAAATAGCCTTGCGCCCGTGTTGCACACCATTTTTTTCTCAACACCTGGTCTCCCGGCCTCTTTTCAGACCGAGTGAGCGGGCGCAAAACGGAACTTTGCTCCCGAGGGCAGGAAAAGAGTCGTTTGCGCCGGCTCAAGAGGTATGAAAAGTGGTATTTTGCGACCGGGTGTGAGAAAAATAGTTTTTTGCGCCCTTGATACACAATGTACTAATTTCGTCATAGATTAGATGTACGCATTCTTGTTCTGAATCGCGAACGGTTCGTAGCTGTTGCTGGAGATAGGTAACCTTGCAAGGCCTTGGTGCATACATACAACCTTCCCGTTGCAGTTGCAAGGAACCCGCTAGAAGAGTCTCAATGGGAAGAAGCCGAGGAGACTCGCTTTGCTTGCTTTACCTTTACCTTTACGTTTGCTTTTGCTTTTGCCTTTGCTTTTGAAGAAGAAGAGGAGCCAGGAGGAGGAGGAGGTTCGAGTAGAGTCAGAGTTGCGTGGATAGGATAGGATAGGATAGGATAGGATGAGGGACGGGAGCTCTTCGGGAATGATGCTAAATGCCCTAAGCATGCAGATACATACCTTTTCCTATGTGCCGCATGCCGCCGCACCGCAGGCCGCACGCGGAGATCTTTAAACGTGGTTTCATTTTACTTCTCTTTCTCTGTAACGTAAGCTAGGCTAAACCCATTATGCCGTGTATCTAGTTTCTAGGAAACTCATTTTCTCTGTTTTGTTTCATTTTGTTAAACCAATTTAACGATAGAATGTGTATTCAGTAAAAAAAAAATTACATAAAATTGAAATAGAGAAAAATAATTGACGATTCTTTATTAATTATGTTATTTCAATTCTATGATCTAAATTCATTAGATGGGAACATTTTTTTTCAATTACATTTTTTTCCAGATTATTATATTTCATTCATTAATTCTAAGAAACCAATCTTATCATCTTTAACTCAAATTGTTGACGATAAAATGTTTGAAATGAAACTGCGGATATATTATCAAACGGTGCTTCAGTTTCTAACGGCGAGAAAAATAATTAAGATTCTTCAATTATTATTATTATTATTATTATTATTATTGACTTTTCAGGGTGAGAATAAAAAAGTTTTATTATCATTAATATCGTATCTTGTTTTTGGGACATCCTTTATATTTTTTGTTATTTCTTCTTCAATTTTTGTTGCTTTCTTTTCTTTTTTTATTTATTTTTTTTTGTTAATAATAATTGAATCAATTTGAATTTCAGTTTTTATTTTTCTAATCTTCATCATATATAATTATTAAAGCTACTTACTTTCGTTTGAATTAATAAGATATTATATAAATTATATACCAGCAGACGAATTATTTATGTATAGTTATTCAGGTGTGAGTGGAGTTCGATATTTTCTTTCTTTTATTTTATTTATTTTTTTCTCCTTCTCAACGTATGTATTTGTATATACATATATATATACATATATATGCCATACCCTTGTAGTCTTGATTGCGCGTTATCACGCGAACATGTGTCCTCTTTCGAAAAAGGTTAGAACGCACCGCGTGGGTATAACTTTAATACCAATTAGTGGGGTGGGTGCGGTGGTGGTGGTGGTTTGCCTCGAATAAACTTTCTTCTGTCGGTACGCAGCTGGTGGAAGAAGATGAAAATATACACGTGTGGTGGTGCTGCTGCTGCACTAAATTCGTTTCTTTTATTCTTTTATGATTAAAAATTATTTTAAGTCTAATCAACAAATGTTACTGTTTCTCTCTTTTTTTTTTTTTATAGATTCAATAAATGATTGTTTGATATTCCGATTAGAAAAAAAAAAAAAAAAATGAGTATAATTATTGAGATATTTTATGTAGCGAAAACTATCATAAAACGCGTAGTTGTGAATCATTTGTTATTTCCATGAACAGTTTACTTGCTATATACCTACTGGGAATTTAACGCCAGATGCAAAATTATTATTATTATTATTATTATTACACTTACACATATACGTAGCTTCTCACAGGTATCGACAAAGTGAGTCATCTCTTGCTCAGTCACTCGGTATATATAATATATGAGTCAAATTTAATTAATCCTATAGAATTTATTTTACATTATATATACATTATATTATATATTTAATATAAAGCTGCGTCACTGGATCACGATTTAAATAACAATTCATTAAAGGGGTGTAACATCTGTATTGAAAATATATATCGTTCTATATTATATAAAATGTACAATTCCGGAGATTTAAATACCAGCTTTAATTTTAAAAAAAAGTGTTCACCAAAAGCGATAATGATAATAATAATTGTTGAAAAGACCGAAATAATGATAATATTTAATGATCGTAGCATAGAATGACGTATATATCAATAGATTTTTCCCAATTTCACGAATTCAACATCCAATATCAAAAAAAAAATGACCGAATTTTTTTTACATTTTATAAAGTTTAAATTTTATCGTTTTTTTTTCCGAGAATGAGACTATATATATATATATACTTTTGTTCATTGTTCTTGTTGTGTCATATATGAACTTTCAATGACAGGAAGACGAAAAAAAATTACAGAATTTTTCAGATTCTATATATATATATATGTATATAATTATATAATTTCTGTATATTTAAATAATTAAGTCACATGAACGGTAATAAATAATGTGTAGGTATAACATAAATATGTATGTATATTACTACTATTATAGATATATGAACAATATAAGCGAGAGTCGTGAAACGCAAACGCAAATGCAAACGCAAACGCAAACGCAAACTCGAACTCGTTGATAACAATAAAACCGTGGTATGTAGGTACTTATATACAAGGTAAGGTGAGTTAAGTGGAGCTTACGTAACGGTTGATAGCTTCGAGCATCGTGTCTTTATACCATAGCGCACACTTACTATACTATATATACATATGCATATATGTATGTATTTATATTGACACTGTTACCATCAGCCGGCTCTCTCTCTCTCTCTCACAATCAGGTGGAATTTTCAATGAACACTGGAACGGGGAGATAGAATATGAGGAGGGGGGGGGGGAATCAATACGTCGCCGTCTCATATCTATATATCGATTATGTTATCGCATTAACGGTGTACCTTGAACTCTACAGGTATCATAAACATAAAACATCGATGATAATTCATATCTATATCAACCGAACGTTCATATATATATATATATATATATATATATGTATGTATTTTATACGTATAACTTTTTACACCTTGGTGACACATTTGAAGCTGGGTGGATATCCTTTATCCTGTTTTTTTTTTTTTTTTTTCTCATTCACGTCAGGAATTTAGTATTTATCTTGATATAGAGATTATACACACGTTGCTTAGGTCAGTATACATATATATAAAATTAAAAAAATATATATATACATATTTGATTAACAAAAATATATGTGATAAGAAAAAAAAAAAGAAAAAAAATTGATTTATGATATCAAACAAAAAAATCTTCTTTTTTTTTACAATCATTATTATTATTATAGATCGTTTAATGAAAGATTGACGATCTTTTATATTCGATTCAATCATATTGATAAATTTTATTTTTTCTAATTATATTCTAGACCCAATTGTTGAACACTTTCAAATAAATGATATAAAAAATGAATAAAATAATCATAATACATATAAATATTTGATTATTATTTTTTTTTTCAATTTATAATAAAATCAGTGGTTAGAAAAATTATGGGCTTCCAGTGCTGTCCGATAACTGGGAATCATTTTTTATATATAAATTTGATATGTGTATATAATATGAGCCCGTGCAAAATGGAAACGCTTGCCAAAGTCTTGTGTATAGCTTGAAATACCCTTGAAGCGGCCAAAAAACCATTGAAAAAGCCTTGTGATCAGCTTGCTGACGCTTGGCTTTTGAACCAAGAGTTTTGCAAGCCTTGGGAAACGGTTGGTTTTTATCCTGGCAAACACTTGATGACAACGCTTGGCAACACCTTGGGTCAAAAAACCCTTGCACAAGCCTTGTAATAAGCTTGCTAACGCTTGGCTTTTGAACCAAGAGTTTTGCAAGCCTTGGGAAAAGGTTGGTTTTTACCTTGGCAAACACTTGATGACAACGCTTGGCAACACCTTGGGCCAAAAACCCTTGCGTAAGCCTTGTGATAAGCTTGCTAATGCTTGGCTTTTGAACCAAGAGTTTCACAAGCCTTGGGAAAAGATTGGCTTTTGCCTTGGCAAACACTTGATCATAACGCTTGGCAACACCTTGGGTCAAAAAACCCTTGCGTAAGCACTGGGATCAACTTGCGAATGCTCGGCTTTTGGAGCAAGAGTTTCACAAGCCTTGGGAAAAGTTTGGATTTTGCTTTGGCTTGATTACTCTTGCTTGATGATAACTCCTTTAGGTGAGTCTTGCGATCACATCATTGCCGCTTCGTGTCTAAACCAAGAGTTCAGGAAGCCTTGGGAAACGGTTGATTTTCCCCTGGCCAACACTTGATCACGACACTTAGTAAAACTTTACGTTAAAAAACCTTGTTCAAGACTTGTCATAAGCTAGCCAACAAAGCAAGGATTTTGCAAGCCTTGGAAATAGCTTGACTTACGTATATTAGTTGCCGAAAATCTGAAATCGGCATTCTTAATTACGGAACATTATGAATAGCTGCAGCTGCGTATATTACTCATCTAGATCAACAAATATAACGCTCTGATTATAAATAGGTGAAAGTTGTACGAGAATTCAATAGGTAGTTTGGCGTAGTAGGTAGGGCGTGCGACTAATATAGCAGGCGAGCAATAGGGTCCCGGATCGAATCCCGAAAAAAACATGCGAAGTTTTTCTGAGCTAAAAATGCGTTTTATCGACGGTATATAGTGAATTATGAGTAGTTCGGCGAAAAAAGGCGGAAATTTTTTATTTTTTGCTTAATTTTGCAATATTTTATGTCAACAATTCTTGTACCAGTGGAAACCCTTTCTTAACCCTTGGTGAAGTCTTCCAGAAGCCTTGAAAAGACCTTTTCTTAACCCTTGGTGTATTTCAGAAGCCTTGACAAAACCCTTTCTTAACCCTTGGAAACACATTCAGACGCCTCGGAAAAACCCTTCCTTAACCCTTGGTGAATTCTTTCAGAAGCCTTGAAAAAACCCTTTCCTAATCCTTGGTGAAGTCGTTCAGAAGTCTTGAAAAAACCCTTTCCTAACCCTTGGGAAAACCCTTGGCAGTTTTGTTTCAATTTGCAAGCTTTCGAACAATGGTTTTGCAAGCGTATAGCCAATGGTTTTGCAAGCGTTTGGCAATCCTATTTCAAGGTAAAAATTTTTGCACGGGTAATATGAGGCAGTGAAAATAGACAATTTATAGCATATAGTTGTACATAGATGCAGCGTGTGTATGCACACGTGCTGCTGCGGTAATCTATTATTTTATATATTACGAAGGTTAAAATTACGAGGTATATCCTTGGTTATCGGTTCTTCCGATGCTGATTATAGACTATAGAGAGAAAATACCAGCGTGTATACCTACTTTAAGAACTTTTAGATCATGATCATTTTGAAATATTAAAAAAAAAAAAAAAAAAAATTTCAGACGTTCGTTGAATAGGAGAAAAGAAATTGTTAATAATAATCAAAAAACGTTTTTTTCGCATTACAATTTTTATTTGAAAAAATTAATCTTTGAAATATATATATATTTTTTTTTTTATTTATTATAACAGAAAGAAAAATTGAAAATAAAAAATGATCAATTTTTTTTTTTTCTAAGTCTAAAATGAGAAGAACAAAAAACTTGATGATGATAATTTTTTTTTTTTGTATCAATAGAATTGACAATTTTGTTTTTTTTTCTGAAAACTGCTAAGTACATTTTTTACTTGGATATTTTTTTATTCTCTTTCAGTTCTGATAAAATTTATTCAAAAATTCGTATTAAATTCTTCTTTTTCATTATGTTTCAGATTCGGATTTTGGGAATGTCGTTGTCGACGATACACCCTGCGGGTTGTTTTTGTGTCTACGATATATTTGATGTTTGAAAAGAAATCCAAGTGGAGGGGGAGATCGGAAGGTTGACAAAAATAAAAAAGAAACCAAAATATAATTATTTGAAAAAAAATAATAAAAAATGGAAACAACAGAGACGCAGGAAAGTGCGGTAGAACCGGCTGAGCCTAAACCAGCTCCTATCGCCGATTTGGCTAAACGATCTAGTGATTTTTGTGCTTCTGTGAATGATAAAAAAAATGGTGAATTACTCGATGTGAATGATCATCG
Organism: Euura lappo; assembly: GCA_018257835.1. Classification (NCBI taxonomy): domain Eukaryota; kingdom Metazoa; phylum Arthropoda; class Insecta; order Hymenoptera; family Tenthredinidae; genus Euura; species Euura lappo. The sequence continues at coordinate 98,068 of JAEUYN010001673.1, forward strand.
ATATAAATTACCAACTGTTAATCGATTGAAAATTGTTGAAAATTTTTATTCCAATGATAAGGATAACGTCAAGGAATCCTCGAAGGATATGGATCCGTACAGGGAACTTGAACTTTACCTCGAAAAAGTAAACGTGAGTATATATATATATATATTTTTCTATCATTACTATAATCGTAATTTTCATTCAAATATTATATCTATATATACTTTTCAATGAAAACAAAAAATTCTGTGTAATGATGTCACAAAAAAAAAAAAAAATTACTTTAGTAGTTTTTTTTTTTAACGCCACTTTCTGCGTAAAAGTTTGAAAAAAAAACCAACGATTCAACATTTTTCTCTCTCTCTCTTTTATTATTCGACATTTTGCACTTTTTTTTTTTCAGAATTCCTCAAAAAATTTATAAACTTGATAATATTTCGATTCTAAGAAAATTTTGAAAAACATCCGTGTCGTGGTAAAATTTTACGTTGACAAGTAATAAAATCAAAGTTTGTTGTAATTTGAAAAATACACTTTCAAAAAAAAAAAAAAAAAAAAGAGATTTAGATTAGAGATCGTGAAAAATTAAAAATTGAAAAATAAAAGCAAATAACAACAATTGTACCGAAAAAAAAAAAAAAATCATTGACAAAAAATTTGAAAAAAAAATGCAATTTTTTGTTTAAACGAAAATTTTATCGAGATGAAAATCTTTGTAGAATTATTCCAAAATTTCATAGACGAATATTATAGAGTTTCATTTCATCTGATCATACAAAAACGATTATTTTTGTATTTGTTCATGTTTATTGTATCGAAGAATGAAAAAAAAAAAAATCATGAAAGATAAAGAAACTCGTCATCGTGAAAAATGTGAAAGAGGAAAAGTTCGAAAGGGTGAAGGATAGTCAGTCGGGTCCCACAGTCAGTCGTAGGTAGTCTAGTCGTATCCGGAGTCTGTCTGCGGTAGTACATAGCCTGCATAGTCGCAGCTCACAGATCACGATTCTCCCCCGGGGTCCAGGGTTTAAGATAACTCGCGTTGTTTCTTGGAAACCTCGTCATTTGACTTCCAAATAGTGCAGTAACTGCGTCAACTGCAACCAACTCTGCTGCGAGCACCAGTTCCTTCTTTATACCACTACTCTCTTCCCCCCCTCTCTCTCTCTCTCTCTCTCAGTCTCTCTTATATGCAGCAGAAAATCTGCGAACAACGAGATTTTCCACAGACCCAGACCTACGGTGTTCGGATAGGATGAGATATTCTCTCGGAGAGACTCACGTTGTGTATATGAAAGATTTTTTTTTTTTTTCGATAGTAAAAAATTCTTATATATATATATATATATATGGATGAAATTTATGGGGCGATAAATGTGAAACTAGAATTTCTTATATCAAAGGGGAAATAATGAGGAAAAAAAAATGAAATAATAAGAAATAAATGAGAAAAGAATAGATTGGAAATAAACAAATTGATTTTAAATAAAAAAAAAATAAAAAAATTATGTTTAAATAAGAAGAAGAAAAAAATTTGTTGAAATAACGTGAAATAATAAAAAAAAAGAATAAAATTAATAACGAATAGATTTATTACAATAATATGAAATTTTACAACGAAATTTATGTAAACGATAACTTTTTGTTTCTTGTTAGGTTTTTTTTTTTTTCTTTTCATGAAATAAGCTCTTTTAGTTGATCTAAAAAGAAAAATCAATATGATTGTTGTTTAATTTTGTCATTTTTCTCAGTTGACAAAAGAGAGATTTCTGTTATATACTGTATATACATATACCTAATTGTGTATTTATATTAGTCTTGATTATTATTTGCTTAAGAATTGGTCATTGTTGAATATTTCTCCTTTCATCGTTAGGTCAGACTCATTCGAGAAACTATATGTGATAATTGATAACGCTATTGTTCCAATAACGAGCGATAAACACTGTCTCGTTATTTACATGCAATAACTAATATTGAGTAGAGATGAAGCAGAATGTGCAGATTATAATGTGTAATACTGAACAATATTATCAGTAGATTATACCATGCCGTACAATCTGAACCAAAAATGATTCTCGTTGACGATATTAGGTACTTCGGGATGAGATAAAGATCGGAAAAAAATCAACCACAATCAAGACGATCAAAGTATTAACTTTGAATAATAATAATGCCTGAAAGTTATCAATAAATTGTTTAAACAAAACATTGTTTAACGAATTTTCTGGTATCGTTATTTTTTTTTCATTTCAAATGAATGCCCTAATTTTTCTGAATAGACATGAATTTTTAAAGAATTTTGTCACTATTTTGAAATTTCCGTTTTCGAAAATTTCCAAGTTTTGAAAAATGGAAAAAAAATCTGAATTTTTGGATATGTTTTTGTGAAAACGATGCAGATTACAATTCCGAAGTTTCCGGAGCGTGGAACAAATAGTTTCGTAAATACTGCCTTTACAAATTTTCGAAAACGGAAATTTCAAAATAGTGACAAAATTTAAAAAAAATGCATTTGTGTTCGGAAAAATTTGGGGCATTCATTTGAGATGAAGAAAAAATAACGTTACCAGAGAATTTGTTAAAAAATGTTTTGTTTAAACAATTTGTTTAAACAAATTTTTGTTTAAACAAAGAGGATAAATATAATTGTAATAGAATTGAGTGAGTACCGCGATAGTCGATTAACGTCATACCGTTGCGTTGCGTTGCGTTGGCTCGTATGTACGACACACCCAACCGGATGCGCGCCAGTCCTACACTTTTGCCCACCTACGCGTCATCGCGTCTCGAGCACGTCATTCATACTTGCGTTTCATGAGAAGGAAAGAAAAAAAAAAAACACTGGTGAAGTCTATAAACTTGATTGATAAAATTAATGAATTTTAAGACACTTTCCGTTGAGACAGAAAGAAAGAAAGAAAAAAAAAAAAATTAATAAAATACACTCAACTTTTACTTGTTGACTAATTAAATTGGAATACACATGGAAATAGATAGATCAATAAAATTTGTACACTTTATTATTATCCTCCAATAAAATTTAACGATCGGGGTAAAAAAAAAAATTTTTTTTTTAAAGTTGACCATATATATATATATATATATATATATGTAGATTCTTGAATATATTATTATAACGATATACTTGTCAAACTAATCATATCTCGCTTACGTATCTACACACTGCAGTACATATAATATAATACCTTATATACACTTGATAACTTGCGCAATATTATATGTATATATGATGATGATGAAAGTGGATGGAGTTGGAGTTGGAGAAGGTGCAATGAAGAGGAGGAGGATGAGGATGAGGATATAATTTTGTGTGTGGGCAACGTGTGCAGGTTGATCTACCGCTATTCACAGCCATATAGACATGGATTAAAACCGATATACGTACGCCTCCGGTTGTTATTCACGTGACAAGAATTAACCAACTTTAATGGTCCTCCTCCTCCTCCTGCTCACCTATACCTACTATAACTGTTGGTAGTATCCGATATCTCAATAATCTCGCCTCCTATAACGAGAAAAATTCCATACAATTATTATTATTATTATTATTATTTATTTATTTTTATTTTTGTTGTTAACATTATAGTATATTTATGGATACTTTTTATTGTACTTTGGATTTCAATCGTTGATATATTCAAATTTTATAAGAGCCTTGGGAGAAAATAATTTTTTTTTTTATAATTGGATGGACGCGATGAGGTCTTATCAGATTTTTTATGAAACTAGATCGAATTCTATGATTTTTACTATGTCATATCATTCAGTATCGAATTTTATAAAATTATATAAAATCATGTGCATCTTATATGATAAATAAAAAAAATTTGATACATTAAAAATTGAGAGACATCATTTTTTTTTTTTTTTTTACTGTTTTATAAAATTCCATCAAATCTGATCAATTTTGATCAAATTAAATTCGATATCCTATTATTTGATTAAAAGACAAAATCGATACAGAATTTAATCAAATTTCATCGAATCTGATTAAAAATTTTCATCTTCTCTCAGTATCTCAAAACCTTTTTTTTTTTTTTTCCCCAGTCAAGTGCACGACGCGACTGCAGCTGCTCCATAAGATCGTGCAATCAATATCACGGCTGCATATGCATTAAGATTGGAGGAACAGTTTCACGGTGGTCGAAATAAAATCTGACAAATGAAAGTAATTTATTATTTTATTGCTCGATTGAAGATATATATATATATATTTTTTTTTCAAATTTACTTATTTTCTAATCTTACTTTAATACAGGAAATTTGATTACTTTTTCAATGAATTTTGTTTGACGATTTATGGGATGTTCTAACACACTTTTAAAGAGTATATATATGCACTTTGATGATCAAGAGTGACGTTAAAATCTCTTATGATAATAAAAATACGTAACGTCTAAATTTTTAATAAGATTTATTTCGATACTATATATATATACATACCGTAAAGTCCTGATGAATTTAACGATCTATAAAAAGTCGATCTTTGATTAGTCGGGTAATACATAATGTGATATATAAGAAAAAAAAAAGAAAGAAAAAAAATCGTGACTTGAGTGAATAATTTCGAAGGATATAAAAATAAAAAACCAAAAACCATTCAAGACCAAAAATTGTGATGTTTCTGTAATTGAATCGTAATTCAACTATTAATTGGGTTTTTTTTTTTTTTTTGAAAAATTGTCATATATCATTTATTGGTTTTTGATTTTTCTCAATCTTAAATAGTTCAGAAAATTTGGTTTCATCATAAATGAAAAGGTAGAAAACAAATGAAGATGAACGAATAAATTTTTACAAAAATTGTTGAAAAACTTTTGATACGATTTTTACACAAGGATCGAATCTGCGAAAAAAATTACGAGGTTTTTTTTTCGCTAATTTAATCGTGTTAAATTCATCAGTTTACTATATGTGACATTAAATTACTAAAATTCTAATTTTCCGAGGATTAAAATCATTACATAAAAAAAAAAAAATATCTTCAACTATCATCAATATCGAATTTCAAATCTTTAATTCTTTATTCATTAAATAATTCACTTCTTCTTCTTCGATTCCATATGTAATCGTAATTTTCCTTAATTTTTTTTTTCCCTCTCCATGTAACTTTCTTTCTTTTTTTTTTTTTTTGTCTATGAATGGTTAAAATTCTGCTGAGAAACTGACAATGAGCCAGAGGTCTACTGGGTGCAGTAATTCTTCCGTGTAGATTATTACAATTAGGTACTCGCACTGTTTTGTATGTAACTAAAATATATAATAATACACACTTGTATGCATGCACACCAGAGTATTTTACACCCGAGGAGGCTGAATCGTTTCAGAGAATAACAATATGAATATAAGTATATAGGGAAGTGGAAAGGGGGTTTATACATATATACCATGCGATGTGATGTGTATGCTAACGAAGCGTGCGAGACGGTTACTAATTAGCTAAGGACAATACCTAATTACTTCTAATTAAATGTTATTGTACACTTAATGGCTGAAAGTCTCTATTCATATACATATATACATTTATATGCGTCTATACGTATGTATATTAGGAAAGTTTTGTCGATGATTGAAGAATTTCTCTATGACTCATTTATTGTTATAACAACGTTCATAAATCCAGCCTATAAATTCGCAGAAATAATTGTATAGTTTATATATTTGTAAAAAGTATTTCAACCGAACGATATTCCAACATGGTCGCGTATACAGTGGTCAGATGATGTTATGTCATCGCTATGCCTCTGCAGCAGCAGCAGCCTGTCTGCTGATTCATTCGGTCACGAAACATTTACCACGGAACAGACCAAACGTCTGTTACAAAAATTATTATTCGCTCAATGCTAAAAAAAAAAAAAAAACATAAAAGAATGAGAGAAAAAAAAATGAAAATCAATTTTGAACATGGAATTTTTCATTTTTTTTCACAGTTTAGTAATGTAACTTTTTTTTAAAGATCGTTTCATAGATCTTTGATACTAGATAACAATATATCGTTTGGAATGAGTGTTTATTTCACTCCGTGCGAAAAGCCCGACTTTTCGCACGCAAGCGTGCGTATAATCGGACTTTACCCGCGTTTGTGATATAAAATTTTGTTCGATACATGTGCGAAAGTTCTTTTTTGACTCGTGAGATTGTGAGAAACCTCCGACTCGTGCGAAAACAACCCTTTCGCACTTGTATCGAAATATACTATTTTCTCTTAAAGCACGTTTAACACACTTCGCGTTAGTAGTATGGTATTTATTCAGCTTTACCCACCTGTTGCTGCTATAACCGCTACTTGTTGTCTGTCTATCGACTCTTATACACCGTACGGTCTTAAGTAGTCGTACACGTTCCACTTTCTCGTTACGAATCTGTTTCGTCAACTTAACTTAACTTACTTACTTAATATTATATCAACGGTATATTATAATGGAGATACTTTTTTTTTTCTAACAGTTTTTTTTTCTCAATTCATTGGTTAAACCACGAAGCTTATTGTAATCATGACTATCATTATCTGTTTTTTTTTTTTTTTTTTTGTTTGTTCTTACGCCGTATACTAAACTCGAATATTTATGTTTCACACTTTGGAGCTAATTAATCGTCAGATATGTACTGTTGTGTAGTTTTCTACACAAGATTTTAATCACGTACTTAAGCTTCTTTAAGACACTGGAAATTAAAATGCTATTTTTTTACGGTTGATAATTAAACAACATAGTCAAGCTAATCGAGTTAGAATTTTGTTAAATATTCTTAAAATTCAAAATGAGAGGCTAAAAAAAAAATTATGGAGTATAAATTTTTGTATAATTTGAATGATTTTTAGGTTTTTGTCGCAGATTCGACTCTCCTGCCGCTAAATTTATACCGAATAAAAATATATAGGTCAAATTTAAAAGTCTGTTTAGCTGTATGGCGCGATATCGTTATCAATCTACAACGTCCGTTATAATTCTCGGCAATTAGTGAGTCTTAATTAGTTTCACAATCTCAATTTCGTACGTTGACTGTGGACGAAAATTGGGCGGAATTTGTTATCGTAGATTATTATTCTAACGGGGTGGATTATTATTATATTCTTCGTGGAGGCGAAAAATATCTCAACATCACGTATCCGTGGGTGTAATTACGCACGTACCGTACACCATTTTATATTGTAGTGCACTTACGCAATTATCCAACACCTGGATCACCGCCGCTAGCCGTAGCTGCGTGGTACAAGAAATATTGTATTTTTTTTTTTTTTTTTCTTACAGTTTTTTAAGATTTATGAAAACGCGCCAGGTGGCAACTGAACAACTAAACATACAATTATAATTTTCTAACCGCAACCTTTCACTTTCCTCCTTTTGCCAAATGATTATATTATTCCGTCAGCTATTTATTATTTGCCATGTCAGTAGAGTGGTCGGAGAATGTTTAAAACACGATGATTTTTCTCTATTCTAGGTATATCAAACATTTCTATTTCGATTCAAATTCCCATCGATAAAAGATCAGGATACAGAGATTTGAGACAAATCTACGTGGATTTCATGGGGTAAATTTTTACTAGGTTTCAGGTTAATATCATCAAAATTTGTTTTGCGAGTGCGCAAAGTCGCCGATTTCCAATATTCCCGCACGGTTCCGATGTTCGGGTGTCTTCGGACGCTGCGCGCGCACTTTTCGACTCTAACCTCGATTCGCAGAGTCTACAAACGAAATGCGGTATTTGGAAAACACGGTTTTCTACTCAAAAATTCATAACTTTTTCAATTTTTAATATTTTTTCGCAAAAATTTAGAACAATACTCTCAAGTTGTAGTACTTTCGTTAAAAAAAATTGTTTGGTACCGTGTCTTTGAAAAAGTATATTCATTTTTATGTGATTAAAAATGAATGTTCGACGTTCGTTAGAAAGGAGGAAAGTTGTATCGATATACGGGAACACCCAAGCGGAAAAAAAAAAAAAAATGTTTCCTCGAGTTATAACGACGATAGACACAGTTTCGAAATTTACTTGGCATTATAATCTTCTCACACGGACTTACGAGCATCCCATATATGCATAGTAAATTAGAAACAAAGACGGAAATACTGTGCGTTATAAATTTCGTAAGGTTTTCTAATTATGTATACAGTGGCCCAGAAAAAAAGTCACATTCTGATACCCGCATAAAATATCTAAACGCGTGTGGATCGATATAAAAACTTTAAGTTATCAAATTCTTTTTTAGAAAATCCTTTTTTTCGTCTGACTATAAACTGCTCTAGAGTTTTTGGCTTGTATCTTCGAAACTATCGTTTCCATGGGAAAAACTGTTGATATGTTTTTTGTAGAGAATTTCAAGAGCTTCAAGATTGGTATGAGTCGATTTTCAGCTCGGATCAACCGGAAGCGAGATAATGACAAAAAAGTAGAATTTTGACAAAATCCTTTTTTTCGTCTGACGATAAACTGCTCTAGAGTTTTTGGCTTGTATCTTCGAAACTATCGTTTCCATGGGAAAAACTGTTGATATGTTTTTTGTAGAGAATTTCAAGAGCTTCAAGATTGGTATGAGTCGATTTTCAGCTCGGATCAACCGGAAGCGAGATAATGACAAAAAAGTAGAATTTTGACAAAATCCTTTTTTTCGTCTGACGATAAACTGCTCTAGAGTTTTTGGCTTGTATCTTCGAAACTATCGATTCCATGGGAAAAACTGTTGATATGTTTTTTGTAGAAAATTTCAAGAGCTTCAAGATTGGTATGAGTCGATTTTGAGCTCGGATCAACGGGAAACGAGATAATGTAAAAAAAAGTAGAAAAAAACGTGGGGGGTGAAGGGATTCGGATTTTGCTAGACATAGTGAAGCGAAGTTTGAGATAGTCGATCTTTTCTGTCCACTCTGTACGTATCCATGTAGTACCTCACTCTCACATAACTGCGTCATAAGGAATATAAATGATCACATCGGATACACATGTAGATATGAGTTAGGTACGAGAAGTCGGAGTTAATCTGTTCCGAAGATGAGTTATGATCTTTACAGCTATACACCCGCGTTGCGTTGGTAGGGTACGGTGCTTCTCTCGCAGCGTCCGACTCTGAACGATCATTCATAGAGTGTGAAAATCTTTGGTACAGCCGCGCAACCGACTGAGTCTCACAATCATCGAGTAATACTTTCGTGTTTCAGTTTGTGATAGTGTATCGGTTTGGGACGAATGCCGATGCCGTGGCATAGGTGTACGATATAGCCTATAGCCTCAAGAAATTATTTCGTAACTTTAACGTTCGTTCAGGTATTTTATTAGTATTGGAATAATCCTGTTCCTGTTGCCTGTTCGTTTGCTTCACGGTTACAGAAAACATAACGTGGCTGATGCCATATAGCCACAGCCACAGCCACAGCCACAGCCACAGCCACAGCCACAGCCATGGCCCTAGCTCTGAGTAGAATCGTGCGGCAAATTGACCGATTAGAACTTGGCTAACAGTTATAACGGGCTAACAACGGGTCGTTTAAAGTTTGTGGTGCGGATTAATCGGATTGCCCCCAAGGCGAACGAACGCCTTGTGTATAACACTCTGTACTCTGCTATCTTTAAAAAGACACGCTCACCTTCTAATTTCTCATATTTTCACTTTTTGATTACGTTACATTCCATTTCAATCCATTCCATTCAAGACTCGGACGGACAGTCCATTTCTAGAGTGCTTGATAACTTCACTTGACAGAGTACCTACTCTTGCGAAACACTTGACCATTGATTCACGAGCATGTGACGATAATTTCAGTACATTTCGTGACAATTACATTACCGTCTCAAGATACTTTTGCCATGACCATTTCAACGTACTTCGTCCAGGAATATATGAAAGTACTTCTGCCATGACCATTTCAAAGTACTTCTGTCATGACCATTTTAGTGTCCTCCTGGTCATAACCATATCGAAGTACTTCTGTTAAGGACATATCAAAGTACTTTTGTCAGGAAGATATCAAAGTGGTACTTTTGTCAGAAACATATCAAAGTACTTCTGTCAGGAACATATCAAAGTACTTTTGTCAGGAACATATCAAAGTCCTTCTGTCAGGAACATATCAAAGTACTTCTGTCAGAAACATATCAAAGTACTTCTGTCAGGAACATATCAAAGTACTTTTGTCAGGAACATATCAAAGTCCTTCTGTCAGGAACATATCAAAGTAGTACTTTTGTCAGGAACATATCAAAGTACTTCTGTCAGAAACATATCAAAGTACTTCTGTCAGGAACATATCAAAGTCCTTCTGTCAGGAACATATCAAAAGTAGTACTTTTGTCAGGAACATATCAAAGTACTTCTGTCAGAAACATATCAAAGTACTTCTGTCAGGAACATATCAAAGTACTTTTGTCAGGAACATATCAAAGTCCTTCTGTCAGGAACATATCAAAGTAGTACTTTTGTCAGGAACATATCAAAGTACTTCTGTCAGAAACATATCAAAGTACTTCTGTCAGGAACATATCAAAGTCCTTCTGTCAGGAACATATCAAAAGTAGTACTTTTGTCAGGAACATATCAAAGTACTTCTGTCAGAAACATATCAAAGTACTTCTGTCAGGAACATATCAAAGTACTTTTGTCAGGAACATATCAAAGTCCTTCTGTCAGGAACATGTCAAAGTACTTCTGCTATGACCATTCCAAAGTACCTTTGTCAGGAACATATCGATAAGTACTTTTTTCATGAACGTATCCAAATTTCACGACCATTTCAGAATACTTTTTTTGTGAACCTTTCAAAGCACTTCGGTCAGGAACAACAATATATCAAAGTATAACATAATAATTCTTTCACAACCATCGCAAAGTACTTCTGTCAGGAACACATATTATTTTCATTGCCATTTCAGAGTACTTCTCTCATGATCATTCCAAACTGAATCACGCCTATTTCAAAGTATTTCTTTCGTCATCGTTTCAAAGTAATCCACTAATATTTCGAAGTACTTGATCCCTCCTGTTTCATGAACATTTCGAAGTACTCTGCTATAATAAATTATTTACAGTATTTCACGATTATTTCACTGCATTTCATGAACCTTCCATAACATTTCACGTTATTTCGTACCATGGTATATAGACGACTGTTCTGAGTATATCTGAAGTCAGATATTTCTCCGTGATGCAAGAGGAGGATTGAATAATTTGGGATATGATGAACAAAAAAAGGGGGGTGAATTTCGTTGAATTGGTGCAATAGTTAATTTAGAGGAAATTTTCAGGCAGTAATTAAACTTAGCAATTAGTGACGGAACGGAATAAAAATGATCTATCCGTAACGGTCTACTGATCGTGACCGGTAATAAACTGGACGAAAGAAAAAAAGTGTGCTAAATCAGTGAACCGGGGATAGACGTAAATTGAAAAATACGCTTTTTGCTGAAACCCTGGCAAGAGAAGAAGAAGAAGAAGAATAGGAATAAGAAAAAAAACTTTACAGATTTATAACTGTCTTTTCTTTTTTTTTTCTTTGTATTGTATTTTTCTTGTTGTTGTTTCTCTCTGTTATTCACAGAGAGAATTGAAGGATTTTCAATCCACGTTCTTACAGTGTTAGCAAGAATTAATTATTATTCATACCTTTTTATATACCTGTTTATGTATTTTAATCGATTCACTGATCTCAGAGAGAGGGAGAGAGAGAGATAGAGAAAAGAGCAAAGAAGAAAAGAATTCAAACGATAAAAAGAGGGAATTTTTAATTTATTATTTATATCGCGGCGCGTGGAATTTGTACGCGACTAGGTGCTAGACGTCCGTTACCTAGTTTTACCTGGACTTGATGTATTTGTCTTGAACCTGATAAACCAACTATCTGCAAGTCCGTCGTCGTGGTACGGAAAGCCAATGAATAGAATAAACAAGTTTTGTATTTATCAGTCCCCCCCTCCCCCCCCCCTCTTTCCCTACTTGCAGAAGTACGTTTAATACAAGTATACATACTTTATATATGACTACTTGTAACACTTGGTTACATGTGTACATATATATATATGTATGTATGTATATATGTATTTGAAAAACGCAAATGATCAATATCTGTGTATGTAGATATATAGATATATAGATATATATAATCAGGCCTTACTATTTCCAAGGACGATATAAAATACATCCTATGAAATCATGCAAGGATTACGTAACCGTCGATAATATTTAATACACAGTGAATGTTGCACAGGCATATTAATATATATACATAAATGTGTGTATATATATTCATATGTATAGAGGCGATTGGAATTTATTTGAATAAAGTTTTTTTCCTCAATTTATATCAAATTATTATATGTATGTATACTATTTAAAATAACAAGTGGCAGAGTTTAGTTACCAGATCCGGTTATATGGAATATTTAGTATTCTCGATATGATCTTGTTTTTCGATTAATAGTTTGAGGAAAATTACAAAATTAGTCATTTCTAAATGCCGTTCCTCAAGATTGAGAATGAAAAATAAATTGCAATTTCTTAATTATCAAGATTGTGACGTAGACAAAAATGTATTTTGTTCACAATTTGATGTACATTTTTTTTTTTTTTTATTATTTCGAGTGGAATAAAAAACTACTAGAATTTTTGTTTTTAACGTTCATTATTCAACTTTTCAATTTAAAAAATTGAACCGTTGAAAGTTGTTGAACTTTAAAATATTCAAAGTTTCAACATTTTCAAATGGACGAAAATTTTTATATTGAAGTATAATTTCGTAATAAAGAGAGAAACTTTACAGATTGGAAAAATAACAAGATTTTATTGTTTGCCTTCAATAGAAATGAATAGTCAAATTTCTATCTGACAATTCCGATAAAATTGAACAAGAAATTTGTATTTGAATCAAGTTCTGAATTTTTCAATTGAACAATTTTCTTGTTTATACCTCTGAACGGGATTTGAAAAATATTACCATAATAATTATAATTTTTTTTCTTTTTTTTTAAATTTTGACAAAAGTTCGGAATTTACATTTTTTTTCTTCGCGTTTCACATGATTTCAGAGTATTTTGAAAAAAATAATAATGGAAAAAAAAATCATAATTATCATGGTGACGTTATACAATATTTTGAGGGTAGGGGTTTGGGAAATTTTTTCCATGTAGCAACATGCTTGTAAACTAATTTGTGAAAATTTCAAGATTTTACAAGCATATTTAGGCCCACAGTAAAATAGTGGCTGCAAACGCGGGAAAATCCCATGTATTTTAAATGGAAAACTTCAACCCCCCGTGGTCAAGGGTCAAGCATTTTTTTTTTAATCTGAAAAAATTACAGCATTACTTTTTACGTATTCCGAACCGATTTAGGGGGCGGCAAGGGTAAAATTGATTTTGACCCCAAACAAGGACCACCCTAATGTCACAGCCATTCCACATCCCCTGGACTGGGATCTGGTTTCTTTCAAATCGATGAAAGAGAGCCACGCGCTTTTGCGGTACGCCCGGAGGCTTGTACAGCAGTGGTTACAGGAATGCTACTTCCACTTCCACTTCCCACTTCCCACTTTTGAATACCGACATACATACCCGCACCGAGGCAACGAGCCAAGGTATAACCCACTACTATACTTATACATAGTAAAGGTCGGTCGGTTCGATAATCCGCGATAGCCAGCGCCGCGCAGTCTCATGCCTCAGTCGACATAGCAGAGTTATACTTTTTTGCAGAGGTCTACTTTTTCGAACGGTTTCACAAACCGGCTCTTACTTTAGCGTTTGCCTTGCGGCGTACGTGACGAGATGGCGTGAGTAACCGGAAACCTGACGGTCGAGAGTTAGAGAGAGAGGGAGAGAGAGAGAGACTCTGTTTCATTCATATTCACCTCGCGCGTAACGCGTCGGTATTCGAGGAAATCTTTTTTCTTTCCTTACCGAGCGTGTTGCCTTTTTGTCACGATCTTTATATCATCTTATTATTATTATTGTTATTTCAAATTTAATTAGGATCAAGAATTTTTTATTTTTTTTTTCAAGAATCGCTGAATTTTAATGCCTGAAAATAAAAATTTTAGATTTCAATTCGAGTAAAGATCGAAAAAATATTCCGAATATTCCGTCATTAACTGACAACAGACTTTTATTCAGTATCCTCATCAAATTCTACAACAATTTTATATCGAATTCTCGTTTCTCTGTTTTCACAAAAAAAAGGGGGGGGTGAAGAATTCTAAAAAAAAAAAGGTTCCAATTTTTATTGAAAATGGTAACTGAATTTTTTTTTTTTTTTTTGGCTTCCTTGTCTTGACGAAATTGTCGTTTTGATAAAACTTTTTTTTTTCTTTTTGTTTTGAAAAAAATGAATCTTATTAGGTTCTAAATTGTCTAATATTTTACTTTTTTAATATCGAATTGAAAAAAAAAAACAAGAATAATGATCTGATCTTCGGTGAAAAGATCAATGATAAAGGGGTCTTAGATTTTCTATATAAACATATATTTTCGTCGTTATCTCACTTTCGGAATCGCTTGCTTGATTTGAGGGTAACGATCTCAGGTTTTATGGTCATTAAACGGATCCCCCCTGTTTCGGGGAGGTTTTCCGTGAAGAGATCGTTATCGATGATAATGAGACGAATTAATGAAAATATATCCTGACGATAACAAGACTATAATGAAGAGCTGAACAGATACAGATCTTAACGTCCGATTTGTGACTATCTCGTTAATTCAAAAATTGTCCTCTCCTTTTTCTTTTCTCTCTGTATCATTAACTTCTTCTATTTACGGTTCCTCGATGAAGTATTTCTACCACAGGGTGAAAATTACGAAAAAAAAAAATTGATTTCTGGTTAAAAATTAAAATTGAAAAAGCGCGAAAAAAAAGGATTTGAAATCGAGTTCTGAATAAAACAGAAAGGAAAACAAGATCACGAACTTTTTAAGAGATCCGAAAAACTTTAAACTCAAAAAAAGGAGTAGAATAATGTGATCTTGATGAATTCTTGAAAAATTTTTGAGAAATAGAAGATAAGAAAGAAATTATGATCGATTATTTCGAAAATTTAACTGAGTAAAATTGAACAATTAAAAGCAAAAAAAACGTCAAAGTTCAATTTCTTCTTTTTCTCTATATTCTTTTTTTTAGTTTCTCCTTTTTCGGGAGATATAATTCGATACGTTAAGCGTAACATGTATTATCTTTATCTATGTTATCTTTTTCCTTGTATTCTACTAATAGCTGGGAGGCCTGGACGCATGAGCAATTTTGAAAATTCGTTATTATTATAATAACACAGTGCAGTCCAGGTCCCAGTCTCGGTCTCGGGTATCTTGTGTCGGATGTTAGTGCAACTCGTGGTTTTATCCACTCGTCAACTCGTTACTATTTCTTGTGTGTGACCCTTACGACGTCGTCGAGACGAGCTTGCTGCAAGCTGCCGTATTAGGAAAGGCCGTGTGTCTCGTTCGTTCCTTGATGCTTGGCCTCACTACCGATGCTACTCCTGCTCCTGCTCCTGCTCCTGCTCCTGCTCCTGCTCCTGCTCCCGACGCTGCTCTCACTCCTCTGATGCAACAGGTATAGACGACTTGTAGAGTCGTAGATAAAGTGTCCAATGAGTTTATCAAGTTTCGTACTCGATTCTCCACCGTTCCATTCCATTTCATTCCTTTTCGTTCCATTTCATTCCATTTCATTCCATTTCATTCCACTTCGTCCCACTTCGCTCCACTTCGTTCCACTTCGCTCCACTTCGTTCGACTTCGTTCGACTTCGCTCCACTTCGTTCCACTTCGCTCCACTTCTCGTTCCACTTCGCTCCACTTCGTTCCACTTCGCTCCACTTCGGCCTGACTTCTGTTCGACTTTTGTTCGTCTTCGTTCCACTTTGTTCCACTTCGTTCCACTTCTGCCTCACTTCGCCCTACCGTTCTACTTCTTTGTTCAATTTGTTCCATTGGCCTGACGTCGTTCAATTAATTCATTTTGTTCGACTTCGGCCCCACTTCGTTCCATTTGTCTGACCTGACTTCGTTCCTGTTCGTTCGACTTCGTTCCACTTCGTTCCACTTCGTTCCACTTGTTCGACTTCGTTCCACTTCTTTCCACTTCGTTCCACTGTTCCACTCCTTTCCACTTCGTTCCACTTCTTCACTCGTTCCACGTTCCACTTCGTTCACTGTTCCACTTCGTTCCACTTCGTTCCACTTCGTTCCAATTCGTTCAATTTCGTTCCACTTCGTTCCACTTCGTTCCATTCATTCCACTTCGTCCCACTTCGCTCCACTTCACCCACTCTCTGTCTTCACTCTGCCTGACTTCGTTTGATTCTGCCCGACTTCGCTCCACTCCTCGTTCACTGCCCACTTGCTGACTGTTTCTGCCTTTGTTCATCTTCGTCTATCAGTCCTGGTCATTCCACTTTGTCCCACTTCTGCCCACTTCTTCGAGCGACGATTCTCCCACTTCCGTTCCATTCCTTATTTCTATTCTGTTCCACACCCATTTCATTCCATTTCATTCCACTTCGTTCCACTTCGTTCCACTTCGTTCCACTTCGTTCCACTTCGTTCCACTTCGTTCCACTTCGTTCCACTTCGTTCGACTTCGTTCGACTTCGTTCGACTTTGTTCGTCTTCGTTCCACTTCGTTCCACTTCGTTCCACTTCGTTCTATTTCGTTCGACTTCGTTCCATTTCGTTCCATTTTGTTCGACTTCGACTTCGTTCCATTTCGTTCGACTTCGTTCCACTTCGTTCCACTTCGTTCCATTTCGTTCCATTTCGTTCCATTTCGTTCATTTTCGTTCGATTTCGTTCAACTTCGTTCCATTTCATTCAATTTCGTTTCACCTTATGAAACTTTGACAAGCATTGATCATGAATCTTTTCATTCATTCGTACATTCATTCGTTGAAGTCGCACAATAATAATTGGATCACTTCTGTTTCTGACTTTGCGAGGATATCAGCTAAGGTAATTCCCTTATGAATTGGGAAAAATCACGTGAGATCAGAAATGAGGGGTTTTATCATGTTGGCCACTGGTCAGGAAAAATTCAAGGAATTTTATGGCGATGAAAATTGAGACAGATTAAAAGATCCCCAGCGTTTTTTTTGTTTTTTTCCTCTTTCTCGCGCGGAAATCTCGATCAATGGAAATAGTAGCAAAACTTGTGTGAATTATGAATGGAAAAGTATTCTCAAAAATCCTTTTCTTTCGTCATTTATTCAGATAATTATTTATTAGATACTTGAATTTTAATAACCACTAATTCGTCCGAATTTCAGTCAGGGAAAAATTATAATTTGCTCAGGAAAAGTCAAGGATTTTGTGGCCACCATATTTTCAATATCTGAAATTCAACAATTGATATGAAAAAAAAGCACAGAATTGCTTGAAAATAATCTATTTCTATATCTTGAAAATTATTTCAAATCACAATAATTTTCAATAATCTTAAACTCGCTAATTTCTGCTAACAAAATCACCTGAAATTGTACCAAATTCTTTTTCCTCTGTCTCTTATCTCAAGATTTTTTTATCCGAAATGATAGTTGCGGACGTTGCAACGTAAACGCATTCTGGAATGGAAGGAAAGACGTGGTTAAAAAAATTTATGGTGCCTCTTGAACGGTTGGAATTGAATGGGACAATGAAGTTGGGGGAATAAAAAAAGAGGAATAAGTGAATAACGTTTATTTATTCGATTTTTCGTTTTACTTTAGTCTTATTTTATTTTATTTTATTTTATTTTCATTTTTTTTTATCATCGTTCGGTGTGTGTAGTTGTTGCTGATACACGATTTAACCACTGACACTAGTTAAGAATTGACTTTTTTTTTCTTTTTTTTTATTCAACGTGTACGAATTTCTTGGTACCCCATTGTTTCCACACCGGTTTTATACCAGGCGATATTTATCGATCGAGGCTTCCTCTCTTCTTACGGTTTTATAAAACGCGTTTCTTATATATGTATTCTCTCATCCTTTAAACTTAAACTCACCGCTGAAAGTATTTTTCATGTGTCCATAAAGAAACAGAAAATGATGGAGGAAATTATTTTATTATCTGTGATCGAACAGTGAGAATTAAAATCGACTAATCACCAAAAATTTTACTGATATAAAAATTCTATAATCATTCTACGTATATATGCTCCTATTGAACATTTTTTTTTACGGTACAAATCATGAAAACTATCCGAGAAGATTTAATTAAACGATCAATTTTGGTGATAAATCTGGAAAAGTAAGATGAAATCTTGAAGAAATAACAAAGATAATACTTTTTAGCATATCTTTAGTTTTTTTTTCAAGATTGATGACAGAAGATTACAGACACCATAGCATAGTTCGAAATAATTGACAACCAAATATACGGAGCATTCCGTGTCAACTAGACCAATGATTTTTCCTCGCCATTTTTGATTAGCTTCACGATTTCCTACATCATGATTTTTCGATCTCAAAAAAGCACTCCAGAATATTTTCCGATTTTTCCCGATAACCGTCAATTTTTTATAACTATTTTACCCCATCTGAAATTCGAAGTGCGCTGCCTGCAAGTCACAAGTATTTCTTGCAAAGTATTTGCAAAGATTTTGTTGCGAAAAAATCGCGACTGGCTCTTCTTATGCAGAATGCAGACGGTGCAATATCGGTGTTGGGACATAAATCGAGGAAATCACGAGCCCCGGGACTCTGATTGGACCAGAATCCCAGTCCTGGTCAACTTATTCGTTGAAATATTTCTCCAAAATTACCATAAAACTTCCTTCGTCATGAAACAAGGATTTTCCTTCGTCCTTAATGCCGTCTTGATCCTCTGCCGACTCTTTAATGAGTACGAGGATATTGATTCGCTCGACTATAGCTACAAGTTCTTTTTTTTTTTTTTATCAACTTTGAAGAATCGCACAACTTTATTTTGTTCATTTTGTTCATTCCAGTTGATTGGGCTTCGAAATTTCTTTGAACAGTTGATAAAATCGGTGGATGAAGAAGACGAATAGGATTAAGAGGATGCAGAAGCTCGAGATGATAGAAAATTGATCGGCTCTGCTATGAAGGTTTCGTTATACAATCTCATGATTGCTAATTCCGATAATCTCAACTGGAATTAATGCTTGCTAATTGGAATTTTAGAATTCGTGAACAATTTTCGCAGAATTTTGAGCGTTCGAGTGAGGAAAGGAGACCCAACTACATTGCATATCGAAAATTTGAAGTTTCCCACTCCTTTGCTACGTGCAAAAAAATAAAGACTGTAACGATGATAACGCGGCTTTGGTCTAGCCGATTTTTATTATACCGTCAAGCACTGTTATAGTCGAGGGTAAAAATTGATTGAGATTTTCACGACATTGGTGTACAATAAAAGAGTCACTCACGATTGAAACTGATTAGATTTTGGCTTTGATCGGTTTAGTACTTTTCGAATTACTTGAATAACAAAATTAAAAAAAAAAATACAATATAAAAATGACGATATCTTGAAAACTGATCAACGGATTTGAATGAATTTTGGTACCACATGGTTTTTTTACGTCTCTGATCACGATCCATCCAATTAGCTGAGAAAAAAAACAACTAAAAACATTCAAAATGTTATGAAAATTGGTACTCGGAGGTTCCTCGAACCTCTGATCAAGAATCTGGGGTCAGATTTTCAAAATTCTAAATAGTCCAGAAACAGAACGAATAACGAAAAGGTCAAAGGCTGGTTCGTCGTTATTTCTTATTGTTCATTTTCCATAAGAAGGAAATATTCCCTTGATCACGATTCTCTTCATGCGAACCGTTATGTTAGGTTGAATGAATAATCAACGCCGATCCCGTATCTTGTAATCCGAACAAAAGTGTCCCCGTGATTCTTGTTTATGCGAATTTCACCACGCAGCTGTTTGTAGGCGTATAAATAACGTCTTTCAACGGTGTAGAAAATTATCTTTCGCAAGACCAATTCATCGCTCTGTCACACAGAGTTCATGGTTTCTATATGGAACGTACGTACGTACATACAAGCCGCACTTTCTTGCACACTTCCGGTCCATCAGAGACAGTGCCGCGCCGTTTGCTGATTACATAGGTATGTATACTGAGTCACCTGAAGACTCGGGGGAAGTGGAAAAACACCATAAAAAATGTCGATACTACCTTAATCAGGGCTTGAACTTTATCTCTGGACCTCATCAATGACGTCATACTCATCAGGTTAGATTATTTTTACCAGATAGGGGATCATTTTTGCTGTGGGGAGGAAACTTAATGAGTACTTTTTAGTTATACTGTCTAGTATTGGGACATTGGGTTCATTTCACTCACTATCAATCACAGTCGCATACTTATAATCGACTTGCGTATGAACGCAAGCAGTGTGGCAAAGACCCGTTTCTCCTAATCGGGCGGCGAGCTATGTACGATATAGAATTCAGTCTTCTGAAGATCTTGATCCAATTTGGAATCTTGCAACTACTCTCTCGATTCGATCCATAATTGGAATAACGATCGAGTAGCTGATAGAAAAAAATAAAATGCTGATGAATTTTCTAAACATTCAAATATATATTTGAAGAAAACAAAATGGTTTGAAAAATCCTTCGAACTTCCTGTTATTTTTTCTTATAATGAAGATTCTTGATCAGCGACCTAAAAAACCATGTGGTACCAAATTTCATTGAAATCCGCATGAGGAATGAAAATCTGTAAAATTCGATCAATCGATTTGTGATGAAAGTTCAGAACTTTTTCCTCGTGTAATTTTCGACTCAACTACGTTTGGGAGTTATACGAGTCCTGTTAGTCCCTGTCTTACTTAGGTCTCCCAAAATCCAGGCCTAAACCGAGCATTAGAAACACGACTGTAATTAATTACAGTGGCTAACACGGGTCAGCCTTAGGCTTATACTTTATTATATGGCAGTAGGACGTATGTAGGTACGTTTCCTCCACGTTCACCCATCGCCGGACTCTAACAGGGTCCTAACAGTCTTATCTGTATGATTTACGACATTAACTAACTTGGCTGATTGATTTGATCTAAATGTGTCCCAACTTCCTTAACATCGTACCTATGCACAGTCGTCGTGGTACCTAAAACGTTATTTTTTCCGGCTAGGTCGTTATCAGTCTCTTTCACCCCAGTCGAGATCCACATGAATTGCAGACAGTTTTTTTAAGGCAGCTATTTTTCAAGTGCTTTAAAAAGTCTTTTTGAGTCACCTAACTGGCGTAAAAAGTCTTTTTGAGTCACCTAACCGCCATAAAAGGTCTTTTTGTGTCACCTAACTGCCATAAAGCATCTTTTTGGGTCACTCACTGCCATAAAAAGTCTTTTTGAGTCACCTAACTGGCGTAAAAAGTCTGTTTGAGTCACTTAACTGTTATACAAAGTCTTTTTGAGTCACCTAACTGATGTAAAAAATCTTTTTGAGTCACCTAACTGCCATAAAAGGTCTTTTTGAGTGACCTTATTTGCCATAAAACATCTTTTTGAGTCACTCACTGCGATAAAAACTCTTTTTGAGTCACCTAACTGCCATAAAAGGTCTTTTTGAGTGACCTTATTTGCCATAAAACATCTTTTTGAGACACTCACTGCGATAAAAACTCTTTTTGAGTCACCTAACTGGCGTCAAAAGTCTTTTTGAGTCACTTAACTGCTATACAAAGTCTTTTTGAGTCACCTAACTGCCATAAAGCATCTTTTTGGGTCACTCACTGCCATAAAAAGTCTTTTTGAGTCACCTAACTGGCGTAAAAAGTCTGTTTGAGTCACTTAACTGCTATACAAAGTCTTTTTGAGTCACCTAACTGATGTAAAAAATCTTTTTGAGTCACCTAACTGCCATAAAAGGTCTTTTTGAGTGACCTTATTTGCCATAAAGCATCTTTTTGGGTCACTCACTGCCATAAAAAGTCTTTTTGAGTCACCTAACTGGCGTAAAAAGTCTTTTTGAGTCACTCAACTGCCATAAAAGGTCTTTTTGAGTGACCTTATTTGCCATAAAACATCTTTTTGAGTCACTCACTGCGATAAAAACTCTTTTTGAGTCACCTAACTGCCATAAAGCATCTTTTTGGGTCACTCACTGCCATAAAAAGTCTTTTTGAGTCACCTAACTGATGTAAAAAATCTTTTTGAGTCACCTAACTGCCATAAAAGGTCTTTTTGAGTGACCTTATTTGCCATAAAGCATCTTTTTGGGTTACTCACTGCCATAAAAAGTCTTTTTGAGTCACCTAACTGGCGTAAAAAGTCTTTTTGAGTCACTCAACTGCTATACAAAGTCTTTTTGAGTCACCTAACTGATGTAAAAAGTCTTTTTGAGTCACCTAACTGCCATAAAAGGTCTTTTTGAGTGACCTTATTTGCCATAAAACATCTTTTTGAGTCACTCACTGCGATAAAAACTCTTTTTGAGTCACCTAACTGATGTAAAAAATCTTTTCGAGTCACTTAACTGCCATAAAATGTATTTTTGAATCACTCAACTGGCGTAAAAAGCCTTTTTAAGACAGTTGTGAAGTTAGCCGTATCAAGTGTGACTTTGAGGATCTAAAATAGCCGTCAAAAAGTGACTTTTTTCAATGCTTGTGGCGAGAAAAAATCAAATTCTATACCACAAATCACTTTTTTTTTTGTTTTGTCTCTTCTGTTTCTTCGATCTAATTATCAACCAGGAATTTCTTCTGTGGTCGAATCTACTACCGCTATAGGGTATTTTATTATACCCACATCTCTCAGGCATTCTCCCCTAATTGGTAGGTAGAATATAGTACATCATCAGTCGACTTAATACCGGCGTAATTAACGAAGCCGTTTCATGAATAGAGTCTTCTTTCTTAACTCCTCCGTTCTTTTAACAATTTCTTAATTATTTTTAAACTTCATTTATTTTTCTTATCTCAACATTTTTAGATAAAAATTTCCATTCCAGTTGATATATTTTCTAAAATAAAAAAAAAACATACAAAAATTGATTTTCGATAATCTAACGAAGATAATCTAATGCAATGCAGCAGCGCCAGCAGCGTGCCAAAGTTATGAGGTGATGGTACGTAGTTTCATATCTGATCATTTTATACACCAAGAATTTCACACTCTTGTTGCGGTTTCATAGCAGAAAGAATTTTTCCCACGTATATGTATATAAATTTTTCATTCGGAAAAAAAAAAAAAAATTAGAAGATCGTTACGACATAGTTTGAAATATTTTTCACTATACATATAGTGATATAAAAACTTACGAAATGATAACTTTTAGTTTGATACAGATAAAATCGATTACCATTAAACGGATCGAGAGTCTATCAATCGATAGAGATCTTCCAATTCTAATAATTCGAGTCTGAAGTTCATAGAAAAAAAAAATATGTATATATATAATATGTACGTGTCCCACATTTGAAGTTTCTAACTCCGCCACGTAAAGAGAACCGAAAATAAAAAAATAAAAAATAAAATTAAAGGTCGCGACTGCCTCTATTTAGGTTAGGGCTATGACTCAAATGAAACTTCCTACAAAGTGGGGTTAATTGGGTTGAAATGGTTTTGCGTTAATTATATTCTACGGTCAGAGGAACCGTACCTCATCCCTTCCACCTCGACTTTCAGATTTGAACATCTCGTTAGATTATTATTATTTTTTTTTTATCCTTACGGTTGAACAAATTATTGAAAATTCCATCAAACTCTAAAATATTGTCCATAAAATTTAGAAACGATGGAAAAGAAAAAAAAAATTGTTCGATCAAAATATTATATTATGTGGCATGCCCCAAGGGTAAGCCGACGGAGAGTACTAAAAACATAACCTCGCCGAACAGTTACTTTACGGGCGCGCCCCATACTATATTTTTTACGGTAAAGGCACGAAGGGTAACTTTGACGCCAGTTGAGGTCCGAACAAACTGCGTATAGAAACTGCGGTATAATGACTTTATTCCGCAACTTTGACACGCGCACTTCGAACTGCGCATCAAAGTTGCGTAATAAAGACTTTATACCGCAACTTTGAACTTGGCGGTATAAAGTGCCACTTGCCGGATCGAAAACAGGCGTCAAAAGGTGACTTTTTACTGCCTCTACAGTAAAAAGAAATTTTGTGCGAGTGGTAAAAGTGAGACAGCCATACATCCTCGAGGCAGACAACTATCACTATCATGTGCAGTGCACGTAGGTATTCAAGAATCTCCCCATACTTATATGTGAGGCATCATTCCTCTTTGGTAGCAGCCCGTTTTACAGTAGTAGATACAAGACTGTCGTTCAATCGCGAAGTAGAGACAGTCTCGTCTCGCATCGCGTTATCAAAACAGTTCCTTTTTTTCATTATCATTATCTCATGTATATACATACATACATATGTGTAGAAATAAGTGGTGATAGATAAAATACATTACTCAAAATCATGTGTCGAATAGAATTTTTGGACTGTGATCGTTTCGTAGTGAAGTGAGACATTCTGCAAGAGCATAAAAAAGGCTTTTTAAAACGATTACGTAATTTAATTATCATCTAATTTGTAATATTGAACATAGGCACAGATCGAATATCGATGAAGCGATTGAATTGAGGAAATTACCGTTAACAAAGTTTTCATATGATGATCAGATGAGATTCTATGAAATTTTATAGCTGGAATTTATACTGATAAGATTATATGAAATTTATCATGTAAAATTTTGTGAAATTGAACGTGAAATTTGTTCTGATGAAATCATATCATCGTAATTGTTTCCATATTAAACTTAATTAGAATTTGATCCAAGTTTATAAAACTAGATGATGCACATGATTTTTATATAATTTTATTCAACTTCGTGTCTTTCGATGAAATTTTACAAAATAGTATCCAAAATTCGTGATATTAAATCTGTGTCGAATCATATGCACATAAATTTATATATAATTCTAATTCTTCTATGAAATGTATCAAATATCGTATGATTTCATATAATATTGAGATAGTTCACAGACTTTCTGCGTTTTTTTTTTTTTTAATTTCCTCTCAATGTAAAAAGAAAAGTGGTTATGTACGATAAATTAAATCCTCCTTTAAAAGAAGCAGGTACATAGAGTGGATCAGTATCTGATCTCAGTTTGGTATTAATCATTGTCAAAGGGTTTTCTGAGACCAATTAAAATCGAGGATCTCATCTCATTGCTAAGTAACGTTCACATCGCGGTGGTGTAATAAATCAGTTTCTTTTTTATCTCAACGATTCTCAAATATATAATTCAACTTCAATTATTGATAGAATAAAAAAGAAGAAAAAAAATTTGAATTTCTGAGTGAATTGAGAAAATTCTCATACCCATCGCATAGATTATATAGTTTTTCTTCTTCATGTAGATTCTGCGTATCGGTAACGTTGTAGGGCTGCTTCAATGATATCGTAACCCGAGGCGAATCACGTGGAGGTATTTGAATAACATATAGTTTGAGGAGAATTTGAACAAGGTTTCTATATCACGTCGGGTTACGGTTATAGGTAAAAATAATTATCATAAATTTACTATTTTACTGACCTAGAGAGAATCATCGGAACTCTCTGCAACCCCGTGCAATCAGACGACGTATGTACGTATTCACTTTGGAGAAAACTTGTTACGGTTTCACCAAGAGATCACGATCTTGATCGTTTCTGCAATCTTCTACTATACGACCGTTCGCAATTCAACGTTCGCTGTGTGTACATTGATTCATTGATCGGTGTTGGTATCGACGTCGATATCGACAGCCGTCAACACCATCTCTGGATACGTCAAGGCAGTCGGGGAGAATAATAAATACAAACGGAGAACCTGCTGTAAACGATAAAGATTATTTTATACATTGGTACATATTTGTTACATTGACCAAGTTTGAAGAATCTTTGTTCAACTTTTTCGAGAATAATTTGAACAAAGTCATTTTTCATATTTTAGAATGTTTGAAAACACATTTTTTTTTCTTTTCTTGTCTACGATTTTCTGGTCTCAAACCGTTCAGTAATAAGAGGCCTTTTGGAAATAAACAGAGAACTTGTTGATCCGATAAAAATTGTACCACATATTCGTCATTTTTTAGAATAAAAAATAGCCTTTTTCTGTCTTCATACGTTGATTTTCGTGATAACTCGAGCAAAAATCAAGTTTTGAAAAAGTTATCCGTTCATGTTGCAAAGGCCTCTTTACTGAACGGTTTGAGATCAGAAAAACTAAAATCGTGGTCCACCGATTTATAAAGTCAGTTTTCGATTTGAAAAAAAAAAAAAAATGAAAAAAATTGTTGGAAGTTTGAAATCCTCGAATTTTTATTCAGCCACTTATCATGTAACTCAATATCCCCTTGGTAATTGAAACAATGATTGCTCCGAATTTTTTTACTGCTCTGACAATGAAAAATTAATGAAATTTTATCCGCAAGCATTATCATTATCCAGCGATCTTTATCGAAAAAATTGAAACGTTCAACGTTCAACGATATAAATTCATTCATCGATTGATACAGCGACAACTGCGGTATCTGTAAATTATCGGGCTCCACAATTCTCTGTCGTATGGTCAGTGTCCGCTCCGGGCACAGTTTCTGGCTCTGATTAAAACGGAGATAACGCAGTGACGATCGAAGCTGAAACGCAGTATGACAAATAAACAAATGAAATGGAAAATCGTTTCGAGATTGGTGTCAGGTAAATTTGATAACTCGGAGGTAAAATTAATTGGATGTAGGTATCACTTGCGACCGAGTCGCAGTGTATTTCGGAGCCTGTCCATTATCGTTATCTTGTACTCTCTACCTTTTTTTATTTTCCTTTTAGTTTTCAGTTTTCTTTTTCTTTCCTTTTAATTCACCTACGAGGATATCTCAGAGCTCGTTTCTTATTCGATCACCCTTGTATTATCTATGCGTGAAAGTAACACCGCGCAATCGTATCAAATCGAGCGGCTTGTGAAATGATAATTGATCACTGGCGCAGCCCCACGTTGCTAAGTAGTTAAACATGACTCCCGTCAACTCGCGGTTAATACCGCTCTCGGCTGTAGCGACGGATAAAAACGTACTTTGCGTATGAACAAATATTAATCACAAATTTTCTTTTTGTTTTCCATCGCCTATACCGGAAGTTTCATTCTCCAAGCCTGAGTAGCGTGCGCAAAGTACCTAATCTCCGAGCAGTACGGAAAGTGAGGCGCACTAGGGCGGAAAACTTCAGTTTGTCTCAGGCTCGTGCTTCAAATCTGATCGAATTTGATCGAAATTCATGATCAGAAAAGAATTGAAATAACGATTGCTGTCTTAACTTTCACGGCGGTATAAGATTACAGTGACCTTTTCGTATCCAATTTATATTATTCCGTATGTAGTTGGATTTTTACCGATTCACGCCTCGCCGTTTAAATATATTACACTCTTGTTAGAGATTTATGTATTGTCACTTTATAACAATACTCTGCTGCCCTGCCTTTCAGGCATCGGCGCGAGTACAAATGCGGTATACATATAACGGCCCCAAGATCGGGTGGGCGTTACGGTAATCGCTAATCGACATAAAAAAGTAAAAACTGTACCCTTATCTTTCACATGTTTTCAGGAGGAAATCGGGGAGATAATCGAATCGGTGCCTAAAAAAATCGAGCTCGATTCCCACGAACCGCCCTTCGAAACCTGGACGACGGTTAATCACAGGCGAGGAACCCAGTCCCTCCCGAATCGCGCGAATCTCCTGAAACGTGGTGCAAAAAACGCGATAGAAACCAGCGACGACGATTGGTCGGATAATATTCTGGCAGAATTCAACTCGCTCATAGCCAAAGAGATAATAGATCTCAGGAGGGGGGAGGGGGTCAACCCCACCTCGAGGTACCAGGACGAGTCGAGCCTCGTAGCCTACAAGGACCTCCTCAACGAATTCGGTATCCCGGACGACGACGAGGACCTCAAAAGCCCGAAGCTCCTAAATTCTGACTACGACGAGCCCGAAGACGGCATAAAACCCGCTGGGTACCTCAGCTCCGACTACGACGAGCCAGAAATACCAAAGAATAATTTAAGTCTAGATTTGAACCGCGAGGTATCCGGTCTTCCGCCGAAATACAACCGGAAGTCGAGTTTGCCAAACAATTTTTCAACCCTTGGTCAGAGGAGGGGCCGGAGGAAATTCGGCCTCAGGGTCGAACCCGACTACGACGATGTCAAGCTTTTCACCAAATCGAACGAAATGATTTCGCCGAGCTTTAAATTCGAGGGTTTTGGTCCCAGATCGGCACCCGTCACGCCTACGGAGGATAAAAAGGCGCCGTTTTCAAAGTTCCTCAGGAGGAGGCAGCCCCAGGTCATCCCGAAGGGTTTGGAGGCGGTTGTCCTCGTCAGAGTCTCGTCTCTTCCCGATCAGGACGTTTTCGATAAATCCAACGATCGGATCGAGGCCAAGAATTTTGGATATCGAACGTCGCTAGACGACGCTAGACACGTCAGATCCGTATCTCCGTTCGCTATCAGGTCGGATATATCGGCCAAGAGATTGTCTGAGTCTGACAGAGACGTCAGGAAAATTGGTCCCGTTGAATCGAAGAGATTTCATGATTCTGGCCTGACGAGAAACAGGGGCAACGACGTTGCCGTGTCCTGCCATATTCCGGAGGATCATTCTTGTACCGATTATCATCATCTCAACGGGTCGCGACTCAGGGATGCCGAAGATGATGATGAAGATCATCCAGTATCGAACGATCGTGAAAATGATCGGAGAATCCGAACCATTCAGGAACACAACGCCAGGTCAGGATCGGTGAGTTATCTAATTAATATTTCATTGATTTCGTTATTGGTCCCTGGATTTTCATGTTTCATTAAAACAAGATAACAATAGATATTTATGTGGCATGCGCAGAAAGTAACTGTTTATTCGGTAAGGTTACATAACCTTGCCGAACAGTTACTTTCCGCGCGCGCCCCATACAATATTTTTTACGGAAAAGGCATCAATAGTCACTTTGACGCCAGTTGAGTTCCGCACGAACTGCGTATAGGAGCTGCTGTAAAAGGTAGTAGAGAGGGGGTAACCGGCGGTATAAAGACTTTATTCCGCAACTTTGACATGCGCACTTCGAACTGCGCATCAAAGTTGCGGAATAAAGACTTTATACCGCAACTTTGAACTTAGCGGTATAAAGTGCCACTTGCCGGAACGAAAACAGGCGTCAAAAAGTGACTTTTTAATGCCTGTGCCGTAAAAAAGAATTAATTTTCACGATTTTTAAGAGTTTTTTTTCCAAACGAATTTCAGATTATTCGTTTTTTTGTATTTTTTTTTATCAAGAAATTTGGATAGATTTTTTTTTTTCACAATTTTCTAATTCAATGAATTATCATTATGTTTTTTCTTTTATCATTGGCCATTCAACATTCGATTGATTTTCTTATTCGTCTTTGGATTTTCATGTGTTCCATTGAATCAAAAGAAGGAAGAAGACACTTGAGTCAGAAACATTCGTTCGTTAAGGTTATCGCTGTTATTTTGATCCTTTTTTTATGCTTAATTATTAAACGGATCATTTTTTTTTTCTCTCTTTCCGTACAATTTAGCTCCCAATATCTCTTCAATCGCTCTTATCTCGAATACGAAATGGTTCCGGGTCATGTTGCCCCAATATTCCCCAAATCGAAACGATACTATGCTCGGAAATTGGCACTCAAACCTCCCCAGCACTCTCAAGGAGCTCGAGCTGCACGACTTGGGTCAGCGACTGCGATTCTCCACGAGGTAAAAACAATCATCATTAGTTAAAAAATCAATTTTCAATTTTCCAATCAGAGAATAAAAAAAAGAAAGAAACGTTATCATCACATTAGGAATCATGATAATTATCGAAATTCAATATCTTGACTTGATATATGAATGGAATAAAGTACAAAAAAAAAAAAAAAAGTTGATATAAAAAATGTTTCCATTTCATTTATTTTTTTTATTTCATTTTTTGTTATCGTCCCAAACTCAGCCGGATCGACGGTCGACTCTCATTCTCTGCGAGACGAAAGTACCCTTGACCAAGGTTCGCCTCAGGACACAGTCGACGATGATAACAGATCGTCGTCGTCATCCCAGGACCTTTTGCAAAGTATGGACGAAATATCGTCAGGTAGTTTGTCCCCTGAGGTGAACGACGCGGAATCATGCAGAGACAGATCATCGCCGATGGAAAGTGGCATAGGAACCGCGAGTCCGCCGCGAAGTACTGATCGAAGATCGTCAAAACGTGAGTAGAAGGGAAAAAAATTGGTTCACTTTTTTATTTATCTTCTTTCTCGTGGGTTTTTTTTTTCTTTTTTTGGTGTAGCTCCAAATTGCAACAAATGTCACCGTAAAGAAACATGGGAAAGGATACGTCGAAGACCTTCGAAGGTTAATTCGAGAAACGATAAATATTCGGTGGACGTTTGGGTCAGGAGAGAGAGTGTCCACACTCAAACTAGGGAACGGGAGGATCACTACACACAGGAAATAGTCGACAGCAGCAGCGGTCTCGACGATTCATTGCCAAGAATTAAACCATCGAGGCCGACTAATTTGCCACTGGGTAAGTTTTTACCCGGATAGTGTGTTTTTTCTTTTCTTTTTCTTTCATTTTTTCTCATTGTCCAGTTACTGAGAAAATAACTGCTATCAGAAACAAACGAAAAAAAAAAATAATCATTTTCATTTTTTTTTCTAAATTTTTAAGATATGAGCTTTTGAAAACCTGATTTTGGAAAAATCGTCATCGGTCATATTATATATTTTGTTGGATTTTTCTGATTTCTTTTCATTAAAAAAATGATAGTAATAGATTTTTTTTTTTTCGTCTTTCTCGATCTCATCTTTCTCTAAAGAAAAAATGAGAAATTAAAAAAAAAAGATGGGTTTTCAGGTGAAATAATTTTTTTTTTTTTTTTTATCTTCTTCTTCTTGTTGTTTCAGGTTTATCAACGACCGCCAGTAGCTCAATGAGTTCTGGAGAATTACTCGAATCACCGCCCAGGGCACCTTCATCACCCTCAGCAGCGAGCTTGCAATTAATACCTGAACCAATGACCGTCGAATTGAGTGGTAAAAGCAGTAGTGCTCCTCTACTTGAAAACGGCGACGATGGAAAAGGCAAAGACGAACACCTCGTGGTGAGTTCAATTGAAACGTCAAATTTTTAAAAATACAAAAAAAAAAAAAAAAGAGTCCCCGATATCGAAAAAAAATTTATCGATAAAAAGGAAATCAGTCAATTAGTTAGGAAAAAGGTAGATAAAAATTGGATGATTGACAGAAAACAAAAATCAGTAACAGGAATAGAAAAAAAAAAAAATTATCGATTAATTAATCAATTGTAACTAGATGATCGATGAAAATTGATTGATATGAGAGAACAGGAAAGAGATCGAGAAAAAATTGATAATTAACAGAGAATAAAAATCAGCGACAAGAATGGGAAGAAAAAAAATTAGTACATAGATCGAAATTAATTAATCAATTAATTGTATAGAGGAGATCGATCAGAATTATTGAATGAAAAAAAAAAATCATCAATACAAATTAATTTCATTCAAAAATTAATAGAATTGAACAAATAACAAATGAAAAAAAAAAGAAGACGAAGAAGGAAAGAAATAACAGTTTCATGTTATACGATTATATAGGTAAAATATTGTATGTTTCGGGGTATGTATGTACAATATTATGTATATTCGCATGGGTAAGTTATTGGCAGATTTTCTTTGATCGGAAATTCGCTAGTAGGCTGCAAATATATCAACCGTTTGCACGGTTTCGATTATAATATTTTATTCGACGATCAATATATGTATGTATGTATGTATGCCGAGACTCTTATATAGTCCTTGGCCTATAAATAGCGATATTCGTTGGGATATTTTAAACGTGTTTCCCATCCAGCAATATCAAGAACTCTGACGCGATAATCTGTGATTCAAATTTCCCACTGTTTTTTTTTTTCTCTCTTCGCCTTTTTTTTCGCCTCTAACTCTCGATTTCATTTTTGATGGAAAAAAAAAAAAAAATTGTAAAGGTACAGAAAATTTCTACCATTAAACACAGATTTTCGTTGCGTCTGAGAAGACCGATCCACTGAAAAGTACATTTTTTTGCCACTACGAGCGCTGGAGGTCGATTCCTGCTCTAGTTCAGACACCAAAGAGAGTCTTACAACATTTTTTATCAATGTTCACGAGTTCAATCACTATTATTATTATTTATTATTATTATTTCTATCATCTTGTAAGATCAAATTGATAAAATTTGGACAAAATAGAGAGAGAGAGAGGAAAAAAAGGATCGTATCGAACGTAGTTTGAGGAATAAGAAGATCACGTGAAGTCGTTGTATTAAAAATTATAATATAAATATTATAGTTATATAAACCATGTACATTTGAGAGTTGGAAAAAGGAATCGAGAGGTATCAGATTCAGAATTGACCACGGGGTATTTGGGATTTTTTTGAGAATTTTCGTAACGTTGAAAACTGACGTTTTGTTCGTTCAACGTGTTTAAAGTGCTCAAAAGAATGGAAAAAAGATCGGCCCAACATCCGACAGGTGTCAAAATGATCGGGATGGGAAATGAGATTTTTGAGAATTTTGAGGAATTTAAAAAAAAAATCCAATTTTGAGATAGGTTCGACGTAATCATAAAAAAATAAGGGTTGGCGGAAAAAATCTGAAAAAATTCAGAAGCACTTTTTTGTGTTCGGAGTATATCAGTAAAAATTGTGAAACGATTCAAAAATGGTGGGGGAAAGTCATTGGTCGAGTTGACATGGAATGCCCCATGTATATTTAAAAAAAAAATGTATTTATACCGTATGACGAAAAATTGTTCACCTTTCAGCTCTCCGTCGTGTTTCTCTTCAAAGATTTTTTTTTTATGTACGTCTAGGTGTCCGCGTACATGAATGAAGAGGGAGAGGAAAAAAATAATAATTAGCGACATGTTCGATATATCACGCGTGTTATAAAGGTTGAAAAAATGCAAATGTCGCCTATATAGTTGATCGTATTGCAGCTGTATGAAATTTGAGGGGATAATGTTCGACACTTTTCGCACCCACCTTGTTTGCGCGAAACCCTCTCACAAAGCTCGCGGGGCTGCTCAAAGGCACGTTTTGTTCGCCGGTCAACCGAGAGAAACCCCCGAATTATTCCCATGACGCAGACTCTACAACCCTTTCATAGAATATTCGATATAGAATATAGGGATGATGATAAAAATGAAAAGTATTTTGGGGTATTTAATTTGGCTGGTGTGGAAAAAAATATATACAACAAGACGCCATCTTGAGGCGAAGAGAGAGATTAAAAAAAAAATAAAATTACACAACATTGATTCATTTTTTTCAGGTTTTTTTTATCTACAATATTTCGGTTATCTTTAGGCTTCGAGATAAGAAAAAAAGAGAGAGAAGTCAGGTAACGTCAATCGTATATTTTTTTTCTGATCTTTTGAGCTAATATGTATAATATGTATAATTTCATGATTTGTTTTTCTAAAATATGAAATTTTGGTTATCAAAACTGGAGCATGGATTGTAAGAAAATAAAAATAGTGATTTGATCGATAAATTATATAGAAATGAGGACCTATCATCGGAGTGATAAGAATAAAATTAAAATAAATAAAGTATGAAAATATGAAATTTAAGAAGTAGTTGTGAATAGATATAGTGTGTTTTTAAAGAGTCGTTTGATCGTAAAACAACCATCGTACAGCTATCATCGCCTCTGGCGCCTAACCTAACATCTAACCTCCTTCAAGTGTCCGATAAAAAATTTCATATTATATGTATTTATATGATCCAGAATTCGTGGCCTGGGATTTTACGCGTATTTTCTGTTTTTTCTCAGTTTTTCAAACGAAATATCGAAAACAAAATTGAAGGGCTTTGACAATCGAAGATAATCGAAGATAATCGAAGATAATCGAAGATAATCGAAGATAATCGAAGATAATTTATTTATTTATTTTATTTATTTATTTGACTATGTCCATAACGATGCTGGACAAGGTAGATACAAGAAAGATACAAGAAAGATGAAGCATGCAATAAAAACTAGGTATCAAGTGGATAAAAGTAGAAGCACATACGAAAATAAATAAATGAAAAGTATAATAGTGATAATAATATCAGACCTAGCAGAAACAGGAACGTATCAAGAGGACAGCGATGAAGTAAAAATAAAAATCAAGTTAAGAGTTAATGTTAAAACTTAAAAAATAAACGATAATCGAAGATAATCGAAGATAATTTAAGATAATCGAAGATAATCGAAGATAATCGAAGATAATTTAAGATAATCGAAGATAATCGAAGATAATCGAAGATAATTTAAGATAATCGAAGATAATCGAAGATAATCGAAGATAATTTAAGATAATCGAAGATAATCGAAGATAATTTAAGATAATCGAAGATAATCGAAGATAATATGAAGTAATCAAAGATAATCGAAGATAATCGAAGATAATTTAAGATAATCGAAGATAATCGAAGATAATATGAAGTAATCGAAGATAATCGAAGATAATTTGAAGTAATCGAAGATAATCGAAGATAATATGAAGTAATCGAAGATAATTTGAAGTAATCGAAGATAATCGAAGATAATTTAAGGTAATCGAAGATAATCGAAGATAATCGAAGATAATCTGAAGTAATCGAAGATAATCGAAGATAATATGAAGTAATCGAAGATAATTTGAAGTAATCGAAGATAATCGAAGATAATATGAAGTAATCGAAGATAATCGAAGATAATATGAAGTAATCGAAGATAATCGAAGATAATTTAAGGTAATCGAAGATAATCGAAGATAATCGAAGATACTCGAAGATAATCGAAGATACTCGAGGATAATCGGAGATAATCGAAGATAATCGGAGATAATCGAAGATAATCGGAGATAATCGAAGATAATCGGAGATAATCGAAGATAATCGGAGATAATCGAAGATAATCGGAGATAATCGAAGATAATCGGAGATAATCGAAGATAATCGAAGATAATCGGAGATAATCGAAGATAATCGAAGATAATCGGAGATAATCGAGGATAATCGGAGATAATCGAAGATAATCGGAGATAATCGAAGATAATCGAAGATAATCGGAGATAATATGAAGTAATCAAAGATAATCGAAGATAATCGAAGATAATTTAAGATAATCGAAGATAATCGAAGATAATTTAAGATAATCGAAGATAATCGAAGATAATAAGTGAAGTAATCGAAGATAATCGAAGATAATTTGAAGTAATCGAAGATAATCGAAGATAATATGAAGTAATCGAAGATAATTTGAAGTAATCGAAGATAATCGAAGATAATTTAAGGTAATCGAAGATAATCGAAGATAATCGGAAGATAATCTGAAGTAATCGAAGATAATTGAAGATATTATGGTACCGCGATACGAGCATCGAAGATAATCGAAGATAATGAAGTAATCGAAGTAATCGAAGATAATTTGAAGTAATCGAAGATAATCGGAGATAATCGAAGATAATCGAAGATAATCGGAGATAATCGAAGATAATCGAAGATAATCGGAGATAATCGAGGATAATCGGAGATAATCGAAGATAATCGGAGATAATCGAAGATAATCGAAGATAATCGGAGATAATATGAAGTAATCAAAGATAATCGAAGATAATCGAAGATAATTTAAGATAATCGAAGATAATCGAAGATAATTTAAGATAATCGAAGATAATCGAAGATAATATGAAGTAATCAAAGATAATCGAAGATAATCGAAGATAATTTAAGATAATCGAAGATAATCGAAGATAATTTAAGATAATCGAAGATAATCGAAGATAATCGAAGATAATTTAAGATAATCGAAGATAATCGAAGATAATTTAAGATAATCGAAGATAATCGAAGATAATATGAAGTAATCGAAGATAATCGAAGATAATTTGAAGTAATCGAAGATAATCGAAGATAATATGAAGTAATCGAAGATAATTTGAAGTAATCGAAGATAATCGAAGATAATTTAAGGTAATCGAAGATAATCGAAGATAATCGAAGATAATCTGAAGTAATCGAAGATAATCGAAGATAATATGAAGTAATCGAAGATAATTTGAAGTAATCGAAGATAATCGAAGATAATATGAAGTAATCGAAGATAATCGAAGATAATATGAAGTAATCGAAGATAATCGAAGATAATTTAAGGTAATCGAAGATAATCGAAGATAATCGAAGATACTCGAAGATAATCGAAGATACTCGAGGATAATCGGAGATAATCGAAGATAATCGGAGATAATCGAAGATAATCGGAGATAATCGAAGATAATCGGAGATAATCGAAGATAATCGGAGATAATCGAGGATAATCGGAGATAATCGAAGATAATCGGAGATAATCGAAGATAATCGAAGATAATCGGAGATAATATGAAGTAATCAAAGATAATCGAAGATAATCGAAGATAATTTAAGATAATCGAAGATAATCGAAGATAATTTAAGATAATCGAAGATAATCGAAGATAATATGAAGTAATCGAAGATAATTTGAAGTAATCGAAGATAATCGGAGATAATCGAAGATAATCGAAGATAATCGGAGATAATCGAAGATAATCGAAGATAATCGGAGATAATCGAGGATAATCGGAGATAATCGAAGATAATCGGAGATAATCGAAGATAATCGAAGATAATTTAAGATAATCAAAGATAATCGAAGATAATCGAAGATAATTTAAGATAATCGAAGATAATCGAAGATAATTTAAGATAATCGAAGATAATCGAAGATAATATGAAGTAATCGAAGATAATCGAAGATAATTTGAAGTAATCGAAGATAATCGAAGATAATATGAAGTAATCGAAGATAATTTGAAGTAATCGAAGATAATCGAAGATAATTTAAGGTAATCGAAGATAATCGAAGATAATCGAAGATAATCTGAAGTAATCGAAGATAATCGAAGATAATATGAAGTAATCGAAGATAATTTGAAGTAATCGAAGATAATCGAAGATAATATGAAGTAATCGAAGATAATCGAAGATAATATGAAGTAATCGAAGATAATCGAAGATAATTTAAGGTAATCGAAGATAATCGAAGATAATCGAAGATACTCGAAGATAATCGAAGATACTCGAGGATAATCGGAGATAATCGAAGATAATCGGAGATAATCGAAGATAATCGGAGATAATCGAAGATAATCGGAGATAATCGAAGATAATCGGAGATAATCGAAGATAATCGGAGATAATCGAAGATAATCGAAGATAATCGGAGATAATCGAAGATAATCGAAGATAATCGGAGATAATCGAGGATAATCGGAGATAATCGAAGATAATCGGAGATAATCGAAGATAATCGAAGATAATCGGAGATGATCGAAGATAATCGAAGATAATCGGAGATAATCGAAGTCCTTAAATTTTTCTTGAATAGAAAAAAGAGAAAAGACATGTGCTAATTATTTTTTTTATTTTATTTTATTTTTTTGCAAACTACTAATACATGAAAAAAAAAATTCAAAATGAAAAGAATAAAAGTAAAATTGTAAGCCACAAGTTCTGAATCAAATACATGAGATTTTCTTATCTGATCTAGTTTAACTTTAATTGCAATTTCATTGATAATTTTAATAATTTTGGGTCCGATAATTTTTGAGAATTTCATCAAAATTATTGACGATTCTTATTCTTATTCTCATTTCAGATCATGATGCAGCAGCCGAGATCACAGTCCGAACGACACATAGCCGGTGAGTTTCTTTTTTTAATTTTCAATTTTCTCGTCTTCTTTTATGATCATCGATAAATGTAACCTGCAGTTTATATGTATAATTAATATCGACAATTTTACAATCAACGATGGAAATTGAATTCGATTCGATTATACTCCGGACGTTATAATTAATTAACATACTTTTTCACTTATACCCACCGCGAAGTGAGTAATTGATAAAATACGTTGGAATTCACGTTGCATACTGTATTAATAATTCCTCATATTTCCTTTTTTTCATCAATTTTCCTCTTCTTTTTTTTTTAATATTTTTCATTCTAATAACTTCGCGATCAATTCGCATATCGTTGATTAATTACTTCACGCCTCAATTCTATCTGCAATGAAGTACAGATTTAATCACGGATCGACGATCAAGCTATGACTCATTGAATCGACTAATTTTCCTTTTTTGTTTTATTCAAAATTAAATTTCAAGATTTCTGAGTCTCAATCTCCCTGTTATATATATATTTTTCTTTTTCTTCTGTCATTTTTCAAAAATTGAACAACAAAATTGAATTTCTCAACAGGCACTCAATTTCATTGCGAACCAACTGATTTTTCTTCTTTTCATTTCTTTCTTTTCAAAATTGGAAATCCAGGATTTTTCGATTCCTCGTCAAATTTTCACAAGAAAGAAAAATTCAATTTCTGAGTAGGCTATCGATCCGACTGCGATTTCGGTGTACGAAAATGAAAACGTAAAATATTATTTATCACTCGAGATCGAGGATTGAAAATGGAAAATTTACTCATTGAATTCCATCACGAATTTCAAAGAGATTTTTTTTCTACGCGCCAAAGCAAATCTAGAAAAAATCAATCACATGAATTTTGAGCTCGTATTTTAAATAACTTGTTTTTTTTTTTTTTGTTTTTGTTGTTTTTTATTTCTATCAAGAGCAAATGATTGGTGTTTGGAAATAGTGTATTTCGATACAAGTGCGAAAAAGAACTTTCGCACATGTATCGAACAAAATTTTTCATCACAAACGCACGTAAAGTCCGATTACACGCACGCTTGCGTGCGTAAAATCGAACTTTACGCACGGCGTGCGGAAAAAATATGAAAGAGCTTCTACATATCTTCTAGTAGTTCATTTTCACATATCTTTTCATCATTATCTTCTTCTCGGTCTTATTCTTACCGTGTGTGATTTTTTTTTTTTTACACAAATACGGAATTCAAATATCTCTCTTCCCTTCTCTTTTCTTTTCTCAGAGACCTGTGCATCTGTAGTAATATAACACGTAGTATATAGA
This sequence comes from Euura lappo, assembly GCA_018257835.1. Taxonomy (NCBI): domain Eukaryota; kingdom Metazoa; phylum Arthropoda; class Insecta; order Hymenoptera; family Tenthredinidae; genus Euura; species Euura lappo. Next base: position 137,116 of record JAEUYN010001673.1, read on the forward strand.
CTCTGGATTTCACGAGGTCACGCGACCTTGCCAAAGCAATTTTTTTTTTTTTTTTTTTTAAATATCGCATAAAGTCCACGGGGCGGAGGGGGGGGGGGGTTATCGACCGTCAGCGCTTTATACTTTATCACCTGCTATATGCAACATAGACTATACTTCTGAAAGAATGTATTAATAGGTATATATATAGGTAGTATATATATATGTATATCCTTCATGCCAGGTGTGACTCGATATCGTTATCATTTATTCCTTGTTATCGCAAACGTGGTTATCGTAATTGGATTCTTTATGCGGTTTTGTTTCTTAAACTCCTTTTTTTCTTTTCTCTACAAATTTATAAGATAAGAAAATTAAAATTTTGAAAATGAAATGAAGAGAAAAAAAAAATCAAGATACGAAAACGAAAATGAAGAAAATCGTGGTTATCGTGATTGCGGATTGTTTTCTTCGATTTTGTTTTTTAAACTTGTTTTATTTTTCTCTACAAACTCATGACTAAAAATAATAATAAATAAATAGATTAACGTAATCGGAATTCTTATTTTTCGAACGAAAAGGAATTTTTTTTTTTTTTTTAAAACATTGTTTCTTATCTAGTTTTTCCAAAATTTTTCATTCATTATCTCATAAATTAATTCTGCGATAATTGATAGAAAATTTTATTAACATCAAATAAAAATCAGTATATTTCAATTTTATATTTTCATCATATATGTATATACATATATTCATAAATTATTATCTTGATCTTCTGATTATTATTAACAATATTATTATCATCATCGTTATTATCATTTTCTCAAATACATAATTCCAATTCATTGGGATTTCCATTGATTTTTTTTTTCTTATCTTCTTCGAGTTTGATTTTTGGATAAGGGATATTATATCAGCTGTGATTGGTATTGGATATAGGTTCGTTATATACACCGTTTTTAACAGCCCTTAAAATATAAATATTCGATTGTTTCTTGCAGCAACAAGCGATAAGGTAGTCGCGTAGATCGGTAGACCGTATGATAATATATCGCGTAATTTTGGCCCCTCGCTTGCGTGGGGGTTGTCGAATTTTTCTCCTCTGTTATCACAATTGTAATCATTGTTGCGGAATAATTTGAAAAAAAAAAAAAAAAAACGGAGAATAAAACAACAAATACGATCGATCGAATCGGCGAATTCAACGAATTCCTCATCGGAATATATTTTCTTTTCATTTTGTTCCCTGTTTTCTTTTTTTTTTTTTTTTTTTTTTCTTTTCTTTTACCCAATTTCAATTTCAAGGCAACTTTTTACCATCGATAAATTATTGATTGCGATTATTTTTATTTTTCCGTTCATTTTTTTTTTCAATTTCATTGATTTTGTGCTTAAATACATATATTGTTGCAATTCAAATTTCTCTCTTTTTTTTTTTGTCTCTTAATAAACCGAGATCAGGAATATTTTAATGGAAAAAAAAAACTTAATTAATGAAAAAATGTCAAAAAATTTCAAATTATTCATAACGTACGTATTGAATTCATTTTAACTTACAATTCAAAAATTTAATGTTCTTCTACCATTTTTTTTTTTTTTTTTTGTCTTGTTCTTTTTTCAAATTATTCATAACGTTCTTATATATCCTAATCTTTGAGTATCATTTTTATTCTATGATATGTATTTATGCGAAATAAATATACGTCTAGCTACGTAACTTTCATATAAACCGTTGATGTGGTGAACCCAGAGGGTATATCTGTATAGTTTGGTACCGCTCTTCGCGCGCGGACCTCGGCGTCGGCGGCGTCGGCGGCGTCGGCGGCGTCGGCGTCGGCGTCGTGGTCGGCAAATTTCAGAAGCGTCGCGTCGCTCTACGTTTATCCAGTATACGTGCAAGCGTCGTCCGCGATACCACCCTGCCAGCACGATATCGCACGGAAACGTCGCGACGCTCGTTAATACGCCGTCGATGTCCTAGTTCAAACGACGATAATAATTTGACTAAAAAAAAAAAAAAGAATAACAAATTATTTTTGGGACAATTTTTGAATTTTTATGAATTTTTCATTCAATTTTAATCGACGTTCTATTTTTTATTTATTGTTTTAGAATTTATTTGGACACTGAGTATAAAAAAAATGATAATTCTGAATACATGTCATTTTTTTTTTTTTTTTTTCACTTTATTTTATGCATTGACTTCGGACTGAAAATTTGGATTCTGGTCAAAAAATTAATCTTCTTCGCGTGTTTCTGAAGATTGAAGAAGAAGAAGAAGGAAAAAAAAAACAAGTGGCTTTGAACAATGATTTTGAAAAAATTATTATTTTTTTCTTCTTTTAAATATTTTTATGATAAAAAATCGTGTCGTATTAAAATAATTGAAGTTTCTATTGTTAAAAACGAATCGAGAAGAAATAATAATAATGTTTATTAACTTACTTTAAATAGACATAATAATTCAATAGTTAATTTTTTTTTTTTTTTTGTCTACTTTTCGAAAAATGTGTTCAAAGTGCAAATTGGGAATTTTTTTTCTTCATCTACTTTGAATACCTGATAATTATTGACATTGATTATAAGATTTAGATATTCAGAATACCGAAATCCAATCGTCCTTCAAATTTCTCTCTTTTTTTTCTCTCCCCCTTCTTAATTTATTTCGTGTTTTATTCAATTATTCAGACGATTTTCCAATAAAAATTTAAGAACCCCTAGCTTGAATTTATCAATTATTCGATCAAGTTGAAAGTGAAAAATTTGGATTCGTAAGAAATAAAAAAAAAAAAAACGTCAATTGAAAATTCAATCATTCGAACGAATAGAAACAAAAAATAATAAAAGGGTTAAAAAAAAGTATGAAAAAAAAGTGTGCATATTGCCAAATTCAATTTTTTTTGTATCTCAAATTTTAATCCATATACGATTTTTAATTTTTTTTTTTTCTCCATCCTATCCTATCCCTCCTATTCGTCGAATTGGATGTAAAGGTTAATTAATCGTCATTTTTGTATCCGTCATTCTGTCTACGCTTGTCACTCAAACGTGTGAAAACCATTTAAAGATCTTTGCCGCGATATAATCGTACCATTATGAATGTAATAACACGTAGATACCATAATTTGACTAGTCAACTAATTTGGTCAGAATTTAATCATTTATCTTACACACACCTTACAGTCATATCACTGCGGTATTAACTAAAGTAGAAAGTCCAACATCAACTTTTGTGAAGGGAAAGAGACGGTTTATAATTTTCGACATTATGCAACATTATTTTTTATGATTAAAAAAATAAAAAAAAAAAAAAACGATCATTTTCATCGTATCGTCAAAATTTTATGACAGTGTGAACTTTACACAACATTTTATTACACCCCCTGTTGAGATTATAAGAAAAGAAGTGGAAGAAAAACCAAAAAAATACCTTGCAAAAATTTAACGAGCAAAGAAATAGAAAGAAAATTGAATCGATGAAACTTTTTTTTTTTTTCTTTTGCCACGTGTTACACAGGGTATTAAAATAAATTCACAGTTTTCGTCACGTTTGCGATTGCGAATATAGAAGATTATTTGAGTTTATTATTTCCTTCTCTGCTTATCAGAAATGGGGAAAAAAAAAATTGCTTCACAAAATTTCTCACAGAGGAAGAAAAAAAAAAATTGTATTTTTGATAAAAAATTGACATTTACAAAATGTGATTATTGATTTATGAATTATTTTTATATATAGAAAAAAGAAAGAAAAAAAAACTATTGATTAATTTTCAATTTATTTATTTATTTTTTTTCATTTTATTCTTCTCTTTCCGATATTTATCTCAGAGACCCCAGTTTCTATAATTTTTCGAAATTATGAGACCATGACCTCAACTTTTTTTTTTTCTTTTTCTTCTTCTTCTTCTTCTTTTTTTCTCTGAAAGATTTGCCTCGCGAGTAAACAGTACCCGGCTTGCTAGCCAGATGTTATGGATTTATAGTTTTGAACTTGGGGTTTATTTCCTTCATTTTTTCATTTTTTTTTTTTTCTCTCAATTTTTGTATTTTCGTCATTTTATTTTATCGCCGAATTCAATTTCGCGAGAATTTTAACGAAACGAGAAGCGCGATAACGATGATATGATTAACAAGAATTTTTTAACGTGTTTTTTTTTTTTCAATCCTTTTTAATTTTTTTTTCATACACACGCTGGGAAACAAAGAGAAGAGAATACTAAAACTCGTTAAAGCGAAAAAATGACGTTGAAATTGCTTTTGGCTTTTATATATGCACCATGAAAGAAACCCCAAGACCTTGGACAAGAAAAAAATAATTTTTTTCCCTTCCTTTCTTTGAAAGTTTAATTATTCGTTGTAGAAATTAATTCTAATGCTGAAAGGAAAAAAAGAGGAATAAATATTACCTACTGTTGTTTCAGAATCAAAAAAAAAAAAGAGAGAGAAATGTGACAAAGTGAGTTTTAACGAAAATTAAATGAATCAAAAAAAAAAAAAAGAAGAGGCTGTGAAAATTCTGGATTATATTCTCTCAGGGGATTTTTTCTTTTTTTTTCTTCTCTTTCATCCGAATATAACTCTGTCTTAAAAATAGTATTTATTTATTTATCTTGATACAGAAGCTTTAACTTGAGGACTTATCATATATATATACGCTTATCGTTGACCAAAATGGACAAAAACGAATTAAAAAAAAAAATAATGATCAATAAGACCTGAAGATATTAATTAATAAAATTATCGTACAAAAATTGTAAAAAATAAAATAGTTCATGGTGTGCGGATTGTGATAATGTATTCGATATTGGTTCGAATCTAAACGTTATGAGAATATAATCCTTTATTTCTATATCTAATGTAATAATTTATAATAATAAAAATTTTTTAAACGTGATGAAATGTCAGTGAGATGAAAAAATAAATTCTGAACTCTTTATAAATCGCGAGAGGAGATTAAAAAGGAATAAAAATGGCGACCGCGTCCTTGGATAGTCAGTGCAGCGGTTCTAACGATACCTCGGTAGCCGGTGGCGAGGCGGGAACCGGAAGTAGGCGGATGTCACAAGTCAAAGAGTACAAATTCTTCCGAAGTTTTAGCGCAAAGGGTGGAAATTGGCCGATGAGAAAGGTCGAAGCCCTCTGGCGGCGCATGAGAGAGCGGAAAATCGCAGGTACGGGATTCACTTGTGTCGTTGGGAGTAGAATTTTTGCATTCCTTGCGAAAAATCGAGGCGATATTGTCCGAAGTAGATTTTCGAGGCTCTCGTAGTTTTTTAATTACAGCGATTCAAAGTCTCACCCAATCGCAGGAGAGCCTCAAACGACCGTTGGAACAACGCCGCGTTGTCATTGGTCAACTTGAAATCCCTCTAGTTTGAAAACTACTAGACTCTCGATTTTTTGACTCAGGAATTTTCGTCTCGGTTTGAGAAGTTTTATGCGCTCGAATAAGTGCTTTTTCGAATAATAATTATCGTTGTTTTATCCGTAATTCTTGGAAGTAAAAATGTTAGAATTATTTTTAAAAATAGCTCAGATATCAATTTTTCGATTTTGAAGTCATTCTAAAGTTTGAACGTCTTTAAACCGAAAATTCATCTACCATGAGTGATTTATGAAAACCTAACCTCACTTTTTCTTTTTTTTTTCTTTTATTTTTGTAACTGTTTTGAATTTTTTTGGTGTCTAAAATTCTCGAGATATTGAAAAATTCTTTATCTTAATCTTAGAGGTTGGGGTTGTATAAAAGCTTGTAAAAATGAATTCGGCTCTTTCTGATATTGGACAAAGTTGCCCGAGCGTCGTTTGGCAAATTCAATTTGCCTCATATTTCTTCATGATTATATCATTTTTTTTTTTTTTTCTTCTTATTCATCTCCTCCTCATTCCGTTATATTTTATGAAGGTAAATTTACTTTGAATTTTAAGACCAAGTGTAATTGAGTGAAACCTTTCGAGCAATAATAAAATGAAAATCACTGTCTTTAGATATCATCGTCATCATTTTACATACATATAAAAAAAAATGTGAGACATTTTTATTCTTCTTTATTTCGCAGACTTTTGAGACCCGCGAAATTTGAATGCATAAAAAAAAAAAAAAAGGAACCTAATAAAAATAAGGTTAGTTGTAAAAATGCTTCATAATCCTTTTTTCTTCTTTTTCTTCTTCTTTCTTAGATATTATTATCTACGCAATTCATAAGTTTGAGAATCATACGATATTTGCTTATTTTTCTTAGTTAAAATAATAAATTTCTAATAGTTCTAATAATTCTTCCTTTTCTTCTCATAGTTTGGATTAAACAGCGGGATTTTAATCTTCTGTACCGCACACAAGTTTAATTGAAAACTATCGGTTTTATTAATCCGAATATTGGATCTGAACCGCATTCACACGGTTAAAATAGAATATATGGAACAATGTTTTCAATCAACTAGGACTACATATCAATTTATATTTTTCTCGTTCGCAGTTTATCGTTGAATTCCTGGCGTCCATGTCCTCGGACAATAGACTCATTTTCATCACGTTCGTATTCAATCATAGAACCAATAAAAAAGGGGATAAAAAAATGAAAAAAAGAAGCAAAAAGACTATTGTTTATTACATATCACTCGGAATCAGCCGGGGTCTGACGCCTTCGTATTTTTGACCTCTAAGATTCTCCTCACAGCCTTGCGGAATGAGGTTTGAACCTAATTGACATTAGGTCGCGTAAACAACGTCTGATGCTTCAGCCAAGAGTCAATCAATTCTTTTACTATATCGCACGATTTATTGCCAGTCATTGATCCGAGATGAAGAATTTCATTACATTTATACAGCAACCAGATTCGACCATGATACGTGTTATAAAAAAGGGAGAAAAGAAAAAAATTCCAGAGGAAAATGGTTCACATATATGATTTTTATGTTATATGGTAAAAAGTAATTAGAAAATGAGGCGTATGTTGAGTTTCATAAAATTGCATTACGTAAATTGTTAAACAGTTGGATTTTTTTAATGTAATTTTGTCCAAAGAAAACGAAAAATATTTGATACAATTACATGGAATTAATTATCAGAATTTACATGCTTTTATGAGCTCATTTTGTTGTTGTTGTTATACTATGGTTATAAATTCTATATAAACCCTAGTATAAACCTTCATACAATTTTATATGATTTCCATGTATCATAATCACATAAAAACTATTTTTACACCCTGAAATATTCGAATCTTCCAAGAAAAAAATTATTCCTCGTATTGATTGGATATTTCTCATATAAAATCATATGTTTCTCAAAATTTTTATGTTTTTATATAATTTCATAAATCGAGTTCAAATTTGATCAAAAACATTTTTTTTTCCCCATGATTTCAAAATGTTTTCAAATGTTGAAAAAGAAGAATTCCCTCCTCTTACGTTCTCACATCATGAAATTATCGAATTAGGAGAAAATAGAAGAAGAAAAAACGGGGTGGGGGGAGGGGGGGGACGACGACTTGAATTACGGTAACGATTACGTTCTGTTATGAAAATACGTTTTGACAGGGGGGGTAGGGAGGAGGGTATAAAAACGGTTGTAAACACATTGGTCCAGCCCATAGCGGTGTTTTATGGGTTATGTTTTACATTCCTGGTGGCTGGCGCCCGCCGTCCCAGGACTTTAGAAATTTACAAAATTAATAGGTCTATACTTCTGTGTACCACGCGTCAGACACTCGCGTAAAACGAACGTGGAGTAAATATAGAGGATCTCTACTATGGGATCCTTCAAGTTTTCCGGAAATTAAATCATCCATTTTGTTTTATAGAAAATCATGTATATCGCAAGTCAAGTCAAAATCATTTCTGTTACTGTTATTCATTTTTTATATATATATATATTTTTTTTGTTACTTCTCCAGCTGTCATTCGTGATATTTCCGTCATTTCGGCTACTATTGGTCATATATTTCATTACGTCAGCTACTGTTGGTCATATATTCCGTTCTTTATTTTACTATTGCTGATATACTTCGTTATTTCTGCTGCTATCGGTCATATATTACATATATCTCGTTTTCTCTACGATGATTGGTCATATATTTCGTTATTTTTCCTACTATTGGTCATATATTTAATTATTTCTGCAACTATTGGTCATATATTTCGTTCTTTATGTTACTATTGCTGATATACTTCGTTATTTCTGCTGCTATCGGTCATATATTACATATATCTCGTTTTCTCTGCGATGATTGGTCATATATTTCGTTATTTCTGATGCTATTGGTCATATATTTTGTTATTTCTGCTGCTATTGGTCATATATTTCGTTCTTTATGTTACTATTGCTGATATACTTCGTTATTTCTGCTGCTATCGGTCATATATTACATATATCTCGTTTTCTCTGCGATGATTGGTCATATATTTCGTTATTTCTGCTGCTATTGGTCATATATTTTGTTATTTCCGCTGCTATTGGTCATATATTTCGTTCTTTATGTTACTATTGGTCATATATGTCGTTATTTCTGCTGCTATCGGTCATATATTACATATATCTCGTTTTCTCTGCGACTATTGGTCATATATTTTGTTATTTTTCCTACTATTGGTCATATATTCCATTATTTTTGCAACCATTGGTCATATATTTCATTATTTCTGCAACAATTGTTCATATATTACATATATCTCGTTTTCTCTGAAACTATTGGTCATATATGTCGTTATTTCTGCTGCAATTGGTCATATATTTTGTTATTTTTCCTACTTTTGGTCATATACTTCGGTATTTCTGCTGCCACTGGTCATATATTTAGTTTTTTTTTGCAACTAATGGTCATATATTTAGTTGTTTCTTTTATTACAGTTAATATTTCTGAAATAACGGAATGAGAATTTGAATTTCTATTTGAATACAAAAATCTGAAGAGTTGAATGAAAAATCAGAAAAATGTATATCTTCTCTTTCATTTCTGATATCTACCGAGGATATTTGCTATATATCTTCGTTCTCGTTTATCGAGTTTCTTGATTGAACCTGGGAGGATAAATTCAATCAAAGTTCGATCGAAGTTTCAGAGACGTTGACGAGATGTTTGACAGAGTTAATTTTTTTTCCCCTCTATTTTTATCCTACGAGTTTTGAGTCAGAGGACGCGGTGGTGTGTGTACCGCGTATCACTTGAATCTTCTGAGGATTCTAGATTGAAATAATAATTAAGCTGAACTTTGTTTCTAACTAGTTTGAAAACAATATTTAAGTACCTCTAAACGCGGGAGTGACTTTGCAGACGGATTTTAAACACCCTAATTCTTCGATTAATTATTTAATGCCAAAAGAACAGGTTTTTTTTTTTTTTTTTTACAAAATACCAAGACAGACTTTTTCATATAAAATTGTTTAACAAAAATTTCGAGATTTATAGAACCTAATTTGATTTTCTGAAAGAAAAAAAAAACAATCTCGAACTTTGATGAACGTTTTTGCGTTCAGAAATGATAAATTTGAATTCATAGCATCGAGGAAATCTCTTCTGGCTCTTCTTCTCTTATTTATTTGTGTATATACAAAATAGCGTACAGTGTTCGCGTTTGAAAACCCCTCGTCGCTTGTGTGTGTCTGTTTTTCGACGTGACGTATAAAACCGCACTTATACTAATTGGCCGGGTTATACGCGTACGTGGCGTGTGTGTGGGAGGATATTTCTAAAATAAACCCTGAGTCGTTTGGTGAGCTTCGACAGGTTCGATATAGCAAAGCCAAGGACTACTTAGTGGCAACCAAAAGGCACGTTTCTGTAGACAAACAAGCGAACAAAAATTAAACTGGGAAGAAAGATTTCTTTTTTTTTTTCTGCCACGTTCTTAAAATTGAATATTTAGTCGATAAATAATCCCCCTCCCTCCTCCCCCTCAGCTTCGCGGGTACTGAAAATTGGGACGACGAGATTCGCGCCAAATCTCCGACAACACTGCACCCACAAAGTTTATATTTCCGTCTATTATTAAGCTCTTGAAAATTTCTTTATAAATAAATTTTCATAGTATTATACAAGGCTTGAAAAACCTCACGTATAATCGGCCCTCAGTCATTCCCGCGCCTATACTTAGACGATCTGATTTTAACCACGATCTTGTCTATTTCGGAACGAAAATCAACGTTACATTGCGATATTGTTCTTGAGGTGATTTGGATCGTTCAGAGTTGGAATTTTTTTACAGGAATATATTTCTGTCAATTTGATAGATTCCATTGGATTTTGGATTTATGTCATTTTTTTTTTTCATATCAATTTTAATGGTAATAAAGCGATGGACGTTTTTTTTTTTAATTAAAAAAAATTTTTTTTAACAAATTAACAGTTCAAAATTGACAATTTGAGATCAAAGCTGCGTGAAAATATTTATACATCATGTATGAAATTATAATTTCGAAATGCCTTAATTTAACTGAATAAAGTCATCGTAAGATGTTTGGAATAATTTCCAATTTCGCAAGAATTTTACGTAGAAAATCTGCCAAAGTAGGATTTAAATTTATGAATCGATCAACAGTTTCCATTTTTTATTTATATGGGCAATTCCACCAATTATCAACCAATGTTTGGGCCTGAAAAAATTGATTTGCCTCAATTTTTTTCCTCGCATTCTGTGAACCGAGATTGGCAGATTCACCAAGTTTCAGCCAAATAGGACTCACCGTTCACGAGGAATACGATATTCAATTTTTAGGATAAATTTTTTTTACGCATTTTGAACGTACTTCCAACGTCACAATAAAAATTCGAAAAAATACGTTTTTCATGTGAAAAACTCTCAGCTTTTCGAATCCATTTTTCATTCTTCACTATCTCTGCTGAAACCAGCTCAAAAACACGTTTTTTGACAAAAAACAGCGATTTCTCGATGTGCTCAATGTTTTATCATTCTTTTGAATTTTTATTCCGAAAGCTGAGATTTTTTCAGTAAGAAACCCAAATTTTCAGAGTGGGACGGCTAGTGGTCACGTGTGAGCTACGATTAACCCCTTGGCAGTGAGGCAAAAATGGGATTTTCGTGCCGCTTTTGTGTTTGAAAAAAAAGGCTTATTGAAATTTTCTTCCGCCATATTGGATCCGCCATTTTGAATTTTGGAAATCTGACGTCATATTCGGATCCAGCGACCTCGAAAACCTGAAGTTACTCACTTTCATCGGAATCAAACTGTTTTCCGAATTTGCGTCCGCCATATTGGATCCGCCATATTGGATCCGCCATTTTGAATTTGAAAAATCCGATTTCAGATTCGGATTCAGTGACCTCAAAAACCGTAGTACTGAGATTGTAGGATGAATGTATTGACTTTTTTTTCAAATACAAACGTGGCACGAAAATCCCATTTTTGCATCATTGCCAAGGGGTTAATCGTAACTCACACGCGACCACGTAGCCGTCCCACTCTGAAAATTTGGGTTTCTTACTGAAAAAATCTCAGCTTTCGGAATAAAAATTCAAAAGAATGATAAAACATTGAGCACATCGAGAAATCGCTGTTTTTTGTCAAAAAACGTGTTTTTGAGCTGGTTTCAGCAGAGATAGTGAAAAATGAAAAATGGATTTGAAAAGCTGAGAGTTTTTCACATGAAAAACGTATTTTTTCGAATTTTTATTGTGACGTTGGAAGTACGTCAAAAATGCGTAAAAAAAATTTATCCTAAAAATTGAATATCGTATTCCTCGTGAATGGTAAGTCCTATTTGACTGAAACTTGGTGAATCTGCCAATCTTGGTTCACAGAATGCGAGGAAAAAAATTGAGGCAAATCGATTTTTTCGGGCCCAAACATTGGTTGATAATTGGTGGAATTGCCCATATATATATTTTTTTCAATTTTTATTCTGAAACATCGACATTTGAAAGAGTACATCAATCTCATTGTTTTATTTTATTATAAATTGTTTAGAAACCGTCTATTAATCTTTTGGTATGAAAAATTTAATCACGTGGCTTCTTCAGCAAGTGAATGCATACTTTATTTAACCATTTTCGATAATATATTACATTTATTAGTAAATAATCGTTGAAATCTGCTTCGCCTTGTTTTACACACCTTGATTCAATGAAACTTCGCAAATATGAGGTCCTTTCGCGTCGCAGAAAGAGGGGCCAACTCCATTCTGGTCAGGGTGCAAACGTACACATTTTAGCGGACTTTCACAATCCAGGTCAGCGTCCGTTTTCCAAGGTATAAAAGTCAGGGGTAAACCTAGAGAAAAATATCCCAGGTTTATTCAATGAATGCCATCAGTACACCGTAACTATCTCAGATACATTCATGCTCAGACAATTCGCAGATCACTCGTTTTAGGTCAGTGGAAGTCAGTTGAAGCCACTTGAAGTCAATGAAAATTCAAGTAAATTTTGTCAAATCAAAGTCCACTTGAAGTCAGTCGAAGTTGGCCGAAGTCCAAGTGGCTTTTGTTGGGTTGAAGTCGGTTCAACTCAGTTCAAGTCGCTTGAAGTCAGTCGAATACTAGTTACTTTTGTGCGGTTGGAGTCACTTAAGACAGTTGAAGTTTGTCGACTTCACAAAGTCTCAAATTCTATATCGCCGAGTGGTTAATCCCTTCGGAACGTTCAATTCGATGTTCGTTGTGAATGTCGAACATCAGAAAATGAGGACGTCGAATCTTACCAGTTTTCAAACTGACCCATTCATTCCGTGGTTGTTGAACAGTCTGTGGATGCCCACGATCGCGCTTCTGCCACCGTTGTTACGCATTGCCTCGATTGCGAATTCAAACTTTTTTCGCGAATCTTTACCGGAACATGCACCTTGATATTTCAAGACCATCTAAACTACCGGAAGTCATTTTTGAGACTTTTGAATGGTTTTGACACGATTTTGGAAAGATTTTTTTTCTCTCTCGATGATGCACGAAATAAAATCAACCGGTGGACCGATTTTAGTTTTTCTGGTCTCAAACCGTTCAGGAAAGAGGCCTTTTCGATATGAACAGATAACTTTTTCATAACTTCATTTTTACTCGAGTTATCACGAAAATTAACGTATGAAGACAGAAAAAGGCTATTTTTTATTCTAAAAAATGACGAATATCTGGTACAATTTTTATCGGATCAACAAGTTCTCTGTTCATTTTGAGAATGCCTCTTTACCGAATAGTTGTGATTTCTGAATAATCAGATTTAGCATCAAATTAGTTATTATGAACAACATCGAGAAAAATTGTGACCTTATTTCGTAGATAACAAAATTACAGATTTTGTCTGTGAACTCAAAACTCGATCTCTATGATCTTGAAAACTCCTGCAATCATTGAGTTTCTAATTTTGAAAACCCCTCGGGGTCATTATATCGTGGAAAATGAAAAGTAAAATGAAATGAAATGAAATGGAATGGAATGGAATAAATTAACCGTGTTTCTCTAGCTCCTGGTGCAGCTATGACCTTTCGCATACAATAATTGAACGGTTTTACGCCTACGACATACTCAGGCTTGCATTCAATTCGACAACAATAAAGACCACCTACACGCCAACATTTTCGCTGTAAATATTTGCAACAACTTTCACGATTTTTCTCACTTGCTCCACAAGGGAGCGGAAATAAAATTATATCTGGAATTTGTCATGACAAGATTATATGAAATTATAATACAACGTGTTAATAATCACATAGAATTTTGTAGACTTCATTACATATATAAAATTATGAAAAATTATATGCGCTATAATTTCACATGATTTTTTCTGACGATTATATGAAAAGCTTTATCGTTCCCTGTTGTACTTTCAACTTTGAACTTTGATTCGTTTAGTTTTCGACACGTTCTAGATTTTTTCTTTCCCCTCCGTCACATCGAGCTACTTTTAAACATCGAATAAAAACAGTTTCTCATTTTCAACCATCGATCGTTAAATCGAAGGGCATATAACACAATACGCTAGTCATTCCTCAATTCATTTTCAATCGACTGAAAAGAACGCGGTTGGAAATTTTAACCCAATTTCCACTGTTCGATAGGCAATAAAGTCGAGGTGAAATATTTCTGTCAATTTGACCGATTACATTCGCCGAATTCTTTTTCCCTCTGTTCATCATTCTCTCTACTGTAAACGTTAATGAGAGGAAAAGTAATGTGAATTTCATATACAATTCACATTTGGATTGACGTCATTAAGAAAAAAAAAGGAAATCTACGTTATTCTTAAATTTTATGGAAATTTAGAATTCTTTTTAAACTGTTATTAGATTCTGATTTTTATTTTGGTTTCTTCTTCTTCAATTTTTGCAAGCAAAATTAGTAAAAAAAAAAAGAAAATGAAAAAAAAATCACGTAGGTACAGAATACAGGAATTATTTGAAACTAGACAACTGGATCGAGTATCTAATCCAGCTGTCTGACACGGATAAACTGAACTCCTGGGAATACTTGAGAAACAATGAATAAAAAAAAATTAAAAAAAAAAAAGATAGATATCGTCATGGGAACAGGCGCAGCACAGCTTTTGACTGATATCAGATCTCAAATCTTGTCTGGAGATTATTTTTATTTCTCTTACAGCTAATTACTCTGGTATAATTATTATACCTGACCTAATTGATTTGCGCTTTTAGAAAGTTTCAATTATCGAATTTGTGTTCTTTGTTCGCCAATTTTCAACGTGGTTATTATTAGTTGATAAAAAAAAAGGTTTCGATCCCATTTTTTACGTCCTGGAATCGAAAGAAATAAAAACGAGCTGCCAAACTTCACGTCCTTTTTTTTTGTGCCAAAAATTAATTATCATAGAATTCTAATTTTTTTTAAATTTCATTCGTGATCAGTGATCGAAAAAACCTTCGATTATCAATTCTTATCTTATCTCATTATTCTGTTCAAAGTAGTAAAAGAAAAATCAAAAAAATTCCTGAGAAATAGCCACGTCTTCTATTCAATTATACAAGCCCTGGGGAAATTCGATTTTTTTGAGCTCACCTTCGCCCTCGGCTCCGTCATTAATTAGCAAGTTGAACCGATTTGATTTAGGTACGTAGCTGTAAGCGATTGGTAGCGACAGCTCGTGACGGAACGCCTGCGAGTAACTTTCTTCCAGATAATTAAACGCTATGTTCAAACTTTGTAGTTCGCGACGAATTCACCACGTTTGAACACATTGCTCGATCCAAATTTACGATTTTATTCCCTTCATTTTGGATTACTTTCACGAGAATTCAATCATCGCCATTTCGAAGGGTTTCTTAATTTTCGTCCGAAAGTTGAATCTGATATTTGCGATTCATAATTAAATTCGACGTTTAATTGAACCTCTGATTGCGTCGGTCTCGGTATTGAGACTGATTGAGTTCGGTCACACTCCCCCTAAAAATTTTCCTCTAATTAGTTATACTTTGTTTCTGCGAAAATTGTCACAAGGACAAGAAAGAAAGAAAAAAAAATTGTCTCAATTTCCGTCGGTCTGAACTTCGACAAGGTTCAAATGAATTTCTGATACATGCTTTTTTGGTCGACGATACACAGAGAACAAAAAAGTAATTAATAACGGTGAAGTTTTTCACTGAAATTCAATTTCCACTTCGAAATTACTTCATTTTAAATTTTCATTTCTTTACGTCGATTTTAACCAGCTGCAACGAACGTTTGAATAGAAAAAAATACACGTGGAAGGATTTCAGTCAATCTACGTCTAACCGAATACATTTTTACAAAGAATAACGGGCCAAAAAATAGAATTTTTTCGAATGACAGGATTATTGAAAGATCGAATTTTTTTATTTCGTTCAATGCTCTGCAACTCAACAAAGAAAAATCGTAGAATTAACGGTGAAAATTGAATTTTGAGATCGTTAATTTCACAAATTGGAAAAATAGAATAAAAATCTACGTACCGTCAATGACTTTGGGATGAGGATTAATTTTACAAATTTCCCACGAGTCCCTTCCGAGTCGTGCAGCTTTGGAACGGACAGAGTTAAATCTACTGTCAAAAACGCATTTTAAAGAAGACACTTCAAGCTTCAAAATGCGTTTTTGATCAACCGCGTGTCTCAATTTCTCGCAGAGTTACACAGCTTTGAATTTCTCTGAGGAATTAATACGAATGCATTTTCTTCTCCATTCACACGACAGTGACACGAGCTAGGAGCCCGCAAATAGGCAACACCTCTTACTCGGCTGTGTACCAAAACGCCTGGTCTAGGATGAACCACCGTCAGTGGCTGCCATCTAGTGGCCGCGCCCACGTGATTTGGGACGTACGATTTAAATTTTCGTTCTTTTCAGTCTCACTTCTCCATAATTAATTGCAATTCATCTTTTTATCGTTAGAGGTGAAAAAAAAAAACTTGATATCGTTAACATTTTGTTCACTAATTTTCTTATCTCATCAAAAATTGTTGAGTGACAGTGCCAAAAAATGTTTTTTTTTTTTTTTTCACTTTTAGCAGTATTTTTCATTTTCTTTTTCACTTTCTTTCCACCGTCGTTACTTTTCGTCGAGGTGTAATTAAACTACAAAATGTCACATACATCGTCGGTCGGTTTCGGTGAGATGTTCGCGGTTACCCAATACCATTGGTATGGTGTAATTTAACACGTTGTAATCTACGCACGACGACGGTGTCTCTCTGCCAACGTCGTCGTTTCTTTTGCTGCGACACAAAAACACACGAATCTCGCTTTACGTCAAACTCTATGTACATGTATGTACATACATACGTACGTACACTCGTTATATTATCAAAGGGTGTCAAATTTCACTCATGAAAGATATTGGTATTGAAATTTTGAAACGTGTTATGTCAGACTTTTGTTCAAGAGGACGTCTTATCATTTCTCAGATTCAAAAATATCTGATAACAATTTCCTCAATCCATTCATTTGTTCATGGAACTGGAATTTTACGGAAAAACTTTGATATGAAAATTAAAAATTTGTAAAGAAAATTAAGAAAATAAATTAAAAAAAAAACTCTTCACTATGAGAAAATTACACAAAACTGTGTAATGATTGAAATGCTTTGAAAAAATGTTATTCCAAAAGTCGAATTCAAAGGAATTAGAAAATTTTTGTCAAATCTGAATCTGAATGTCTGATCTGACGATATAAAATTTCTCCTACGAACAGGAATGACATTTACAAATTCTGGTAGTTGAAATTTCATATTCGTGTCTTAATATTGATAAAACATACCGAGTTATCAATCGCTATATCTCAATATCAATTAAATTTATGAAACTGTTTTGGAGATTCAAAACATACTATATATGATTATTTTTTACTTTTCAGTGACGAATCCAATTGAAAGCGTGAAATTTTCATTTTTCCGTTCATTCTGCAATATTTTATGATCCGATTAGGCAATTATTGTGGAAGTGGAAACCCATTTTTCAATTAAATTCGTATGAGTATTCAGCCGAATTCTCGAAACGATTCTGAATTTTCAAAACTGTTATATCGATATTGAAATATTGAAAAAAGTTGAATTTTCGTATAAAAAAAAATACGTTTTTATGAAACTTATTAGAGACATTTGTAACATAAACAGAAACAAAAACAAAAAAAACAGTAAATAATTCGTTCGATTTGATCTAAAATCTTATTTCAGCCTGTTTCGATTCGTTGTTCATAGTATTTCTTGTTCAGAATTATAAACGAAGCTAATAGTTTCTCAAAATCCCCCCCCAATGTCAATCTCGATGTTATAAAATCTCTACTATCAACAGATGTTCATTAATTGCACGAATTAAACGCGATATAAATAACAAAATTGAACGTGAGCCTCCTGGTTTAATTCGCGTAAACAGAATCGTTACTCCGCGACTGCAGCTACTCATTCGCACTATAATACCGTCGGGGAATTTTAATCGGAGCTAATTGTGAAGAGAGTAATTGAACGAAATTATGTTCCGTATCTTAATTTTTTTTTCTTCTCTTCTTATTTATTTATTTTTTTTTTTTCCTAGTCGTTTCGATGATGTTACAAAAATAAATACTTGTCCGGTTGACAATTTTTATGTGACTGATAAATCAAGCGCGGTTTTCGATTAAAATTCTAATTGGATGTCGGAAAGATAGATACGTCAGACGTTTATTGATATCCATTGGATCGTTTGGGGATATAATCCTGTGGAAAATGAGACTCTGAGGGATTTCTTATCCGCCCTTAAAGTGTACGTTGATTTTTCTTAGAAGCTTTAATTATTCTCTGTGATCGTTCATACTCTGGTGGGATTATCGTGTTTTTGACAGAAATATGCTTGTTATAATTCTCGGACGATTAGTTTTATAACTTCTTCCTATCTTGTGATTAACGAGCAATTAAAACTACTCGCCTGGTACATGGCTGCGGACAAATCGACTATAATTATTATTTGCTTGATTGTAATGGGAGATTCTCGCAGGAATTTCGATAATCTTCTATTCAATATCGAGGAATTACAATCTCCGGAGTGTTTCGATCAAGTGGAAAGTCACTCGAGGTATCAGGCGAGATTGCAACGTCAGTTTTGTTCGATCGAAGAACGCGAGACCCTCGGTCGAAGGGAAGACCTCCCCGAAAATTCTCAATCTCGAGTTATCCGAGGCATCGCCTGGACGACCCTTCGACGTCTCGGTTGCTGTTGGAAATTTGGACGAAAGTCGTCGGTCCAAAGATCCCCCGGTATTTCGGGCCGAAGACTGGGTCTCGCCTCAAAAATCGTCGTTGAACCGTAACTTTGATAAAAAATGTCCGAATTTTGTCGCAATCATCGACGCGTTGACCCGCACGAAAGCGAGTATCGGTTTTGGGAGGGGCGACGGAGATGGCGAGAGATCAATCGTCTTTCGTTCCGATCGTACAAAAATTATCGGCCCACTTGAATCCGGTGCGTAATCGACGGTCTACCAAACTCGCATCGAATTTTGAAATTGACCATTTTCACGAATATACTCGTGACTTTCGTACCGATTGAATGAAAATTGATCCATTCCTCGCGATCTCCGCGTCTCATTTCCCAAAACGGATACTCTCCACGATGCGAGTGTCTCGACCCGCGATAAGAACCAAATTTCGACATTTGTAAACAAAAATTATACTTCGAGGACGATTTTTGAGGTAAAACTTCGTTGTCTTTGATAGACAGCTACTTTTTCTTCTAATCGTCCGAATGATTTTGGAAACTCGGTAGCCAAAAAATTGTCTACATCTGCAATATTTTTTCTGAACAATATTTGGACAATATTTAATCGTTGGTTTAGATTTACGTGACCAGGTGACTTTTCTGAGCAGCTGTTATTTCTCGTCAACGGTTTCCACAAACCTTCTTTCTACCGGGCACAAGCTGTGCGTCAGGGTACAGGGTACAGAGTACAGGGTACAGGGTGTATAGAACCCTTACGTATAACTTCCGGTGTATAAAATTGAAAACAACCGCTTGAGCAAATTTCGTTCTTCTCCTCCCTGCCCAAACAATTTTTCCACAAATTTTCACTCTACATTTCTATTTCTCAAAATTTAATTCAATTATTTTTCTCTTCATTTTTCATCAGTATTTTCCTCACTTTTAATATTCATTATATAGTATTGCTGGCATTAATTATTATCCGAACGTCTGTCAGTCTGTGAATGTGAGATGGAATAAGAATATGAACGACAGCGAACGACAAAAAAATCGAATACACATTCATGCGCTTTTATAGACACATACGCTGCAGGCGACAGAATTCTTCGATTGGGTGAATGATAATTGTTCAAATGGCTCAACTATATGTATAATACATATATATGTGTGTTTGTGTAAAGAATCGCACAAAGTTGATCAAAATTCCAGCTATTCCACCTTCACCTATACATATTATCATGAAGTGTATATGATATATTTTGACAAAGAAAAGATTCAAAGATCGATTCATGGTCGTCTTGTCGATGCTGTGGTGCAGGTATATGTATTATATGTATTATTGAAATCGGTTTTTGTCAATGATTGAAAGAGGGAGATAAAAAATTAAATAAACGTTGAGGAATATTTTCGATGGAATTCAAAATCGATCACTACATAAAAAAATGTGTGATAAGGATGGAAGGAGGTGGATTTCGAATTCTGACAATTCCTGAATTTTTATAGAAAATCATTGATCAATTTATTTTTGATAACGATTAAAAGAATAAAAAACGCCGTCAAATCGTCATGAAGAATAAATAATTAATCAGGTTTTTCCTGTTTCTTATTCATTATCCTCTCCAACTCGTACAATTGCACGTTAATACGAATACATATACCTGCAGAGACGAATCTTTGCTCTCTGCATCCTGTATATCTACATATACATGCGTATAAAATTATGCGTGTGCGTCTCTGGAATGCGATGAACAAACGCTAGTATTGTGCGTGCGTGCGTGCGTGCGTGCGTGGCAGCCTGCGTGTAGCCGCTGATCGTGAGTTCAGAGCTCACAGAGTATGAGTACAAACGGGCTAAGGAATTGTGCCTTTTTTTCTTCTATAGAACCCCACGCGGTTCGCAAAGCAAAAAATAAAACAAAAAAAAATCATCAAAGACGCGTTCTGTGATTTTTATTGTATCAATATGCGCACGTGCGTGTTTCATGATATGAATTAAAATCTCCCAGAACTACATTCATGAAATTATACAATTTTTTTTTTTTTTTTTTTCAGTAAAAATGTGAATTTAAATATAGAAAAACTTGACCAGAAAAAATTTCTAAATCTTCAATCTTCTTCAGTTGATGAAATATCGAGTAATTTGAATAGAAAATTCAGATTCAGACTCGTTTCTCAGACTCTGTACGTATGAAAAAAAAATAAAAAATTCTTCAGGGACTCAAAGCAGCAGAATCACAAAAAAAAAAAAAAAATAATAATTCTAGGTCTGCTGATAGCAATTATATTAATAATTTAAAGTTCAATTAAGTGTCTGATTGAAATGGCTAATAAGGAATAGAAAGGGAAAAACTAGAAATAAAAATCTAGATCGAAGAATAACTTCAGTGTGATTTGAAAAAAAAAAAAAAAAATCATTGTCTTTTTACCGCATTCATTCGCAGTGCTGTTTAAATTTTGTTCTCAAGCTCATTACATTAGTTTCTTCGCTTCTTCGTTTTTTCTTCGGTTATTTTACGATGAGGTTAAACTAATTTATGCTTCGTTAACGAATCAACCAGCGATGCTTTGCGAGTAGACGGGTGTGGCGTTATAACGAGGGCATTGCCTCAACTGGGGCGTAAATTATCAAACCATAATCAACTATTGTTGAAAATAATCATATATGAAACTCGAATACTGAACGTATGGCATCAAAGAAATGAAAAAAAAAAAAGAAAATACTAAAATTGCGATGAATATTAAAAATCGAATGGATAAAATGATTGAATACTTGTCAGACCTTCTAGCGAAGTAAAGGAACGACGTAAAATGAATAATAGCCATGATCCTAATTGGTTCATTGAAAATGTGAAATGTATTATGGGTAATGAAAGTTAACTACTTTTGTTAACCATATATAAGCATGTGGTGGTTGGTATGGATAGATGGATAGATGGATAATTATCGTCTTACACAGGTGGATGACACAGGCATACGAGTAATATTCAACAATTTTATGTCTGTGTGTGTGTGTGTGTGTGTGCGATGAGTGAAGAAAATAAAGAGTCAAGAAGGCAGTGAAATAAGAAAAAAAAACATGAAGAGACAGAAAAATGTGTGTGCAGGGGCGATAGCGGTGTGGGTAATATAATAGACTCATACATTCGGAAACCTTGAAGTACTTCAGCCCCGGTGGTACTGAAAGGCTGTTATTACGAGAAATTTCGTTTAAAAAAAAAAATAAAAAAAACCAGTGGAAACAATTTCCAGTCTCATAACGTCATCCACTCGGCCAGTTTCCTCTGATAGAAACTAAAATTATTAAAGTTACTGTTTTCAATGTTATCATTATATATATATATACCTATATATATGAACTTTGGACGAAGTTTCTCTCTCTCTCTCTCTCAATATATGTATAATATAACGTGAACCCTCGACTTAGGTTAGGTCGTTACTATACACTGAACAATAACTTGCCTCATTGAAATTAGTCACCCTGTTTACCGCGAGTCAAACGATTATTATACGGTTGAGTATATTAGAGTGAACGTGAATCATACGTTGAAACACCGCAGGGCGACTACTTGCGGTTATGTGATTAACTTTATTCAATTCAAAATGGCGGAAAAATCAATTTTTATTGTTCAACTTGTACAGAAAAGACCATAGGGAAAAGTTATAATCGTAAATTCGTCAAGTTTTAACATCGTTCTCTTTTTTAGGAGACATTGACATAGTTGTGGGATCTATTGCTTCTCCAGTACCCAAAATACCCGTGAATCCACTTTTCCCGCATTTTTTTTGGGGGATATTTTCAGGTTACGAACAGTCGACGCGGATGCCTCGGCGCGCATCTCGCCACGCGCAGCTATGCACTGCCTTCTAGACTGGGGCGACGCTCCGATGATACAGACTAGCTTGTAGATACGTAGAGTCATCGCTAGTGGAATAAATTTTGAGTACAAAAAAGAAGCTAAAGCGGGAAAAGATG
This sequence comes from Euura lappo, assembly GCA_018257835.1. Taxonomy (NCBI): domain Eukaryota; kingdom Metazoa; phylum Arthropoda; class Insecta; order Hymenoptera; family Tenthredinidae; genus Euura; species Euura lappo. The sequence continues at coordinate 159,655 of JAEUYN010001673.1, forward strand.
AAAGGATGTTTTATTTTTCGATTAAAAAATAAATCGGAGTCTTATAATACCGTTTTTCAGCAGAGGCATAAAAAAACACTTTTCTGCACTGCCATAAAAAGTCTTTTTGAGGCAGTCCACTGAATATTTGAATGTTTTTTAGTCTCGAACCGTAACGTCGATACGACCGTAGTCCGCAGGCTCGAGTGTAAATCTTTGAGAGATATTGAGGTGTGGCTTTTATTTAATCCTTATAATACCCCTAACAAGCGAACGGAGGGACGATAAAATGGGGAAATCTCGTCCGATCTCACCTCACGCTGCGGCTATAAGGTCTGAACCGTCGAAGGTCTTGACCAGAGATTACGGTAATCGGACGGATTATATGTTTAACTTAATTGCACGTTTGTTCGCCCTCCTCTTTTCTCATGCATACACATATTAACCGATCGGCCACAACTTGCCATGCGCCATTATAAGCCAGGAGGAGCGATGCAAGTGATTCGAAAATTCTTTTAATCCTCGCCTCTACGATACCGAAGCAACGACAGGGATCGACGTGAATTAATTTTACGGCCACTGCAATACCAAGTCAAAATTACTACCACATTCAACAAATTATCCATACCTACTTGAAAAAATCATGAATATCTCATCCAAAGTTCAAATTCTTCATCGTACGAATGAAGGAAATCAGACAAAAAAGAATTTCTGACCAAGTTATCAGCAAAATAGTGACTAGATAGTCGCTGAATTTCGATAACTGACCATAACTTGTGACAGGATTCTTTTTTCTCAGTTTGCCTCGTTCGCATGATGAAGAATTTCTCTCCGAAGAAAATGAGACGTTGAAGAACATCTTTGAAAAATTCAATTTTTCGATGTCTAATGAACTTTGGATAAGGTATTGATGATTTTTGAAAATTCTCTCCTCATTTTTTTCAGCCTGACCGGGTAACTCGATACTCGTATATGTAACCGGGTGCATATGTAGTTTAACTAACGGTTACTGAACGATCTTTTTATACAGCTTGTCACTCGAACCCGGAGTGCCTTAACCAAGTCAAACACTGTTCGTTAACTTTCGGACGACAACCCTCAATTACCGAGCAAACAAACGACAGACGTTCACTTCTAAGATCGTTTTTCCAGCCAGGTAGAGGAAGAAAAACGCTTTATGCGCTTGATAGAAGTTTCAAATAGGATTTTAATAGTTTATCGAGAACGTCGAGGACTCCGGTGCTTTCACGTCGATATTTCAAAGAAATTGCGATTCACGAACTCGGGTCATTTTCGAGTGAAATTGATGTAGAAAATTTGATAAATCTTGACATTTGTATAGTTTTATAAAAATTGATAAAAATTTTCATGGAACTTGATACAGTCATTTTTACAATAGTTTCAATTTTTCTAAGACTCTCTATCGTGTCGTTGGATCAGACTGTCCATCAGTATCGATAAAAAAGTTTATCATATCCCAACAATTCATTCCTTCGTTGTAATTAACTCCGAGACATTGACGATATAGGCTTATTAACTATCGTAACGATCGTCTTAATTAGTTGAATAAAATTCCACTCCAGATCGAGCCGGGGTATTAGATTAAATAAATCCTGCGTCACGACGACGATTATTTTTTAGACCCTCCTCTTCGTTGTACGTGGCTTCGAAACCCACTCGAAACTATAATTCATTTTCTTTCCACCTTTTTTTTTTGTCTCTGATTAATGTTGAAATAGAAATATTGTTATATGTACTTTATTTATTGTATATAAAGACTCTGATAAGGGGGAGGGCGAATTTCTTCCGGTCTTCCATCAGAGGTACTGATTTTTTTTTTTTTCCTCCTAATCTATTCGACTCGACTCCCATGCCATACTGACCGCGCTGTACCATCAGTCCGTGAACGATTATAATCGATAAATTATTACGCTTCTTAGAATGACTCGGGCAAATGAAAATGTATGTCAGTGATGTTCAGTGTCGACTAACGGCGTCTTGTCCCAGGGTGACATGTGGGCTATGCTATAGACTATACATAGAGACTCTCGGTATAACCTATCCTAGGCATACGTATGTAACTACATACTTACTATACCATACCATACTGATAACTTGATACGGAAATGTAGAGGATCACTATATTTTTCTTGTTTTTCATTTTTTTTTTTTTTTTTTTTTTTTTCTCTATTCATATTTTATAGATGATATAATTATGCACGACAAGTCTGATGAATATATGAATATTTAATTTTTGTAATGACTTCAAGTGATTTCAAATGATTCTAAGTGGATTCGAACGATTGAGATGATTCTTATCGGTTTGAAAATGATTCCAAATGATTTTTAGTAAGTTTTTAATGATTTTAAAATTATTGATGAATGATTTCGAAATTGGTGAAAAATTATATCAAGCTTTTAAATTTTTTAATCTGATCATTTCAAACAAGTTCTATATGAGCTATTGAATTATTTCGATCAAAATTTGAACTTACTCAATTTCAAGCATTTCGAAGCGATTTTGAGTATTAGGTTTAATATATATATGTACTTTAATTTCGGGGATGGTTATTTTTGAGCGAATGAAAAATTATCACAAAGCGATTTCGATCTAAGAGAGATCTTTGAAATATTCCCTCTCGTTCGTATCTTCACTGCAGTGATTCAACTCCTGACAAAATCTCACCAGGATCTATTAGTATCAATCGGCTACGCGTAGTCAATTTTAACACTATAATAGAAGATGAGGAATGATCCTCGATCTCTTGCTTCAATAGCCTACAAGAAATCAAGTCTTGCTGATATACATCTTGAAACTCAAACCACCCCCTTTCACACTGCAATCCTTCGATAGACTTTTACCAAACTATCAATATTACATTTTTTTTTTTCAATCGTCTTTTCCTTTTTCCTGCAGAAAGTAAATTGACACGAATTATATGAATTTTACAGATGATTTTTACTGTCTAAATCATGTATTTACCTCTTCACTGAATAGTTTGAGACCCGAAGAACTTGAACCGATCCACCGATCAATTTTATGTCGTGCATCGTAGACGAAAAAAATGTGTTCCCAAAATCGTGTGAAAAACGTTCTAAAATATGAAAAATGACTTTTTACAGTTTTGAGTATTTTTATACATTTAAATTCAGATCGACTTCAGTTAGCATCGTTGAACTATAGACTCTCAGTGGTCATCTTGTACCGAGCGATGATAAGGCTTGAATAGATTATGAAACTCATGGGAACCTCGCGTGGATGGACCAGTACCTGATCTCCGAGATATTATACCTCGACCTTTGATCCACTAGGGAGTTTCTAGGGTGTCACTGTGTCAGTCTACCGCGCTGTTATTACCCACCAGTACAAGAAGAAGGTCGTAGAACCTTGGCGTGTCATTTTGGTAGGCTAGCTAATTGTAAGTGAGGGAACTCTATGCTGCTTCTCACAGTTTTATTTCTTATCATCATCATATTTCTTGGAAGATTGAAAGAAAAAAAAAATGTATGAACGTTGTCACGATTTTTCATATACAGAAATGAACCATCTTCTCATTTATCTTCGCAGCGTCTCATCTAAACGCGTGACTTTGCCCAATAGCCGAAATTCAAGAGGATGAATATAATGATGATGAAAATTGATTTAATAATTTAATAATCTTGGAGCAGACTTGGGGCAATAAAATATTGAAACTTTGTTCTCGAGTCGTTCGAGGTGAAACGTATAATATATTTTTTTCCTATTTGTAATTGGATTCGTAATGTATGGCGAAGCGTAATAGCCGTAGCCGTATGATGAAGAAGAAGAAGAAGTGGTACATAGCTCGGACCGTGGCTTCGAACCTGGGAGATTGTGAACTTTGGTTAGTCAGGGTTAAGTGAGTTGACTTCTGAATAGAAATGCACTGTATGGTATATCTCATCCGTTACATACTTTGTTATTCAACAACGGGCGATTGTATCACCCCGAAGTTGAACTCTCTTTGCCTCAACCTACGGTCCCGTATGGCTGCTCGGTGCTCGGTCTAGGCTTGATACCGAACAATATTATCTTACTTTATACTTATGTATGATCTTCGCGATTGTATACCACGTACTACCTGCGTATTTATTCATGTATGTATGCATGTATCACGTTCGATTATAATAAAACGACCGAAACTCGGTACCACTTAATCATTGATACTTTAACGTCGTTATTAACGTACCTCCTCTATCAATAATCAACTCCTCAAGCTTCCGATCGAATCTGAATACTCGAGGAACTAAAAAGAGATTTGCTATAGATTCTAAAGATGCTAGAGATTTTTGAAATGCTAGGGATTTTGAAGATGCTAGTGATTTTTTAAATGCTAGGGATTTTGAAGATGCTAGAGATTTTTTAAATGCCAGGGATTTTGAAGATGCTAGAGATTTTTTAAATGCTATATATTTTGAAGATGCTAGAGATTTTTTAAATGCTAGAGATTTTAAAGATGCTGAATATTCTAAAAATGCTAGAGATTTTGAAGATGCTAGGAATTTTGAAGATGCTAGAGATTTTTTAAATGCTAGAGATTTTAAAGATGCTGAATATTCTAAAAATGCTAGAGATTTTGAAGATGCTAGAAATTTTGAAGATGCAAGAGATTTTTTAAATGCTAGGGATTTCGAATATGCTAGAGATTTTTTAAATGCTAAATATTCTAAAAAATGCTAGAGATTTTGAAGATAATAGAGATTTTTGAAGATGCTAGAGATTTAAGAGATGCTAGAGATTTTTAAATGTTAGAGACTTTTTAAATGCTAGAGATTTTAAAGACGCTGAATATTCTAAAAATGCTAGAGATTTTGAAGATGCTAGAGATTTTTTAAATGCTAGAGATTTTAAAGATTCTGAATATTCTAAAAATGCTATAGATTTTGAAGATGCTAGAGATTTTGAAGATGCTAAATATTCCAAAAAATGCTAGAGATTCTGAAGAAGCTAAAGATTCTAAGAATGCTAAAGATTTTGTAGATGCTAAATATTCTGAAGATGCTAGATATTTGTAAGATGCTAAAAGATTCCAAAGATGCTATAGATTTGAATTCATGTAACAAGATTTCAACAATTCACAAGAGACAAAAGATTGTTTCAAAAATTTCAAGTTATTTCAATGATTGATAAAAAAAAAAAAAAAATATCACAATTTTCACATGATTTCAATGGATCACAAACTGTTATAAAAATTCAACGAAAAGATTTTGCAAAATTTCGAAATGGTTTCTAAAATAAGAAACTTCGAACTTTCAATGATTTCTTTCAGTATAAATTCTGACTTCGAAAAAATCTCCTGTATACAGAATTTCTTTGTTCGTCCTCGTGATTCTTTTTTTTTTTTTGTGATTTGAGTGACTATATACCCAAGAAAAACCCCGGGGTATCCTGACATAGGGTACCGGCATCATTTCACACCATGAGAAATGATTCGTTACAGTTTTATGTAGGTGTCTCGTTTTTGTTGTCTCGGGGGTTCACTTACCCACCGACTATAACCATCCACTCGAAGCTCGTTCAAATTCTATCTCTGGCTCGCGGTTAGTTTCTCGGAAGTGAAATTTCGCCCCGGTGTCAGTGTCTCTTGATGATCGCGGTGCAGCAGCCACTTTGGACCAACGAGATACACGGGAAATTCCCGGCCTGAAAGTGCGGATCACGCGACAATGGTTTAACTGTCATGGAAAAACACTCGCGGGCCTCGTGCACATGAAACGCGAGCGAATCGAGCGGGTCGATTGAATTTTTGAAAAATTCCCGGCTCTTTATCACGAGATTTCTATCACGGTCAGTGAATGCATGGAGTTCAACACCGTGACTAGATTCTCAATGAGTCTCGGGTCGTTATTCCCCGAGATATTCGACCCCTGACCCGACAATTTCTCAACGTCACTAAAAATTTTCAACGGTCAATTCCGTCTCGTAGTATCGCTGCTGCTGCCGGGCGAATTTTCGCCACAATTGTTTGCGTTCCTCCCAGGCGATAACGCGTCGACAGTCGTCGCCATCTTGGGGGTCGAGGGTCCCGGGGTTGACGCATAAATTTTCTAGAAAAACCGAGGAATTTTAATAGCCCTGGTAAAAAAAAAAAATATATATCTACCTGGCCGGCGTGCCGGACAAGGTCGTTCGGGAAACGGAGGTAGGGCCTCGGGGCGACTCAAAGAGAACCTTAAATACTGATTGTGTGAGAGCCTGAGAGCTGGTCCCGGGTCTCAAAGATCCCGACAAATATCTTCACGCTGTCGCACCCCATTTGATAAACAGCTCATGTTTTGTCTCCCATATCCCGTCCCACACCACCGCGATACCGTGGTCGAGTTGTCCTAGGCTGGTCCTCGGATCCTGTGTGTGTCTTGAGCGCACGGTGTCTCAGTGTGTGCTCTATGCCCGTGGGGAGGCGCACAAATCATCGCATTCATATTCAGAGGTCGTTTTATGTACATACATACATGCATGATGTTGTAGAGGTTGATGGTAGTTGCTGGATGTAATGCTAGTCTCTCGATTTGTAATTCTCTTAGTGTCAATTCCCGCGTAGAAATTTCATTTCAAATGAGAAAAACCGACTGGAGCCCTTCTAGGGGCTGGTTAAGAAACTACGATGTTTCTAGGAGGGCTCTAGACGGGCTCTGGTCAGGTTTCCCCATTTGGGAGTAAATTTCTTCACGGAAATATGATGACTTGGAAATTTAATTCCAAGTGGGGAAAACTATGTAGAGCCCTGCTAGAGCCCTCCTAGAAACATCACGATTTTTTAATAGGGCTCTAGAAAGGCTCTGGTCAGTTTTCCCTATTTGGAAGTAAATTTCCAAATGATCGTATTTCTGTGAAGAAAATGAATTCCAAATGGGGAAAACTGACTAGAACCCTTCCAGGGCACTCTTAAAAAATCTTGATGTTCCTAGAAGGGCCGTAAAAGGGTTCTAGTTGGTTTTCCCCATTTGGAAGTCATTTTCTACACGGAAATACGATGATGTGGAAATATTGACTTCCAAATAAGGAAAACGGACTTAGATCCCTTCTCGAACCCCTTTTAAAAAATCGTGACGTTTCTAGTAGGGCCCTAGACGGGTTCTGGTTGGTTTTCCACATTTGGAAGTCATTTTCTTTACGGAAATACGATTATTTGGAAATATTGACTTCCAAATAGGGAAAACTGACTAGAGCCCTTCTAGGGCCCCTTTTTAAAAATCTTGATGTTCCTAGAAGGGCCCTAAAAGGGTTCTAGTTGGTTTTCCACATTTGGAAGTCATTTTCGTAACGTAAATACGATTATTTGGAAATATTGACTTCCAAATAGGGAAAACTGACTAGAACCCGTCTAGCGCCCTCTTAAAAAACCCGTGACGTTTCTAGGAGGGCCCTAGCAGGATTCTGGTCGGTTTTCCCCATTCGAAAGTCAATTTCTGCACAGAAATACGACGATTTGGATGAAGAAAATTGGAACTGGGTTTGAGATCGCGTATTTAATTTGGAGGAGACGATTTTCTTTGGAGTGAATTTCGCGCATCGTATGCGACGAGGTATGATAAATTAATCTACTGAGAAGCGTCTGAAGAGTTTATAGGTAGAGGCGGTGGAATATTCTCGGTATTGTGAATTCGGTATTTCAGGTTCTCTCAGAAATTACATGGATCTAGTATATATATAAATTCGATATTCAGTTTCTTGGAATCATTCTACACTACACTAGACTCATATTAATTCGATGATGCAATAATCTTCTAAAATATCTCAAATCGAGTCGATCTCGTTTGAACTACTCAATTCGGTTCCATGAAGCGTCTTAATATAGACTGAAGTTAAAAATGTTCTTTTCAAGGAAATCACCGAAAAATTTATTTTGATTGTTAGCTGAATTCAAAATTTGTATTAATTGATTAAAACAACTAATTTTTATCTTGTAATGAATGAGACTGTAAAAAGTGTCTAATAATAAGTATAAATTTGACACAAATTTATCACCCAATAAACACGAATTGAAAAACACTGATAACAACGACACAAATATGAGCAGAAAATTACCGAAAAATCATTCATTTTCTAGGTGGATCATTTCTAACAAAATAAAAAAATATCTACTCTGATAGAAATCTTCTAAATTTTCCAAATTAGCGGAATATTTTGACTCCTCTATTGGTTCTTTCGACAGTCCGATGATTGTAGAAGGAACTTGAAGTTTATCAGTGTCTGTTTGATACAGAGGATGACCCAATTATTATTCAATTACCTGTTTTTCAGTATTAAAAATGTTTATAAAATCGAATATAGGACAGTCATCTCGATATTTTCGATACAATGCAACCAAGATCCAATCTCGGTGTATATCCTGCGTCATACTGACGTCAGACGCGTAAATGCTGCGGTCGACGACCTGACGCATCCGAAGCTATTTTAATCTGAAAGCTACTTGCTCAAATTACGCACCTGCAGCACCGGAGAGAAAGAGAAAGAGAAATTAGTCCGAAAGACTATATTTCACGTGCACGATACACGTCATCGAAATCGTCATCGAAATTTCGATTCCCTTGTCAAGCCTGGAGCCAAAAACTCGACTCCTTCCACCTCGATTTTTTTTATCCTCATTTTATAGAAAAGAAATTCATTCGTCTGTGATTTTTGAAAAATTATAATCATTCGAGTTCATTTCATATAGCAGAAATATTTGACTGCTTCTGAAAGAAGATAGAAGAGTTAATTACTTTTTCGCACTTTCTCCACCCGCTAATTTCCAACGGACAGTTTCACACGACAATAAAGATGAATTCCCATGGGTCGGTTTTGTGTCCCAGTGCGAGGGGACGAGTTTGATTTGGTAGAGGAGACGTTGAGGCATCCATTACCAAGGCAAACATGTCACTTGGAGAAAAAAAAAGATTTTTTCTTTTTCCTTTTCCTTTACCTTTTCCTTTTTTTTTTTTTGGAGTGTAGTATGCAGTATGTATATACAAAATACAAACATGTATACATGCATTTGTATACTAGAATACATGTTAAGCCCGATTGTGCGTAGAGACGCACTCACACGTCAATCAGACGTTGTGAAGAAGGCAAACTGGCCACGCGGTGAGAGTGAAAATACTCTTTGCTCAAGGAACCCTTTGAATGACGTGTGAAATTCTTTCAATCGTATATCTGGGGTCGATATCCAAAGATTCGTGGTTTTCTTCCCATAGTTTGAGAAACAACTCGTTGAATTGACGTGACCTGATTGAAGAATCGAATTACAATCGTTAGTCTGAAAAAAAATTATTTGGATTGAATGAATTGATATTAAAAGCTTGACCTACTTCCACTTCGGTTTTGACAATTCTGAATTTAATGATCACGTCTCTTAAAATTAACTGAAATAACTGAATCAACGAGATAAGTAACTGAAATAATGAGAAATCATTCGATTAATGAGAATTCATTGAAGAATGGAATTGAAATCATTATTCTTGAAAAAAAGCATTAAATTAATTAATTAATTTGAATTATTTCAATACCAAAAACTGACACTAATAATAATAATAATAATAATGATTTTTAATTAAAATATTGACGATTAACCGAGTTGACGAGATTTTTAACTAAAATGATGAGAATAGTGAAATTTTCCATGACGATGACTTTGAAGATTTCGGGTTAAGCTGTTCTTAAATTCTCTTAAGAATGTGAGATGAAGAGAACAACGTGTTAGTTGAAATGGTCCAGAAACTTACACAAGTATAAATTTTCTGTGAGAATTCTGTATGAGAATTTAACAACGGAAATAGAATCGTTAAACAGTAAAATAAACACGGCAAGCTTTTATAAATGTTCATTTGATGCATTGTTGTGAAAATATACCCCGTTCATTCAAATACTCTGCGAAGATGTTGAGATGAGAAGAAAAAAAATAATATCAAACGTCTATTTAGCCGTTTTCTTTATTCTCATACTTCAGAGATTATTTAGCCTCGAAACAAACAAAAAAAAGAGAAGAAAGGGAAGGAAGATACTTTTTTTTCCTGCTGCCAAAGTTTTTTCTACCGTTGGCAAGTTTTTTTCCCCGGTAAAAAAAAAAAAAAAAAAACTGTGACTTTCGTGCCGTTAAGGAGGGCAGAAAAACACGAGTTTTGAATGCATGTGTGGTAAAATAGTATATTATGCTACAAGGGAGGAAAGAGAGCGAAGCGAGTGCAGCGAGGGCAGCACGAACACGAGGTGGAAATTGCGCTCCTCCCGTGTGGCATATGCTGTTTTTCACCCGACTTCGATAAAATGACCTTATTCCGTCGCTATAACGCGAGTGGAAAGTAGGTAGTCAATTTTTGACCAGAAGGAAGAGAAGTGATTAACCGGGCAGAAATAGTACATTGTGTATCAAGGGCGCAAAACACTATTTTTCGAGTGTGAAATTTGCAGTACGAGCCGAAGGCGAGTGTACTGCAATCACACTCGCCAAAATAGCCTTGCGCCCGTGTTGCACACGATTTTTTTCTCAACACCTGGTCTGCAAAAATGCTTCTTTTCAGACCGAGTGAGCGGGCGCAAAACGGAACTTTGCGCCCGAGGGCAGGAAAAGAGTCGTTTGCGCCCGCTTTAGGCGGGCGCAAAGCACATTTCCGCCCGAGGGCCGAAAAGATCTGTTTTGCGCCCGCTCAAGAGGTATGAAAAGTGGCATTTTGCGACCGGGTGTGAGAAAAGTAAATTGCCGGGCAAAAAAGTCCGCTTTTTTGCCCGACAATTTACTTTTTGCCCGGCTATTTACTTTTTTGCCCGGCAATCTACTTTTTTGACCGGCAATCGACTTTTCTTCCCTCTGGTCCAAAATTGACGACTTTCTACCCGCGTTTCAGGGGCGAAATACGGTCATTTTGTCGTAGTCGGGTGAAAAGATTGTTTTCACCCGACTACGATAAAATGACCGCCCCTGAAACGCGGGTCGAAAGTCGTCAATTTCGGACCAGAGGGAAGAAAAGTCGATTGCCGGGCAAAAAAGTAGGTTGCCGGGCAAAAAAGTAAATTGCCGGGCAAAAAAGTGGACTTTTTTGCCCGACAATTTACTTTTCTGCCCGGTTAATCACTTCTCTTCCTTCCGGTCAAAAATTGACTACCTACTTTCCACTCGCGTTACAGCGACGGAATAAGGTCATTTTATCGAAGTCGGGTGAAAAATAGCATATGCCACACGGGAGGAACGCAATTTTCACCTCGTGTTCGTGCTGCCCTCGCTGCACTCGCTTCGCTCGTGCCTCGGACAGCACACCTCGCACTCGGCGAAAATCGCGCTCTTTCCTCCCTTGTAGCATAATATACTATTTATTTACCGGTTCTCTTACACCCCTAGTATTCGTTACGTCGGGATTATTCCTGCTGCGCAAATAAGCCGCCGGGAGACACGACGATTAATTGCTGAATCTCTTTGATCATGCGGTGTTGGCAGAGTCCCTCTACCGTCCAGTGTAGTGTAACTGATCGCGTTCCTCGTCTATCGTTCGCTATCAACAAAAGCAAATTCCGCCGGACTGCAGTGACTACTTCGAGGTTCGCGTCCTCTCTGTACAGTGTCGAATTACAAACGGGCCTCTTTCTGTCCGGTGCACTACGAAAGTACTAGGTTTGTACACCGATGCTCGTGACTCTGGTCACTGGTCAGGAAAAATGCAGGAAATTCGAAAAAAGGCCTGGGAAAAGTCCGGGAATTTTATGGCGACACGAAACAAGACGGATCAAAAGATCCCCAGGGATTTTTCTCTCTTCCTCGTGCGGGAATCTTGATCAATCAAAATAGTGGATAAGCTTGTGTAAATTATAAATGAAAAATTATTCTCAAAAATCGTTTTCTTTCATCATTGATTCAGAGCATTATTCATTACGTACTTGAATAACCACTAATTCGTCAGAATTTCAGTTAGGAAAAGTCAGGGATTTTTTTTTTTTTTTTTCAACTCTTTATAGTCGCGACGATGATTACATTCGACAATTTATTTATTTATCCGTGTCGAATTTCATCGTAGCTTCCCTTTTTCTTTTCTTCTTCTTACTTTTCTTTCGGATATTGTTGATTGGATTTAATCAATCACGATCACGCTCGACCGATTGATTTTTCTCGATTATGAGCTCCATCATTTATTCGAAGCTTTCTGGAGACCTTTTTTTTTATATGGATCAATTTTCACGGTCTGAAGACAGACCAACGTAGAAAACACTGTCGATATCAGACTCGAATGTATTTCCCACGATGATGAATTATAGTTTCAGAACTTCTTCTTATCTTGATTCACGAGCAATTAAAACTACTCGCCTGGTCATGGCTCCGGACAAATCGACTCTAATTATTATTTGCTTGATTGTAATGAGAGATTCTCGCAGGAATTTCGATAATCTTCTATTCAATATCGAGGAATTACAATCTCCGGAGTGTTTCGATCAAGTGGAAAGTCAGTCGAGGTATCAGGCGAGATTGCAACGTCAGTTTTGTTCGATCGAAGAACGCGAGACCCTCGGTCGAAGGGAAGACCTCCCCGAAAATTCTCAATCTCGAGTTATCCGAGGCATCGCCTGGACGATCCTTCGACGTCTCGGTTGCTGTTGAAAATTTGGACGAAAGTCGTCGGTCCAAAGATCCCCCGGTATTTCGGGCCGAAGACTGGGTCTCGCCTCAAAAATCGTCGTTGAACCGAAACTTTGATAAAAAATGTCCGAATTTTGTCGCAATCATCGACGCGTTGACCCGCACGGAAGCGATTATCGGTTTTGGGAGGGGCGACGGAGATGGCGAGAGATCAATCGTCTTTCGTTCCGATCGTACAAAAATTATCGGCCCACTTGAATCCGGTGCGTAATCGACGGTCTACCAAACTCGCATCGAATTTTGAAATTGACCATTTTCACGAATATAGCTACTCGTTGACTTTCGTACCGATTGAATGAAAATTGATCCATTCCTCGCGATCTCCGCGTCTCATTTCCCAAAACGGATACTCTCCACGATGCGAGTGTCTCGACCCGCGATAAGAACCAAATTTCGACATTTGTAAACAAAAATTATACTTCGAGGACGATTTTTGAGACAAAACTTTGATTTTGACCAAAAGTACGAAACAAGTTCTTCGATGACAGTACTCGCAGCGGAGCGCAGTGCGCAGTGCATCGCAGCAATACATAGTATAACGTGCGTGAGTCGCAGTAGATACATACACAGATGCGGTTGATGCTGGAAGCCGAGATACTGAAGAGACAGGAAAGAGTAAAGCCTGATTGTTTGTTGATTCTTGAGAAGTGTTTACGAGCCGTTGCGCGTTGCTTCAGTCGGTCTATCGGCACCCCGTTATTTGCTGAAAATTTCCTTTTTTAAACTTACTCTTGTTAACGCAAAAATAGTTTACCGTATAACTATAAAGTAGCCACACAATACGCCTTTCTTTAAATAGTAACGCGTTTTCCTTTCTTCGTTCACGATGCTGCAGCGCCACACGGAGATCAGGGATTTATTTATTCAGCAACACCAGCCTTTATGTCTTACAGTGTCTCGGTTTGAAACCATTTTTCTCCAAGATCGTAGAAATTTTAATCAATTTTTAAGACTTTTTCTCCTTCTCAATTCGCCATTATTATTTAGGAAGAATTATTAGGAAGTAGACGAATCCATTTTTGCTTCTGTCTTCTTTTCTTTTTTCTATTTCATTTTGGAATTCAAATTTCTCACGTGAAAAATTGACGAAAATTTTAATATTCTTTAGTCTTAATTTTCTGAAGAATATTTTCTATAAAATTTCAGTTTTTTTTTTTCGATCCAATTCAATTTTCTTTGTATCACTTCATAAACCGATTTTCACTTCCTAATTTTGTAATAATTTTTTACTTTTCCCAACGAAAATTATTTAAAAAATTTCGTTACTTTGGTCGTTTTACTTTTTATAATTTTTCTAGCTTCAATTATTGCTTATCAAAAGTTTCCACGAATCGAATTTCCTTCCTTCAAATTTCCTCATATTTTTTGATCCACCAGAAAAATTCCAATATCTAACCGTCGACATATTTTCCCCTTCGATTGAAATCACATCACCGTAATTAATGCCCCCGTGATTGGGGGGAAGGGGGTGAAAAGTAAAAAAGTAAAAATAAAAAAAAAATAAAATAAAATGAAACACAGAAGAAAAGAAGGGAAAAAAAGATGTATGTTTTATATATTGTATATATATGGTAGAGTAAATATGTACAACGATGCCCATGTGCCCCCCCAGAGGCCACAGAGCGATGTGCGATGAGGCGTGTAACGATGACCAGAGAGAGAGCCAGGCGCGTGAGCCTTATACAGACCTGAGAGCTGCTTTGTACGTTAGACTGTTAGAGCTTGAAGGCATGATTGATTTTCAATAGGTCAATCGCTAAAGAACCGAAGATAAAGTTTAACCAAGCGCGTGATGCAACTAACGTTACACACATCACCTAATTGTGTAGCGAAAATTATTATCAGAATGAAATTTTTCAATTTTTCTTCATTCATTTTGTCTCTTTATGTATATTTCACAATTTATATCATGAAGTCCTTGAAGTCCCTGAAGTCCTGTGAAGTCCCATGAAGTCCCGTGAAGTCCCATGAAATCCCGTAAAGTCCCGTGAAGTCCCGTGAAGTCCCTGAAGTCGCATGAAGTCCCATGAAGTCCCGTGAAGTCTTGAAGTCTGGTGTACGCCATTTTTCGGAGTGGTTCACCCCTCGGATCTTTCATTAGATTCTAAAAGAAGATTGAATGACTTCAAAGAATTTTTTCTTCTTCTTATTTTTTTATGACACAACTAGGGGCTCCGCCCCTGCGCGCTTCGCGCGCCCACCGCGGTCGGCGCTACGCGCCTCAAAAATTGGTTTCACACCTTTTCATTCCCTTAGGAGTCGAATTTCAAAAAACGCTTGAACTACTTTCTAGGTATGTGAATGAGCAATAATTTGAAGCCAAAACGAAGTCAATATGTCATCGGGCCGAGGAGATATCCATGAATCCGCGAGAACATGTTTTACCCCTCTCATTCTCCTTGTGGGGCGAATTTCGAAAAATCGCTTCTTATTGGGTGTTTACGAAGGGAAGGGAACATGTTTCCCAAATTTCAAGTTTCTAGGTCAAGGGGTTTGGCCTGGGCGTTTATGCCACTTGTTCCTTTATAGATATAGATAATTTATCTTGTAGAATCGACGTCGTTAAATCTTATCGCATGTGTCATTCGAATTTGGTTTGTTATAGATCGTGTGCATAGGGTTTAAAATAGGTTTCCCCCCTCGTGTGTGTAACAGGGTTGATCGTGGATTCTCAACGAACCGTATAGTAGCTAGATTTCTCTCCCTTTTCATCCATCCCTCCTTTGAGGGAATTTTTTACGCACCACTTGTCACAGGAAAATATTTTATCAGAGAAATTGGTAGAGCCCCTTATACAGATGACGAAGACAAAGAGGAAATTTTTCTTCTTTCTTTTTCTTTTTCTACACAATTTTATTATATTTTCAGAGAAAAAAAAATTGACTCATACTCAGTGATCCGTGATTTTTATTCTTCGACGAATCACATCAAACACGTATTTCTTCTGCAGAAACTTTTTTCTTCTTCTCCTTTTTCTTTTTGGTTTGGAAGAGATGAAAAAAAGAAAAAAAAATCTTCCAACTTATCAGAATAATGACGTATTTGGACTGATTTAAGCGTCCAGCGGCTATCCTACGGTTTTTCAAATCACTTGCTTCTGCTCTATGTTAAAAAAGACAATTAGTACGTTGTGTATCAAGGGCGCAAAACACTATTTTTCGAGTGTGAAATTTGCAGTACGAGCCGAAGGCGAGTATGAGTGCTCATACCGAGTGAGCGGGCGCAAAACGGAACTTTGCGCCCGAGGGCCGAAAAGATCTGTTTTGCGCCGGCTCAAGAGGCATGAAAAGTAGCATTTCGCGACCGGGTGTGAGAAAATGAATATATATATATATTCGTGGGAGATCGAATTCTTCGAAACGCTTCAAAGATCAGACACAAATTTCGGACTTATTCTTCAGTCTCTGGTATTAGGTAGTTTGATGGGGTTTCTATCCCAAAGTAAGCTAAACACACGCAGTGAAATATACCTTTAACCCATCTCATACCCCGAAGTGCATCTCGGGTCTGGGTATAAAACGATCGTAAAAGTCTTTCGAAACAAATATAGAAAAGCCAAAGATGCCTCTGGAGCGTGTACCCTACCTCCTTCAGCTATTCTTGAACCCTTTAAAACTATCTCAATTCTCTTTATCTTCAAAGGCACAGCGATTGAGTTTCCTATCATTTTATACCGTTTAAAGAAACAAGTTTTATTCAAATTTTGTACAAATTTTATCCAAATTGTTATCCGAACCTCGACGTTTCGATCTTATCGTAACGTAATTTTCAATTTCATCCAGACTTCATGGAAATTTTCTCCAAATTCTCTATCCGAATTTCTTTTTCCTCGTCCGAATCGTTATCCGAATATTTTCTCCCGGTGTTTTTCATCTAAAAATTTTTACTGCACTTAAGCTTCGTGCAAAAAAACTGTCCAATTTTTGTCGAGCTTTCGTCTATCCAAATTTTATTCGGATTGTTTGATAAATTGAAAAAATAAAAAACCAAAAAAAACTTGATGCACTATAATAGTACATTGTGTATCAAGGGCGCAAAACACTATTTTTCGAGTGTGAAATTTGCAGCACGAGCCGAAGGCGAGTGTACTGCAATCACACTCGCCAAAATAGCCTTGCGCCCGTGTTGCACACGATTTTTTTCTCAACACCTGGTCGCAAAAATGCCTCTTTTCAGACCGAGTGAGCGGGCGCAAAACGGAACTTTGCGCCCGAGGGCCGAAAAGATCTGTTTTGCGCCCGCTCAAAAGGTATGAAAAGTGGCATTTTGCGACCGGGTGTGAGAAAATTTGGTTTTCTTCGCTTCTCTTCTCCTCGTCGTCTGTCTGTCCTCTGTGTAATAAAATATCGGTGTATACTGTATAGTATGTCTCAAATTTCGTTGATCAATCCGTTGCAAAAATTAATCAATCTCTGTGGGGGTTATGATTCAATTCCGTTTTGCAAAGGCGACGACGCGACGAGATGACGAATATTCTGCGTGTGGTCCCTGTGTGTTATTATATACAATATAAGTTCTGTAATAACGCCCAGCGTTTGTCGGCTGATTAAATTTGACGCACCGCTGACTGCACGTATGAAATTTAATACATTGAAAAAAAAAAACAAAAAAAACGTCTCGTTGAAATTTTAATCGATAATGATAATAAAGTCGCGTATAATAAAGCCGGGCCTCGCAAACAGCTTCTGTTAGAACAAAGGCGGTACCGAGTATTATATAGTTTCCGGTTCTACTAATTCAGATATACTATATTGAATTTTATTTTATTTCATTCTTTTTTTTTTGTATATTGAGACGTATTTTTTTATCTTCTTTTTTTAACTAGGGCGAAAAAAATCCTGATGGAATAATTTAAACGCTGTCGACTGTAACTTCTTACATATTTTATTGAATACAGTTTCCGGTATTAATAAGGAAGTTGTTATAAATTTTATTATCTGAAATATGGAGAAAACAGGATGAGAAAGGCAGGCGGAATTAGTGTTATTCAAGTTAATTCGGAATTGTATAACAATTATAAATTTGTTACAGAATCTAACTTCCGGATTTCACGGAACCCACGAACGTCGACAACTTTCGTCTTTAAATTGACTAGCAAACTTTCTATAAACAAATGAAATGAACTTTTCTAATTAATACATTTTTCGAAGCATTTTTTAAATCTCATCGATATCGAACTCATTGAATTTATATAATTATTACAAGATTTTTGAATTGGTATTGAAATTTTTAAAAAACGCTAGAAAAATATTTGTTCTATTTTTATCAGGTTTATCAAAGATGAAAAAAAGAAAAAAAAAAAAAACTGTCACTTCTCGTTAAAGATTTTCTTTTTTTATTTCAATCCAGAAAACGTGAATCCATTTGATCGTATATAATTTTTCTCAAAAATTGACATTAACGGTTTTTCAGCTGATGATATTTCGATTGCATGAAATGTTCTAAAATTGATATTTAGACCATCTATTTCTGATACGATTTTTAGTTTTTCTCTTTTTCAACGAAATTTTATTTCAGTCCAGAAACGTTTGTTTTAGATTAAAAAAAAAACCCATCGACATAGATATTTATAATAAATTGGGAACTCGGTTGTATACAGTTTAGTTTATATTTACAACTATACCTACCATTGTATACAGGATATGCCCTATATTTTAATTAGGTTAGAAAAACAGTTGCGAAGTCAGCTGCGACTTTTTGATATCGTTGAGGGTATAAATTAGGAAAAAAAAATAAAAAAATCACGTCATTGATTATATTGCTTGACATAAATTTCGAAAGATGAGGAAAAAAAAGGATCAACATTTTTTTTTAAAAATGAATTTTAATCAAATTTTCCGACACTATTTGGTCAGAAAAATCTTATGACTGATACGAATAGTGATTAATTCTAATCAATGAAATTGTATATATATACATGTATAATGAGATTTGAGATTCATATATTTTTTTTTCTTGATTTCTTCCGGACGAGGGGGTCTCAGTTTTAGAGGTAAAAAAAGAACAGTCACATGACAGACTATTTTGATACTAGGGATTGTGATGGAATGTATAGTGAAATCGGGGAAAATAAATGCCTACGTGACGGAAGGTTCGTAGGCCGATGAAACGTTTTTTTCTACTATGTAGTTAAGAATTTCATATAGATATTTGACGTTGACTACTCTAAATTAAACTTTAGAATTTGTTCAAAGCGAGTGTTTCCTGTAATTTAAATAAACATTATGATTATCACATATATAACATCGTTTTACGAGCCTTTGAGTGATCACATCACTTCTACGTTCACAAAAACTGTTACAAATCACTTTTTCTTTTACATATATATGTATATATATATATAACATTTTTTTTGTAATCTTTTGGTTTTCTGTTTATTTTGTAAAATATCAAAGCAGTGCTGAAAGATAATCAGCGCATTACACAACTTTTATCGAACACTTTTTTGTGATTTGTGTCATGTTTCTAAAAAAAAATCTGTGTCATTCTCACATTTGAAGAATATTATCGCAATTTTATAATCACAGTTTTTTTTTTTAAACTCTTATATCGATAATTTTACACAAAATTTTCTAATTTCTAATTGTAGTTACATACTGTTACATATAGATTTATGAATCTGTATAAAAAATTCATATTCTTAGCTCCAGGACGTGCAGTACATAGATACATACCTACCTAGTTTCAATTTAAATCGTGCAGAGAGAATTCTCTCATTTGAATATTGGTACGCGTAGAGCACGCATAACTATCAACCCGGTAGTAGGTATACCCGGGGTCTAAGATGTCGGTTAGTCTGCTAATGAACTTAATTACTTATAATTTATTCAATGCTATTTGCATCGACACCTTTTTCTCTTCTCTTCCGTTGTATTTTCTTGTTTGTTTGTTCTTCACTCCTCGTTATTTGCTTCATTTTTTAATTCTCTTCTCTCTCTGATTACCTTCTTTGATTCAATCCCGTGATTAACAGTTTCGCATAAATATAAATATACATATATTATGTATTAGTTACAAATTTGAATAAAGAAATAAATTAGATGTACACAAAACCCACACGAGATCCCACTATACAATTATATAAGATAATTATATATGTATAATTTATATGTACTGCTCAGTCAAGCAGTAACGGAAAAATATCGTATATATTCATTTCAATCAATAGGAGATTAATTTATTGACTCGACGTGACATCGAAGACACAGATTTAGATTTTTTTTTTTCTACCCTCACAGTTGATTAGATTGGATATTGTTTCGATTTTTCAAATTCTATCCATAATTCTATCCGAATTTTATCCAAGATTTGTCAAAATTTATCCGAATTTTGTTATCCAAAGTTTTTTCGTACTTCATCCAAAGTTCATTGATTCATTGATATACGAGCTTTTATCCAAATGTTATTCAGATTTTAACACAAATCGAATTCTAATTTTATCCAAATTTTAATGACTGTCTCATAAAAATTCGTGGGATAAGAAATTTATTCGAAAATCTTGTGTCATTTGATCATTTTCTTCCATGGCTGAAAAATTTGTTCAAAGACTGATAAGTAATCCTGCTTTGGCGGCTGACATTTTCCTAATTTGAACCCGCAAGGTAATCGCGGGCTTCGCCGTGCTCTATCACACGTAGACCATTAAATTTTCAATAATTGAGTCGTGCGACAGTCGCGTCGTGGGTATTAATTGGTATGAGATTGAGTTTCTCAAATGTCAATGTACCTACACCATCGACACCCAGGCTTCGATCATTCCCAATCCAATTACTCCACATCAAAGGGTCTTCGTGTTTCCTGCATTATACATATACAATATACAATATGATATACTATGGAAACTACATCTCAACGGGTGACGTTGGCACGGTCAAAGCCATCAGAGAATCTATAATCGAATCCATATGCTATTCAAACTGCAATTGATCGAATAATTAGCAAACTGTGATAGAAAAAAAAAACGAACTGAGAACGTCGATGAAGGTTTTCACCAAAATTTTTAGAAAACATCATTTTCTCACACCCGGTCGCAAAATGCCACTTTTCATACCTCTTGAGCGGGCGCAAAACGGATCTTTTCGGTCCTCGGGCGGAAATGTGCTTTGCGCCCGCCTAAAGCGGGCGCAAACGACTCTTTTCCTGCCCTCGGGCGCAAAGTTCCGTTTTGCGCCCGCTCACTCGGTCTGAAAAGGGGCATTTTTGCAGACCAGGTGTTGAGAAAAAAATTGTGTGCAACACGGGCGCAAGGCTATTTTGGCGAGTGTGATTGCAGTACACTCGCCTTCGGCTCGTACTGCAAATTTCACACTCGAAAAATAGTGTTTTGCGCCCTTGATACACAATGTACTATTTTGTGCGTGATTTGATATGATTTTTAACGATTTCCACCGAATCAAAGTCATTTTGGATCGTTTTTACTGATTTTCAGTGTCTTAATAGTACATTGTGTATCAAGGGCGGAAATCGCACGCGTGAAACTCGCCTTCCGCCCGTGGTGCACACGATACTTTTCGTCCCCTCCCCCTGAAACCACGCCTTTTCGTACTTTCCGCCCGCTCGAAGCGGGCTGTAATGGAAATGTGCGCCCGCTCGCCAAGCGGTCACAATAACTCAGATTCCACCCGCTTCGCATGTATGAAAAGACGCGTAGAACGAAAAAATTATGTTTTACCACTTCAAGTAGTTTCAAAATAATTTCGAATGATCTCACCTCATTCTCAGTCATTTCGAATCTCGTTTCGAATCCTTCCAATCATTTTGAAATAATGTCGGATAATTTTTCTTCATTTCTATCGATTCTGAAGCGATTCATCAGTTTTGATTTCATGCGTTCAAAACTTGAAAAAAAAAGAAAAAAGAAAGAAAGAACAATTGAAAGTGGTTATTTTTTATTATCGTTGGCAGAGATGGGTCGCGATAAATTTGAGCCAAAAGTTGATTTTTTTGTTGTTGAAGCAAAGAAAGAAGAAAAAATAAACAGCACTAATAGGAAATGATTCGCGTTTCCGTTGATCTCGGATAATGATTGTGTTTTTTCCTCTCACATATACAATATATGTACTTGTTTATTTATTATTTATAAAACATCAGTTCTCTCTTTACTCTTTCATCGATGATCCGCATAGTTTTTTCTTCGATCCACCGCGAAATATGTGGGAATGCGAAAGCCCAGCGAATATGTAGCTATGTTAGATGCGTGGCGTGTTTTATATGGCCGGGCACGGGCAGCACCGTTCTTCGCCGGGTTGCGTGCCAGCCTCGAGTTAATTATGATATTCTTTATTTAGTTTTAATTAATCGCCAGCCTAGATTATCTTCTCTGATCAAACACGATCTGTTTCCTTCTATATTCGTAACGGTTTATTACGTGTGTGTGCAGTATGACAAATAACTTACTTCTACTACTGCGTCGGGGGACGCGGAGTCTGTTCAACCTATGAGTGTTACATCAATTATTTATCATCACGTTCAGTTTCCGGGTTCGAAAATGACAGTAAAATATATGATACGCCAATTTCCGGGAGTAAAATTGGTTTTTTATGCAGTTTTTTTCTATTACATTAAATTACTAACTGACTATATCCTCGATATTAGGCAAGATAATTCTATATAATTTCAACAAACTTTCTGAAATTTGAAAAATGTGTCCGGATCGGATTATATATGGAATTTGAGGCTAATAATTTTATAAAAATTCTATATAATCGAACCCAAGTTTATGAAATTGAATTTGAAAATAGAATATATGGTTTTATTTCGCAAGATTTTACAAACTCGTATCGAATTCCAAATAATTACATAGAATTATACGTCAGGAAAGATTCGAGTGATAAGAAAGCTTTTTATCTAAAATGTTTTTCCTTGTTCTTTCAAATAACAAAATTTCGACCCGTTTTTTTTTTTTTAAATTTTTTTTCTCTGTTATATTTTGCGATTCCTCCCAGCCTCCTTTTCTCCTCGATCTCATATTTTTCTTATTACGTCGTTGTTGTTGATCCTCGCGGTCCTTCTTCTCCATATTCAACAGCATCCCCTTGACATGACAGTGGTGAACGACGAGAAGAAGAAGAAGGTAGAAAACAACACGGTGACAAACGACACGCCTATAGTTAAAATTGCACAGAATTGAATAGCCCAGCCCCTCAGCATGAGACAACCTTTTTTTTTTTTGTTTTTTTTTTTACAGTTTTTATTTTTTATTTTTCGCTTATGGTAATAAACCACCCGTCGAGTTTGTGGCTTTGGTATTGAAGATCAAAACCTAAGATCTTGAATGGCAAAAAATAAAGAATATCTAAGGGGGGGAAGTGTTGCACAAGCCTTTGTTAAAAACAGCCAACAGAGACTCTCGAATCCGAAATAATAAAATATGTGCCATTTTTTTCCCCATCAAAAAACATTAAAAAAAAAAACAAAAAAAAAACGGAACACTGAGTGGATAAATCTTCTCTAAAAAAAAATTTTTTTATGTCTTTTGCACAGTTTCTTCTTCTTCTTTTTCGTTTTTATTTATTTATTTTTTTTTCCCCGTCTCTTCTTCTTCGAGGAGAGAAGAGATCAATTTTTCTCTCAAAGAACAGAAGGTCAGCACGTGCTCCAAGTTCTCCTTAGCAAGCGGTAACATTATACACCCAAGTGCCAAGTTTGGTATAAGTTGGCAGACCTTGCACACGGTATAGGGTTGCTTGAAACTCTTCTGTGTCAATTGACGAGGGTTTTCAATTCCATACTCCAAGGTGGTCGTCTTTTTTTCTTTTTTTTTCATTTTTTTCACTGACTTTTCTTATATATATCTTCAGCCTTCATTTATCTTCGGTTTTTTTGTTTTTGTTTTTTTGCCAAAATTTGAATCTGAACAAAAAAAATAAATAAAAAATTTAACGAAATTGAAATATTGTTGTTAAAAATTGGTCAATTATTACGATTAAATTTTTATATTTTAAGGATAACACAGATTTATTATTCAATCAATCAAATGACATAAAGTCAATTAATTATCACAGTAATCATACATTAATTCCAATGATGTTACATCTCAGTGAATTTTTGTCTTCTTTTTTTTTTTTTTGCTTTTTAGTTTCTGAAAGATTCGATAATCAATCAAGTGGATAATTTTTAATTGTTTTCTAAATGGTACGTTTTCTCTGGTTACCAAAAAAAACCAGAATAGAAGTCGTTAGCGGTTATAACATCGGGTTAGGTTGGGTCCAGGAACTCGCAGACCGCAGGCTCTGTGTTACCCTGTTCTATTCACAATTATAAATCAGGTTCTAAGGATTATGTGGGCGCGGTTATCTTGCCCACGAAGAGGATGACCCTTGTGTCTAGGGTTGACAGGCCCAGACCCTTTACCTGTCCTGCCCCCATTCTTGCTTTATGAACGAGCGGGACCAGACGGATCATCCTCGAAAGGATCGGCAACTATTTTTCAAAATTATATTTTTCAAAATTCCGTTTTTATTATATCGTGCTGAATGATCTCAGGGGCGACTCAGGGATGCCCCGAAATTAGCATGACCTTGGAGAGGGTCAAGCATGGTATCGTCGAGTAGGGAGCCTAAATAGGCCCTGATTTGGGTGAAATATGGTCTCCTCGAGTAGGTAGAGACGCCAAGTACAGCCAGACAAGTCTTTTTTATTGATAATATCTCAGGATCTGGTGAATTTTCGAAAATTATCTTCCAACAATAATTTTTTAGTGGACAAAGACGCGTCTTTTTTGTATCTTGTTATATTGTTGTCGGATGATGAGGAAGTGAGATAGACCAGAAACAAAAATCAGGAAACGATTCAAATTATCTAAAAATCGATTGAGACGCCAAGTACAGCCAGACAAGTCTTTTTTATTGATAATATCTCAGGATCTGGTGAATTTTCGAAAATTATCTTCCAACAATAATTTTTTAGTGGACAAAGACGCGTCTTTTTTGTATCTTGTTATATTGTTGTCGGATGATGAGGAAGTGAGATAAACCAGAAACAAAAATCAGGAAACGATTCAAATTATCTAAAAATCGATTGAGACGCCAAGTACAATCAGACAAGTCTTTTTATTGATAATATCTTAGGATCTGGTGAATTTTCGAAAATTATCTTCCAACAATAATTTTTAGTGGACAAAGACGCGTCTTTTTGTATCTTGTTATATTGTTGTCGGATGATGAGGAAGTGAGATAAACCAGAAACAAAAATCAGGAAACGATTCAAATTATCTAAAAATCGATTGAGACGCCAAGTACAGCCAGACAAGTCTTTTTTATTGATAATATCTCAGGATCTGGTGAATTTTCGAAAATTATCTTCCAACAATAATTTTTTAGTGGACAAAGACGCGTCTTTTTTGTATCTTGTTATATTGTTGTCGGATGATGAGGAAGTGAGATAGACCAGAAACAAAAATCAGGAAACGATTCAAATTATCTAAAAATCGATTGAGACGCCAAGTACAGCCAGACAAGTCTTTTTTATTGATAATATCTCAGGATCTGGTGAATTTTCGAAAATTATCTTCCAACAATAATTTTTTAGTGGACAAAAACGCGTCTTTTTTGTTCAATAAAATTTTCTCCTGCGGTGATCAGATCTCGAGAAACACTAGATGATAGAACTTTGTCGATGATATCTCAATCCCTGCGAGCTTTTCGAAAAACTTATTCGAACAAAAGTTTCATAGGATCCAAAAACCCTTTTTTTCGTCTAGCTTCAATTTTATCCGAACAAATCTGATTTGGATCTATTTCAGTGTTTAGAAACTGGGACACGATGAATCGATAGAAAGAAGGGAAAAAAAGAACAACAAAAACGTCGATTAAATAGAAAACTGGGCGTTTATCTCGACCAGTCGATCAAATATCACGTTACACGTCTCATTATGACGATCTTTGAAAAGAATCTTCACAGTATTTATTTTTTTTTCTTGTCCTTCAAAATTTTTTTTACAGAATTCTTCAAGGACTGAAAAATTATCGTTTTTCATTCCAGTCTTTGGACAGCTTCGGAAATATCTTTGAAGATTATTTTTAGATCCTAACGATTGTCCTAGGAGTAAATTATTACCGATTACACGCAGCTCTTAGGTCGTTTCAAATTTTCGAAAACAGAAATTGTGACTTAAAAAATTTTTTTTTCTTCATCAGAAACCAAACGCGAACTTTGACAAGAATTTTTATCGATGCTCATTATCTACATGGATTTTACCAATAAATATAAACCAACTGTATAATTTTTTTTTTTTTTTTGTAAATTTTTTCCAAAAAGTAGCATATTTCTTTTGCCACAAAAAAAAAAAAAAAAGATGATCAAGAATATTCATTTCTAATTCCTTCAGAAAAAAACCGTGCTAATGAGAAAAATAGACAAAATTACTGTCACTCTGAAAATGACGTGAAATTGAAATAATTTTGCGGATCCATGATACAATTTCTATGCGGATCCATGATACAATTTCTATGGGATAGTTCGAAGGACTTGAGAAATGCAGTTATTAGAACTTTAGCTGCGGGCTTTCTGCAAATAGATTTTTTTTTTTTTTGCATTTTTTATTTTTTATTTTTTTTTGCACTGCAAGTGAAGCGATTGCAGAGATCCTTGGTTTATATTATACGCGGGTACCGCACAGCATCCCTGTAGCTCGGTGATTGTCGAAGAGAGAAGTGTGTGCGTGTATGTATGTACAGAGGAGTCTGTTTTATTGCTCGATATCCTTATAAGGATATTTTATCTCATTACGATACACCCGCACTGTGCAAACGTTGGACCCGTACCTCAGTCTTTCCTCCTCCTCCTCCTCCTCAGCTGAGAGTCTCGAGTAATCACTTTTATGCCTTGGTTATGCCTTTAACTTACGTTGCAGGGTCTTAGGTACGCCGGGGTTATACACCCGCCCACCTCATACACAACCTACCTCAATAATTGTATCGTCTAATCGTAAGGTCTGACCAACCAGGAAATGAGAAAGAAATAATCCGACGAAATACGCTGATTGATAATAATGAAAACGAAAAATAACGTCTTATAATTGAATAGAATAGACAAGATGATTATAGTACTTCTCAATAGTCAATTTAGAAAGAACACATTTACCTTATTCTCAATTTTTTTTTTCAATCAAAAGCACCGCAACAACGTTTTTTAAACTGGTACCAACTAGTGATTCCGTGATTTCATATGATTACAGCTGATTTTCCAAACGATTTCTCAATGATTTCCGCTGATTGTCGATTAGCGAAGAATTTCAGCCGATTTCGTCCCAATTCAAAGCGATTCTTGGTCTGATTGCAAATGAATTGCAAATGATTATGACCTTAAAATTTATTTTCTAAATTTTGTTTTTTGGGCAAAATACGAATTCTATGAAAAATCGATACATTGAAACATCCATTTCAATATTCTGTTTGATATTTTTCGTTTCTTATGAATTTTTTCTCACGAACAAAAAAAACCCCAAAATTTACATTTTGAGAATAAAAAACGTATTGACTGGGAAATACAGTCGATAGAAAGAGGAAAGTGAGGACCGGGTTCCCACACACGACGTTAGATGGCGGTTGCGTCGTACGGAATAGTGGCGTCACGGCGTGGCGCGAAAAAAAACACCGTTTGAATCGCCAATAGGTTATATTCAGTGGTATAATGATCTTCAATGCTGTTTCTAGCGGTAATTTGTCACTCAGATATTAAAATTTTTCAGCACACACAATTCTTGACCCCTTGAGGTGAACCTTTTGTGCAATAACTTCGCTGGCTCCGCCAAATATGGACGTAGTTTGCGAAGAGAAAGAGAGAAAGACTAATTTCAGGCACTTAAGGGCAAAGCTTGATTTACATAGAGCGTCGAAACCATATACCTATCTCGCCAATCTGCATATAAATTTCGGACCCTTCACTCCCGTCACGTATATTTAAATATTGAAATTTTTTTTCAACCATATATAGTCGCTCTCTCACTGAGAAGATTTGACGCGTGGGTTGACTCGCGTAATGATATGTACACGAAATTCTATTGTTTATATTCACCGAAAATTTAAGAGCACAATAATCGTATCAACAATGACAATGATAATAAGATTGATGATTCTCTCTTTCTGTGTTTGGCGTTACCCAATTAACAAAATTGAAGCAGGAACGTCACTTATTGGACGAAAATCGATACTCGACACGGACTCTTCCCGTCCTTGGGGGGAAAGTGAACTTGAAGTCGAAGACCTACCGCAAGGCAATCACTGTTATCTCACTGACTGCGGCTACGACATTAGTCTGTTACAATTTAGATAAGAGGGACTTTGGAGCGAAAGTGTGACAAAGAAAAGTTGATTTGAGATAATAGATTGTTCATTGTATTCAAATTCATTCTCATTTTGATCTTATTAAGATCCTCATTCAATCGAATTACTCTTCAACTGGTCCTCAGTATTTTTTTGTACTCCTAGAATTTAGAAAAAAAAATCTTCAATCATGCCGCGATAATCACGATTGTATAGAGTCAGAGATATAAACGCGTGAGAATCTCTAACCTCTCCGCGCGATGTTCGCGCAGGGCAAGATCACAGGGATCGGGTCTAGAGCTACCATGAGAATAAAACCTGGTAGACCCAGCAGACAAAAGGAGAACCTCAACTAGAGCGATGTTCGAGAGGGATTCATTAAAGGATATCTGATCGAATTTTTGTTTCACCTTCTTCTTATTTCTCATCCTCGTCTCTTCTTGTTTTATCCCTGGTCGATTTCTTCGAGCTACGTTTGGGTGAATTTGTGCAGTTATTAAGGATGAATTGGCCCGTACAATCTCAACCAAAACTGATTCTCGTCGGCAAACTGAGTACTCCATGATAAGATAAAAATCGGAAAAAAATCAACCACAATCAAAACGATAAAAGTATTAACTTTGAATAATAAAAATGACCAAAAGTTATCAATAAATTGTTTAAACAAAACATTGTGTAACAAATTCTCTGGTAACGTTATTTTTTGTTCATCTCAAATAAATGCCCTAATTTTTCTGAACACACGTGAATTTTTTAGGAATTTTGTCACTATTTTGAAATTTTCGTTTTCGAAAATTTGTAAAGGCTGTATTTACGAAACTATTTGTTCCACGCTCTGGAAACTTCGGAATTGTAATCTACATCGTTTTCACAAAAACATATCCAAAATTCAGATTTTATTTTCCATTTTTCAAAATTTGGAAATTTTCGAAAACGGTAATTTCAAAATAGTGACAAAATTCTTACAAAATTCACGTGTATTCAGAAAAATTGGGGGATTGATTTGAGATGAACGAAAAATAGCGTGACCAGAAAATTTGTTAAACAATGTTTTGTTTAAACAATTCATTGATAACTTTTGCGCCTTATTATTATTCAAAGTTAATACTTTGATCGTCTTGATTGTGGTTGATTTTTTTTCCGATTTTTATCGCATCCCTAAGTACCTAATATTGTCGACGAGAATCAATTTTGGTTCAGATTGTTTATGATCGTAAGGATTTCCGGTGGTCTCGTGGCGTAGATTCTTGGACAGCGAGCGGGAGACCCGGGTTCGAATCCCGGCTGGGGGGAGAGAAAATTTTATTTCAATAAAAAATGCGAATTATCGAAGCAACGTCGGTGAAAAGACGGTAGGATGTGAAGACAAGTTTATAGAAACTTTGAAAGGGGGTGAAAATCCGAAATCAGCACCTTTTCAACCGTAGTATGAGGTATAACGCTGTCATAGAACGTTAATTAATCACTTTCTACCTGTTTTCTTAATGAAGATTAATCCCATCTACATCTCTCTTCAACACTGGTGTGTTGAACCTCACCTCACCGTTGATCATCAATAAGTCAGTCCTGATCTAAGAATAGATATATATCTATGTACGCGACCTCGGCCACGTCGGTTCATCCGATATAATATCCAGACGTAGACGATGCTAGTATGCCTACGTAGCTGTAGGTAGGCCAACCTGGGTTGTGTGTGTGTGTGATCGGTTGTAAATTACGATCCAAATTATCGTTTATGCGTCACAAATGTAGAACGATTCAACCTACATATGTATATATTTTCTTATCTATCGATCATTTGTACGACTTTCAATTTTTCTTTTGTGATCAAGAGATCAGAGATCATTGGGTCACGTAACATTGATGAAAGACTTTATGCTTTGTTTCAGAAATCGAAGCACAGGAGGCATGCAAGTGGCTGAGAGCAGCTGGATTTCCACAGTACGCCCAGATGTACGAAGGTAAATTGACAATCATCGATTATTTATTATGCGATCGATTCCTCATCAATTTTCATTGATTAGATTCTGACCCTTGAAAATTAATCGTGAGCCAATGAAAAAAAAACAATCTTGTCGTTAATCTCTGTATCTTATTAGTCAAAAAAGAATATGAAGTTTTTTTAGATTCTTTGAGAAGAAGACCAAAGTTTTTTCGTTCTCTTTCTTGATTTATTGATATATTTGTTAGATCGCATATCGGTTACGTGAACTCTTGAAAATCATTTTCGGTGATGATCGATGATCAGCGAAAGTGTTCAAGCCGCTCGTGTCGTATCTTAATAAGGATAGAAGAGACTGGTCATCCATAATGACTCGAGTGACGTTATATCTCCTTATTAGTTTTTTTTACCTTCGACCGTGCCCCAATAACGAAAAGAAAAGACAAGAACGATAATGATAATGATAATAAAAGAATATAGTAGGTATAATCGTCTCAAATCCTTGTAATATATACCCAGACGTTATATAGTAGGTCGTTATGTAACATCGATTTGAAAGAAATAATCGAAAAGAAACAAAATACATAGAGAAACAGCTGGAAAAAAAGGATAAAAAAGATCCACGCTTACGTAGACAGTATTCTCTTCGAAGAAGAGATACAAAAAAAAAATTAAGTGGTGTACGCGAGGTATAGACTAGCAAGTCTGGAGACTCGAAGAATAAATTTCTGTCTCACACGTTTTCATTTTTTTAAACTAACCTTTTTCCTATTTTTGATTTCTTGCGGGTCGACCGGACCTTATTTCAGACGCGATTTATTTTGCAAATCAAAAACTTTCTGAATTTTATTATTTTTTTTTTTCATGAAAATTTCCGGGTATTTTCAGTATTTTTTTAGTATTATAGTTTCTAGAAGAAATTCTGTTGAAAAAATTTTCGTCTCTTTTCCTCTTCTTCTTGTTAACCGAATTCCGTTTATCTTGAATAAAAAATGTAATTTTTAGAAACCTTTTTCAAATTCGGATAATTTTTCTTTCGTATGCATATTGTCCAAGTTTCAAATTCCCACATGAATATATATATATATAATATGTTTCCAAAGGTTAGAAATTCACCGGATTCCCTGAACCTACCTTTATACCCCG
Source organism: Euura lappo (assembly GCA_018257835.1). Lineage (NCBI taxonomy): Eukaryota > Metazoa > Arthropoda > Insecta > Hymenoptera > Tenthredinidae > Euura > Euura lappo. The sequence goes on from JAEUYN010001673.1 coordinate 190,608, forward strand.
AAGTCGTACGAAATTTGAATGGGAATGCGTCGGGTCGTTTCTAACTTCGTGGCTACACCTTGAGATAACAGATCTTCGATCGACAGATTTCGTGGTCGTATACTTGCATAGATATACGCGTTTCCTAAACAGACGCCATTAGTAGTTAAAAGAAACTCACGTTACTCTCGATACTAAACCCAATTTTCAGTTTCCAAATCATCTAAAAAGAAAAGAAAAATCAATGATTTTAAGACTGTCACAGATTTTTTTTTCATTCAAAAAGCGAAACTATTCAACAATCTTTCAAGAAATATAAGTAAAATTCAATTGTCTGTGATGAAAGTGAAAATTTGCAAGGAAGCTAGATTGAAAAAAGACTGCGAACTTTCATCTCAAGCCACTGATCACAATCACACAGGCTGCCACAGTCTATAAATTGCTGACCCGGTTTTTGGATTAGAGGCTCTAGACAGTGATATTTGACGAATAAAAAGAAGAAACTTGCCGAGTCCCCCCCTTGAAGGAAGAAGTAGAATAAAAAGCCGGCTTGGGGGCCCTCGGTGACTATATCATAAGACATAATGAGTCAGACACAACGTTACATTATTTGCGTCAGACAGTGTTACAGAATGGGTTTTGGGTGGGTGTTTTACAATAACGCACACTGTTTATCACTTATTTTTCTTTTATTCTTAGAGAGAAAGGAGGGAACGATAAAACGACGCGAGCGTCTAGTCGGCCATTTTTGTATGTACTACTAGTTAGTTCGTGATCGTAGTCGAAACTATAATCGATACTGGCTCAGCGTTCGTGCCTCGCCCTCGCGGTGGAATCAAAAACTAAACTTACAACATCCTCCCATCTTTTGAGTTGATAATAATTGAAACTCAAAAAACAGTGAGATAACAAAATGGAATTTTCTTTTGAATTAAAATAATATTATAATTCACAGATTTAACTTCTTTGGAACGTTAACATGTCGTCCACTCCTAGTGCGGACAGTTTTAATCGGTGAGGGTCCTTCGGTAGAAGAGTTAGTCTCGTTCGGTGAGGGTTCTTCGGTAGAAGAGTTAGTCTCGTTCGGTGCTTCGGGACCATTTTTGGTTAGTGTTTGGTCGTGTGAATCCTCAAGAGTCAAGGACTCAGCCACATGATCCTTAGTTTTGGAGACTGTGTTATTCCAGACTCCAATCTCATCGGATGAAGACATTTCCAGCGGATAGAGTCGTTGGACTGGGCGCACAAGTTCACCCGTTGCAGTTTTCAGTCTGACGACACGTACTTGTCCGTCTCTCCCTGGGATCACTTCGGTTACTCGCGCCAAGGGCCAGTCGAGTCGTTTCTGATTGTCGTGGCCTATGAAAACGACGTCACCTACACGTACGCTGGTTGTGCTCCTCGTTGTGTTTCTTGGGCGGGACAGCTGTCCCAGATACTCTGATCGGAAACGACGGCGTAAATCTTCTTGCAATTTTTGTCGATTGCGGCGTCTCCTACTGAGATGATTTCTCTCAATATTGTCGAGATCGGGTACTCCTACTTCTTGAATGTCTTGCAGGAACATCGCTGGGGTTAATGGTACTAACTGATTAGGGTCTTCTGAAAGATACGTGATGGGACGTGAGTTTAGGATGGCCTCGCAGTCGCATAACATCGTGCCGAGTTCCTCGAACGTCAGGCAAGCTCGTCCTAAAACCTTTCTCAGTAACTCTTTTACTGATCTCACCAGACGCTCCCACCATCCTCCCCACCAGGCTGCTGAAGGAGGATTGAATCGCCAATCAATTTTTTCCACCGAACTGTATTCGGCGATCTTCTTCCAATTTATTCTAGACAGGAGGTTTCTTGCACCGGTGAAGTTCGTCCCATTATCGCTAAATATTATGGAAGGGCGTCCACGCCGAGCAATGAACTTTCGGAATGCTCCCAGGAAAGCCTCAGTCGACAGTGAGGTGACCAACTCCAAGTGAATGGCTCTATACACTCCACATGTGAAGAGGCAGATCCATGCCTTCTCACCTCCTTTCAGGTACAGTGGCCCTGCGAAGTCAACTCCGGACACTTCAAATGCTGCAGCGTCTCTTATGCGTTCTTCGGGCAGCGCTGCTGTTGGGGCCTCGATTCTCGTAGCCTTGTAGCGCTTACAAATCGCGCACTTCGCGATCACGGAACGAATGGCTCGTCGACTAGAGATGATCCAAACCTGCTCACGTAGATTGTTCATGACGATCTGCACTCCAGCGTGATTGAGCCTTTCATGTCTGTGCTTAATCAATTTTAATATCAAAGGATGACGAGGATCCACGACTACCGGGTATCGGAATCCAAATTGGTCGCTTCGGTTTGACACCAAAGTTTTTAAGCGTAAAACTCCCAATTTATCGACGTATGGGTTCAAGCATTTGATCCTTGGATCGTCAGTACCGTTGAAGGATTCCTCCTGCGTCAGACTTAGTAACTTCAGCTCGGCGTCGACAATTTCTTTCGCGGTCAATTCTCCGGACTGATGAGAATGGACTTTTCGGCATTTTGCGATGAAACGTAGCATCCACGCCATCATGCGTAGAATTTTGGAGTACTTCGACAATCCTTGCATATACCAATATTCTTCTTGTTCTCTTACTGGCATAGCGCTGTTGCTCATTACAAGGCTGCACTGGACGGGTGACTCCGACTTCTTCTTTAATGACGACTTCTTGATTTCATCACGGACTTCATCTTCGTCAACGGTATAGTCAGCTGAAGGCCATTGTTCACGAGGTTTCTTAAGCCATTCTGGACCCTCCCACCACCTCGACTCGAGGAGATGTTTCACACTACATCCTCGTGAGGGTAGATCGGCTGGGTTCATCGATCCTGGTACGTGACTCCATCGCTCTGGTTCTGAGAGTTGTCGAATCTCTTTCACTCGGTTCCATACAAAGGTTGCCCACTGATTGTCGCGTTTGATCCACGATAAGACGGTTGTGGAGTCGCTCCAAAAATATCTGTCGGCTTGAGGTCTGTCTAACGCATCCAAGGTGAAACTCATTAGTCTGGCGCCTATCGTTGCTGCAAGAAGCTCCAGACGCGGTATCGTAGAGTTTCCTAACGGCGCCACTCGTGCTTTTGCTTCGAGAAGTTGTACTCGGACACCACTTGAAGTCTCAGTTCGCGCGAAGAGAACTGCTGCATACGCGTCTTGACTGGCGTCGACGAAAACGTGAAATGATGTCACATCTCCACTCGCTTCATCTCCAAACGCCCATCGATCGACGCGTAATTCTCGCAGCAGACGGATTTCTTGGTGCCATTCCTTGAAGTCGTCCCTGACGTCTTTGCTGACCTCGGTATCCCAATCCATATCCGTAGACCACAGTTTCTGCAACAGTAATTTCGGGCGCAGCAGTACCGGGCACGCAAGACCAATGGGGTCGAATATCTTTTGGGTAGCTGATAAGATAATCCTTTTTGTTATCTTTTCGGGTAATGGCTCCTCCAACGACGTTCTCGTCAGTGACAGCATGTCCTTGCCTTTGTCCCATGTTAGTCCGAGTACCGACGAATTCTGATTTGTCAGCGTAGAACCGGAATACTCCCATCCTCTGAGAAGAAAACCACCCTTGGACATAACAGCAGTAGCTGCGGTCTCGAACGTGCATAACTCCTCGTTCGTGTCGACGCTGGTTACACAATTGTCCACATAAAACGATTTCTTGAGTTTGTCAATGGTTGTGCGGTGTTCTTCTGTTCTACTCTGTTGGAGTTCCTTTTCCAGGTGCAATTCAATCGTGGCACCCAACAAAAACGGACTGCTCGTGACTCCAAAAACGACTCTGCAGTGCCGATAAACATCAATTTTTGAAGGATCGTCTTCGTTCCACCACAGGAACCTGAGGACCTCTCGATCCTTCGGTGTTACACTGATCTGCAGAAAAGCTCGTTTTATGTCTGAAATGACTCCAATTCTTTTTTCGCGGAACCGCAGTAACATCTTGGGGATCAGTTCTATGAGATTCGGTCCAACTTCAAGACACTGATTCAGCGACAGTGAGTCCCGTGTTCTCGCTGAGGCATCAAAGACTGGTCTCAGACGTGTCGTGCTATTTTCTTTGACCACATGACGGTGTGGCAGGTAATAATTATGACCATCCACCTCCGTCGGAGGAACCTTTTCGACAATCCCGTCAGTCATCCACTCTTGAAAGACTCGACAATACTCTTCAAAAAGATTTTCGGCTTTCAATTTTCTCGTCGTAGTTTCAAGCCTCTTGATTGCCATCTCTTTGTTATCCGAGAGTGGGGGGTGATTCTCTTTCCATGGTAGGAGCACCTCGTAACGTCCCTCATCATTCATCTTAACAGTCTGTCGGAATCGCTGTTTCACCTGTTCCTGATGCGCTTCTTTAGACTTTGTTGCCACTGGATCGGTGATGCCTAAGACGTCGAGACTCCACAGCTCGGAAATGTTCGCACCCTGGGCGAACAAGGAAACTGCTAACAACGCCGAGTCCCTGTGAGATGATTTTCCTTGCGACACCTTACCCATTAAGGTCCAGCCAAGACGGGTTTCGACTGCCGTCGCACCACATTCGAGATTCTCGATTCTTCCTGTTAGCAACTTGCCTATGATGTCTGCGCCGATGAGAATCGAGATAGGTTCACCTTTCGATCCGATGTCCGTTAGCTGTATTCCCTTCTGCTTCAACTCTCGGACCCAAGGACCTTGTGTAATACCTGAGATGTTGTGACAGATCGTCTCTTGGTCCAATGCGACGAAATTGCAAGCGTACGAATCGTCCAGACTGCTGAGTCGTATGCAATAGCCCTTGTGCTCCTGGTTCTGAGATTTCGCTCCTCCAAACAAAATATGGATCATGCTTTGTCTACCGACTTCTTCGTAACCCAACTCCTCGGCGGTTTGACTTAGAACATATGAGCGGTGCGAGCCTGTGTCCAATATCGCTCGAACGATACGTTCTTCTTCCCGACCGCGTATCTTCACACGAAGTGTCTGTAAAAAGACCTCGGTACTAAGTGAGAGATTGGCGAGACTGCTCTCTAGACGATCCTTGACTGCTTCGTCTCCTGGATTTGGAAAGACCTCAGTATTGAATGAGAGATTGGCAAGACTACTCTCCTGTTGACTCTTGGCCGCTTCGTCTCCTGCTTTCTTCCCCGGCGGATTTTCTGTGAGGATTCCTCGACACATCAACAAAACGTGTTTCCTACCGCACCAGGCACATTTTCGATTATACTTGCAGAATCTTCTAGCGTGCCCCGTTCTTAGACAATTGAAGCAGGCATTTCTTTGTTTCACGATTTCTTGTCTTTCATCCAGAGACATTTTTCTCGCCTTCTCACACTGTGAGCTTTCATGATTTTCGCCACAGAAAATACACACCGCACTCTTTTCCTCTTTTGCGCTGAGGAGAGATGCCGCTGTTGGAGTTTCGTTGTTCCATTCACTCTTTGACTTCTTCTTATTTCCTTTATCCCTTGAAGATTGCTCGTTGCTTATACCGAAACCACTCACAGCCATCGCTATTCTCTCTTCACTGTCTACTTCTGCCTGTAAGAAAGCCATAAGATTGGTGAGACGGTCCTTGGGTGTAACCACAACCGGTACTGCATGAGTGGCGTCCCCTGGTTCTCTCGGTGCGAACTGGACGGCCGTACTTGTATGCCGCTGCCATGCTCGCAGCAATTCTTCGGGTAGAGACGATTCCACCAACGGATACAACATCGCAGCACACGTGTCTGTCGTCACTCCCAGCGATTCGAGCGATCTGATGTGGGTTTCCAATTTATCGTAGATCGTGGTCAACGAAACTTTTCCTTTGGGTGCCATCGCGTTCGTTAGAACCAATTTTAAAAGTTCACGGACATACACCTCGACTAAGAGCTCGTTCCTACCAAACCTATTTTTCAAACTGTTTATTACTTTGTCGTAATTGTCTGTAGTCGGCGGATAACTATTGACGAGCTCGCTCGCGCGGGAATCTGGCACCATTGCTTGCATTAAGTACTGGAATTTATCTTCTTTCGGCATCCTTGTATCCTCGTGAATGTTTTTAAACTGGCTCCAGAATTGTAACCACTCTCGTACATCACCTCCGAATTTCTTCAGCTCGATCTTTGGTAATTTGAAACCGCGTCGGTTTTCGTTTTGTCCGCCATCTTGTGGTGGGACGAACGGTGACGCTTGTCTTGGTGGTACGCCGGCTAGCTGTTGAGCCTCTACGAGATTCGTGACCTGTATCTTTGCCTGTTGATACCTGGCACGATAATCGTCTGCGAGAAGAATCTCCGCGTCCATGTCGGCGTCCGTAGAGTCGCCTTCGGCCATGAGATGGAGAATCTTCATATTGAAATCTTCGAGCTCAGTCGCTTTATCTTTCAGCACGGCGAACTGTACTTTGATATTCACCAGTTGGGCATCGTCCCTTTGGATCTCATTTTGGAGCGTGGTGCACTGTCGCGTGAACGCGGTACGCGTTGCTTTTCGCGCTTTCTTTACGTGGTCCATTGTTCTACACCAGCTTGACTATTGCTATTTACACCTCAAAACACGAACTCAAGTCCTGTCACGGTCGCCAGTATGTTACAGAATGGGTTTTGGGTGGGTGTTTTACAATAACGCACACTGTTTATCACTTATTTTTCTTTTATTCTTAGAGAGAAAGGAGGGAACGATAAAACGACGCGAGCGTCTAGTCGGCCATTTTTGTATGTACTACTAGTTAGTTCGTGATCGTAGTCGAAACTATAATCGATACTGGCTCAGCGTTCGTGCCTCGCCCTCGCGGTGGAATCAAAAACTAAACTTACATCAGACAGTGTCACCTCGCGTTTCGTTTAGCCCGTATTAACACGCCACCTCAGATGTTTGTTGGTGTCAATTAAACCGGTTTTTAGTTTTTTATTTTGTTCATTAATTTTTTTTCTTTCGGTTGTTACAGTTTTTTAGTATCTTCCTTTTTTGATAACGCCGTTGGGTCGACTATGTTTCATATATATTATACATAACCGAGGCTTTCGACGATACGATATTCATTACGCATCGAGTCGTCCTGTTATCAATCATACAATCATACATTTTTATTTTTTTTTTTACTTCCTGATTGATTTTTAGTTTTTCAAACTTTGGCGCATCGATGAAGGAACATTCGTCCCTTTTCTTGTCAGAAATTATGAAATATATCCAAAGTATTCGACCTCAGTTCGGTTATTCGACTATCCCTAACCTCTACGCTCGTGTCTGACATGCGCGCGCATGTGGTGGGCGGGGCGAGCGAGGCGCAGAGAGTGGGGCCCGCATTCCGTCGAGCAGGCTAGGTTCTACTGTAGTTTTGTTCAATTTCTGTCATTTTGGCTTCACAGAATGAAAAAAAAAACAGTCTAAATTGATCAAAACCTACAAATGTGACAATAAAAATATCTATCCGTCACTGAGTTTTATAAATCGTGGTTCTAATATCGATATCTGGTTTCTAAAACGCAGGTATACCACATCTATCGACTTGTTGTCACTTCTAGTGTAACGATAGTATCACGAGTTGTTTATTTCAATCGAATGCTACGTGTGCTGGCCTCGGGCGTCTATTCCTATTATTGTCTTCTATACACGTGACTGTTAGTTGATCAGGGATTCGCAACTGATGACAATTCGCAATTCACAATTTGCAGGATAGCTAAAAAAAAAATTATTCACGGTATGTAAGCGAGACGAGGTAAAAGTCGTACCATTGTTGCAGACCTCACGTAATCTTGATGTCTGTCTGTCTGTCTGTCTCTACTTCTTCGGACACGTAACTACGATTTGTAATTTACGTATCACGCGAGTCTGTTGACACGTACATCCTATATGCACCTGTGCTGCTCTTCCTCCTCGGCGCAATTTTTATTCATTCATTTTCTGGAATATTGCCAACGAAGAGAAACAATTTTTTTAGTAAGTGACGATTTAATGTTCTGCATATTAGGAGACTCTAATGACGAGGAACGATTTTAAAGCCTGTTAAAATGAACCGATCCAAAGATATACACGTGTAAAAATCACAGGACTTGATGTGATTCTTGAGACAATGACAAAATGAGTTTAAACGACTCCAATGGTGACCCTCCCTTACTTCGCTCTTGCTGAATAATTATAGTTTCTGGATTTCACAAAGAGTTAATCGATGGTCACGAATCAAAATCGTATATTTCAGCGAAGGTTACGAAATCGCTCGTAGCAGCAGCGGAAGTTGCGATAATATATTTAGGAATATGCGGTATTACATCCGGAAAACAGAAACGTTACGTAATTTATTTAGGTGAAGGTTGTCCCTGCAGATCGGTAGATTTCCTTGCTGATATTCGAACGTGTCTGTATAGTGAACTAATCGTTTCTCATGTCAAGTGTGTCTGGGTTATGTGGTACCTGCATCCCTATTTTGAGAAGACCTCGATCAGATTTTATGCTATCAATGCTACAGAGTCTAGAATCATCGAGTTTGTTTTCAAGTCCGCAGAGTTGTTGCGTCCGAACCGAATACCACCAAGCCGTTTGCCAATTAGTTACAGGTACTTAGAGCACAAATTTAGTCACTCGATAACCTTTTTTCTTCCATGTTCGGGTCACTCGTAGAGTTGTCCATCGCCAATGCAACAATGATCGATGCTGGATCTGAATAATCTCATATGACTCAATTGTAGGTATCTTTACATATATTTATACATGTTTATATGACCACGAATGGTCATATTATGCGTTTATGTACACTTTTGTATCATTAGATAGACTTTTTGGATCAGAAAAATTTTCTTGCACTGGCCGGGAATCGAACCCGGGTCTCCCGCGGGCTAGGCGGGGACCTAAGCCGCGAGACCACCATCCTCGCCCTCGAATATTTCTCGTGACAGACTTTATTAGTGCTCCTATGCAAATGGACGATAATTTTTTAAAGATTGTGTAAGTTTTTGATTATATAGAAACGATTTTTACCCTGAAAATGTTTATTCGTCAGCCCTGGGATTATTTTTACCACTTGAATTCAATTATTTCGGTACAAGAATGAATAATTTAAAGAGTATATTGAAGACAGTGGCGATAAATAAGTTGTTTTAATATTTGGCAACGCAGTAATTCGCGAGATGGGTTTTAAGACAGTGGAGCTTGCGGTTCGGGGTTGGAAAATTTTTCAGTGTAAACGTTTCTTTTTATTCTTCTTATTCCAGTGGGAATATAATTGGTAACGTAAACAGACGCGGTTCGCAACCTTGCTAACGAACGACATTGAATTTTATTGTTTGTCTTATTTAAAAGGAAGAAGAAGAAGATATATTCTCGAGTGTCTCTCTGGTTTCGTTCCGCTACGTCGATTATTCTTATTCCTCACAGTTTTCACAACCACTCGGCAATATTATATTGTTTTGGCTTACTTCAAAACTGATACATTTTTGGATAATAGGCCACGGCCGAAGTTCGTCGAATTCGCTATAATTCGACGACTTCGAACAGATGTAACCTACTGCGATCATGTTGAGAGGAAAATTCAATTAGTTATAAACAATTTTTGCCTGTCGTGTTGGCTTTTTTTCTCACCCGGAATATCGACGTCCAGATTTCTGTGTGACTAGCCAGAAAAGTCACCTACTTACGTCAGCTTAGTTCTACGAATATTTACAAAAATACATTTATATTACACGGAGAAACAGAAAAATTTGTCAACGGTTCACGATTAATTTGTCAACGGAGAGAAGGAAGGAGAAAAAAAGACTCACTCGTTCCTAGACTCGTTGGAGCATCTGTGATTCAAATCTAGTTTTTTTTATATCAAAAACACGGAAATTTGTTCAAATTCGAAGAATATTCATAAAACTATTTTGGGATGGAATTTTTATATCATTTTTTATTTTTTTATTTTCTAGGCGTTATTATAAATTTCGAAAAATCCTTCTCCACCGAAAAACGAAAACGTGTAATCTGTGACATAAATTGAAACTTTCATACTTGACACCGTGCCGTGTGATCACTTCTTTTTTTCTTTTTCTTCTTTTTTCAAAGATTTATTCACCGGCCAGATATTTACCGACTACTCTAACTCTTAGCTAAAAATAAAGGATTAAAAAACAAAAATGAAAAAAAGAAACAAAAGTAAATGTAAGCGACTCGCTTCTTCTTCACGTGTCGCGTTAATTTATTGCAGATAACAATTCTTCCATCCGGTTCTCGCGTATGGCCAGACGGTTTGACGCCGTTCGCTTACTGCGTGCTGTTGATGGGTAGAAAAAAAATTAAAAAATAACCATTTGAGAAAAAAAATATGCTGGATAAAAATTGTCATTTTTTTAAGAACAGACTCGACGGACTCGTCTTTTGAAATTTGAGATATAAAGATGATCCTTGACGTCGAATAGATCGATTTTCAAATCTTGTTTTGGGTTTGGTTCAAAACCCACGTCACCGAGGTCGAGTAAATATATTTTCAAATCCGTCGAGAATCTTGTATCCGTGACTTACTTGCACGTTTCAAGTGCGGTCGAGCTGAAAACCGTTCGGTAGTCCAGCGTCTAGACCAGACCCTAGAACATTTTTTTCTAAAGTGTCCCACTCACCGATTATAACTCATATATGGAGCGACTGACTCAGGCGGGGGAAAATCCTAGATTCTTTTTTTCCCTTTCCTGCTTCCTGTGAGAACTCAAAAGTCTCATTGTGCATCTCGAGACCAGGATTGACCCTCGAGTCTAGGGCCCAGATTTGGTCAAGTTGATTCATGAAATTTTCCAAGAAATTCAAGATGGCCCGAAATAATGAAGGTCCACTTTCTGTCTGCTCTTTTCAATCACATCATTGAAAAATTTTATTCTCCTTCGTTCTGAATTCGATGATGATTTATTGGCCCAGTTAATGACCGCTCTGATTTTTTCCAGATCTCAAAATTGAAAATTGAAATTCAATTTGAAAGCATCGACAATAAAATTAGCGAATAAGAAAATCGTGAACTTTTCCAAGAAATTCAAGATGGCCCAGAATAATGAAGATCGACTTTCTTTCTGCTCTTTTCAATCACATCTGGGCTCCATATTTGAAAATTTTATTCTCCTTCGTTCTAGATGCGATGATGATTTATTGGCCCAGTTAATGACTGCTCTGATTCTGTCCTGATCTTAAAATTGAAAATTGAAGTTCAATTTGAAAGTATTGACAGTAAGATTAGTCCGAGATAGATATTCTAGTCGGTTTAAAGTAAGGCGTGTACAAGTCGAGTTTGGAGGCTGAGAAATCTCTCCGAGTCAGGTTATAGCGTGGTTTCGTGTTTATTTAAAGCGGTGTGACATTGAACGTGATGAGAAAAAAACCAAAAACCAAAAAACCAACGCAGGGGGTTTAAATATACTGGGAGGACAAGACGAGACGTGTCTGTCTCTGCGACGATGACCGAATGACTAATTTTCACGTCCGTGTATTGATGAATTATTGCAGTGTTATAAATTAATGATAACACGACGTACTTACATCCTGTTTAAAACATTGTGTACAATTTCTGTTTCTAATAATTGAAAATTTAACGCCACGTTCCGTCAGGAGAAATTTCACACGAGCAATTAGCAATTTTGAAGGTCTTCGACGACGCTTTCCATACACCTTAATCCATGACTTGAATATACTTGGAAATAATTTTAGTCACAAGCTAGAAACCGTGGCTAATATATTTCATTTTTTTTACTGCATAAAAAGCATGTGTAATACCACATTGCATAATGATTTGTGTAAGAGTCGGTGTTGCAGCACAGTCGCGAGTTGAAACGGTTTTCAAAATTGTATAAATAATACATCGTCCTTGTTTAAAAATGACTCCATTTTAAAATTGAAACGTCTAGTAGCTAAATATACTCGCTATATCTGCCTTCAACCCTCCTGGCAAAAGTTATTCTTCGCTCGGTCGAAAATTGGGCAAAGTACCAAATCACCCAACACGTTTCTCCTCCTGGACGGACTAGGAGTAGGAGAATAAGAATAAACCCGCGAGTTTGATTAATCGAAAGGCTCCAAGATTCTATGAAATAAACCTTCTATGGATTGGACAATGTCCAAGGAAACGCACGCCGTGCATCTTCTTCTCCTTCTTCATCTTCCACATCCAACTTATCTCCGGGAACCAAAACAAAAAGGTCTTTGACACATCTGTTGGTACCGCGCCAATTCGACGAGCCACTACTGTACGGAGTTGAAACCATCCCCAAACCAACAAACTTGCATACTTAAAGTCGAATTTCGACCAATCCCAGCGAATCTTCAAAGATTTCGTAATACATCAGACCGCGAATCATATTCAGCAATGGACATGCTCGAAAAATGTACAGGACCTTCATAGACAAGCGTCACGAGTGACAAAAAAACCGACTTCAAAACCAAACTACTTAACCGATTTTGATGAAATTTATATGGGACCAATCTGAAAGTATACCCTTTCGAATAAAAAAAGAATTTTCCAAATCGGTTGATAAATGACGGAGTTATGAGGTAACAAACATAAGAAAATAAAATAAAAAAAAATACAACCGAATTGAGAACCTCCTCCTTTTTTGAAGTCGGTTAAAAACTGATTAGGAGCACCCTTAATTCAAGATGGCGGCTTAACCGTCAGAGAATCAGGTCTGGAATTTTAGAAGCGTTGATAGTTGACGGTTACACATATTGTCCAATTATTTCGGCTACTTTTCATTCTGCTCGACTGTCTTTGAAGTATGTATTGGAATTTGAGGAAAACCCGTTGTGCCCGATCCAAAAGACATTTCTTAGATAGGTGTGATAAGTTCCGGGTTTTTTCAAGTTAGTCTCTCTTTATCTGGTAGAGCTAATGTCTTGAAAACTTCCGATGATCCATTAGGTGAGGTTTCTTTAAGACAATTTCATGAGAAACAAAATATATATAAAATATTGTTAAATTTTCAAATCTGTGAAAAAATGATTGATAAAAAATTGTTGTACATTTGCAAGAAGATACTGGGATCACTGTCTCTTTCTCTCGGTCTTCTGTATCGAAAAAAAAAGAAGAAGATAAAAAGAAACACCCACACAAACTCAACCAGACATATCGTCGTGCGGTCGGCTTTACTTTTCTACTCCCACCACAAAATTTCCGAGTCCGGCTGGTTTTCTCCCACCACTAAGAGTTGTCGGTTTCACATAGTCCTCATTTACGCTCGCCTCAACCTGGCGATCGCTAGTTCGAAGCAAACCACCGAAGCGTGAACACCTTTTGTCGTTCTTCTTCTTCAGAGAAAAAAAACAACAACAACAAATAACATTTTTGTTGCTGTTGTTTCAACCGAGTTTGGATGATCATGAACAATAAAAATTACACGGAAACGTCATGATTTGTGTCAGTGTTGTCAAAGACTGTTGAATACCGCACTCAATACAACGTGACTCATCACGTGGAAAAGTTTTGATAAGAAAAACCAGATAACTATGTCACATTGATCTTTCGTTTGGCTACGTTAATGACAGTGTTACTTCATACCTGATAAAATCTGTGAATGGTAGAAGATCGTTTGTTCAAATATTACAACCAGGACACGATGCTAGACAAATGTGTCAATTTTAAACTGACCCAATCGCAGTAAAAGAGACTGAAAACCGTGTGGTTCGTACGTTGAAATACACGGACGAATGTGCCGAAGGTGTCAAGGAGCAACAATGCGAGGTAATTTGAAAAGAAAAACAAGCAAATCGAATCATGATCGTATCGTGTGACTCCGATATCTCGGTATCGTTTGTCCAAACGAACATACCATATCTGGCTATGTAATATCATCCTCAGTCCAGCCTTGCTACTCGATAGTAAACGTAGGATGAGACCTCTCCGCCTCCTACTCGATAGTTTATAAGATCATATTGAATGTGCGGTTAATATCGGAGTTATGCAACCTCACCTTGATCCGACACACCTCAAGGATTAATACCTCGTCTTTCGCCTGGCTTCTCTCCGACTCCTGAATCCCTCGCATGTTCACAATCTCTTCGAAATATCAGAGATAGCTGCTTGTCCTTATCCGAATCTTATCCGATGATGATAAGATGCTAGATTTGTCGTCTATATTTAAACCGTTCATAAATCAAGCGGATAATCGAACGGCACTATGAATAGTAACCAATTGACCCAGTTGAACCCAACATCAAGGCTTTCATATAAATACTGTATCATGTACTTGAACGTCTTTGGGCAATAAATAACAGATCAAAGAGAGACTCGAATGTTCTCCTAAATTTTGCGAAGAAACTGTTCTTCTGGGAAAGGATTAGAGTTTTTTTTTCATCTCAGGCGTCTGGTACTTAATGCTTCCCTCTGACGTCGGTGCTAATTGATTCGTCGAGCCGTCGCGGGGTCTAGGAAGTTGTTGCACCGTTGTACCTGAGACCTAATTAGAATGTTGAGAAAGCAGAGTTAATGGCTCTCTTCTTATATCGGTGGTTAATAAGTTACATTGGCTGAGGGTATGAAGCGGATTGACAACCGAGTTGATACGATTACACCGATAAAGGATGAAGATTATCGATGTTACGGTGCTAATTACGTAATTTATTGATTCATCACGAATATCAATCCGTTATTCGAGTTCGATCACGAATAGCGAGAATTCATCTCCTTTATATTCGCCCACCAAGATCATAGATCAAGATCTGGATCACGAGATCTGGGTCGGAGCCTGGGTCTCGCGTTGCGCAAGACAAAAGATCTGCCTTGTTGTCTAGTCGCGGATCACATCCGTAATCGGATATGACGAGGATATAGCTCTGTTTATCGTACTATTATACTACTCGACGATGGGAACCCGAACATTGTCCCATGTCTATTCTCTATCTTTTGCCCGGTCTAATTTTTCTTTCTTCCTTCTTTTTGTTTCAGATTACCAGTTTCCGATCGAGGTTTCTGGAGTAGCCAAGGACCACCCTTTTCTCGATGTCGACTCACTTCAGAGTCTGTACAGAAGATTGCACGCGCTTAACCGATGCGCTAATATGAAACTCGACACTCACCACTCGCACCATCATCATCATCACCATACGACAAGCCACAGCAAACCGGTGAGTTGATATTTCACATTTCATCTAGATTTTGACCGTCCGGTGATCTGCATTATTCGTTACTTTACTTTATCCTTCGAGGTTGTAACGCGATTAAAGAGAAAGGGCGAGAGTTTGGTAAAAGCGAGTCTGCCCGATGATGGGGAGCATGGTAACAGTGCATTAAATTTCCGAAACTGGAGGCTATAACGCACGCAGTTTCTCCGTTCACGATCGTTCGTAATTATCGAGGGTCTTTACGATACACCAAGTCCGCGAAAAATTCGTGGAAGGAAAGAAGAAATGTTAATTCGGTGATCGTCGAGTCGACAAATGTGCAAAATTCGTCCATTCGATAACTAATTTCTGGCTATTCCTATCATACATGTGTGATACTCGGCTCAATTACTTGGGAAGAATTGAGAAATGATCAACCAAGTACCCAAGTCCACAATAACATTGACGAGTCATCGACTCTGTGAACATTCGCTGTCCTTTGACTCGCGCAGATTTACCTATCCTACTTCTATAAGAACTTGGACGAGTAAAAAAAATTCCGGAAACTCGCCAAGTACATATGAACATCAAAAATTCGCCAAGTACTACATAAAAATTCCGAAAATTCGCCAAGTAGATCAAAATGCCGGAAGTTCGCCAAGTACATAAACAATCGCCAAGTACCTTGTACCAATATCAAAAGTGTTCGCCAAGTACATGAAAACGCCGAAAATTCACGATGTATATAAAAATATAGCGGAAATTCGCCAAGTAGATCAAAATGCCGGAAGTTCGCCAAGTACATAAACAATCGCCAAGTACCTTGTACCAATATCAAAAGTGTTCGCCAAGTACATGAAAACGCCGAAAATTCACGATGTATATAAAAATATAGCGGAAATTCGCCAAGTAGATCAAAATGCCGGAAGTTCGCCAAGTACATAAAGAATCGCCAAGTACCTTGTACCAGTGTCAAAAGTGTTCGCCAAGTACATGAAAACGCCAAAAATTCACCATGTAGATAAAAATATAGCGGAAATTCGCCAAGTACGTGTCAAATGTCTGAATTAGGCCAAGTATACGGGTCGTATAGGTTCGTGTTTGGGAATTGGTGACCGTTGAGGACAGCAGAGGCATCGGGGCGCTTAGGTGACCGCAAACTTCTAGGAATTTAGGATAATCTCGTATATTCGTACATTTAGAGTTCCTTAAAAGTTTGTTTTTTCCATAGAGGAAGAGAACCTTCACCCGGTGGCTCCCTTCCCTTCGTTTTTACGAGTAGGTAGTCGAAGTTTTGTACTCTGCGCGGTTGGTGGTTTCGACGTGCCTCTGAACAGTGAACAGTGAACAGTGAGCAGTCGAAGTCGAAGTCGAAGTCTGACTTGGTATGCAATCGGGGTAAAGGGTCTTATGACACGTTTGAAAACATGGTCATTGTTATGCACGGGTGAAAGCAGCACTGCAATGGTGACTACGTCTGCTGCTTGTCTTGGGCTATTCTTATGACTCGGATCCCGTAGAGGTCTTCTCATAGAATACCAATCAAACCGTCACCGACACACGGCGTGATCGGGGTAGCGGAGGGTTGATTAGGTCCGTTTCCCCATTCGAAAGTTCTCGAATACGCCTCTGGCTGACTTCTCTAATCGTCGAATTTCTTCTCTTATTCAACGCTCTGTGGTCGAAAAAGGTGAGACTAAAATGAACTTTTCACATCACACGCCATGTTTTTGATCGATGGTCTCATTTCATTCACTTTCTCACCATGTATATACGCTCTGCGTATAGCTTCGGGCTAATTATTACATGTGATCATAAATGATTCCTCATTCAATCGGTTATATCCCAATGTGAGCCTCCTTCCGCCAACTTTCATGCCCGTAAATGGTCTACGTGTATTTTCGACCGCAAGCTCGTAAAGCACGTATTTTTCTATCACGTACGTATAAATCGAATGCCGGAACTTGAGGATACGTTCATCTATCAGTTTCTACATTTTATTTTTTTCTGTTTCTTTTTGCGAGATTCTCTTTCCACCGTTGTTCCTCTTTCGGGATTCCTCGCGCCGTATCGGGACAAGAGAAATGTAAGGCTGAGGTTTACTTTTTTTTTGTCTTTAAACCCATTCGTCACGCGCCGGCATCGGCTCTTTTGCGTCAAACCTCGTAATTACGCATCTTGAGACGCACGTAAAACTCCGAACAGGTTGAAGTCCCGTGTGACAGGAGCGGCAGACAGCGCGGCTCGGTATGCCGCAGCACCTGTATTTACGCCGACTCAAGGCGCGCTTACGACTTGGATAAAATTCGACTTTTTATCGTCCTTTTAAAGCGCGACGACGACTTTGATTCATCGTCGTATCAAAAGCCGGGAGAAATTGGACGATAATCGGTCTTCGATCTATCGATTCGAGATCTTTAAATTCGCTTGGTCGATCTCGCGATCGTTTCGAGTCGTGACAGCGCGCTAGACGAAGGTCTGTCTCAGGTCAACAGGTTCCCTACTTGTGAGGTAAAGAAGAAACAAAAAGTTGGCTAATATTGTAAGCAGAAATACCGGTATCCCGGAATGTTGAAACAGTAGTTTTTTTCGCCACTGGATACATGTTCGAATGGATCAGAATCCATTCCACTTAACCCTTTAGCCGCGTGGCTGTCGATTGAGACGAATCGGTATTACCTTTTCGACTATATCTCGCCGCCCGTTGACTCTAGAGAAAAATTGACCGTAACCGATTTTTGAGGTCGTTCAATTCTCTACAAAAACGATGACCACCTTTTTTCGCGTGGGATCAACCGTTAAGGAGATACAGGCCCGCGAAGTACCGTTTTTTTAAACTCTTGCTGTTCCCTCTGTGCGGCTGCAGCGTAAGAAAAATCTGATTACGAATATAACCGATAAATCAGTTCGAGAACGGTCGATTCTCCGGCGTCGTAGCCGGTTTTAAAATTACTCGTTGTCGTTAACGATCTCGCGAGTCTCGTGAGATTTCTCGATTTCGAATCCTCGGTTTTATTTCTCTCTTCTTTTTCTGATTCGTTTTAATTAGAACCTGTGCCAAGCAGTCTGGCGAGTCCGGTATTCAATATCTCGTCATCGTCTCGTCGGTAGCCACAACCGAGGTAGTTACTCGAACTCGCATTGCATTACGGACCTCGGTTATTTATTTCTTTCGTCGATATCGCATACCAGCAAACGAGAAAACCGAGTAAATGGGAATAATGAAATTTCCTAGATCTCTCAAGTTTCACATTGCGATCTCGCTACGATACCCAGTCGAATAAAATAACCCGATAATAATTTATTGATCAATCGATCGGAATTCAAAAACTCTTCGGTATAGGTAGACCGAACGTATATTATAGTCTCGCTAGACTCTTAGTCGAGAACTCAGACCACTCGGTGAATCTGTATAACGGTACACGTTAGAACTGCAGCATTTGCAAGTAGAGTAATCTCATTCCGTTGCTAATAAGTGCCTCTTATCGTGTCGTCTGGATCTCTTCGAATCCCCAACACTTCCCGTTGCTTGT
Organism: Euura lappo; assembly: GCA_018257835.1. Lineage (NCBI taxonomy): Eukaryota > Metazoa > Arthropoda > Insecta > Hymenoptera > Tenthredinidae > Euura > Euura lappo. The sequence goes on from JAEUYN010001673.1 coordinate 209,160, forward strand.
GTATTGCCATACCTCGGCTTGCCCCGCCTCCCGGAGTATGCCACGACGGAATCGAATCCGCGTACCACATATAGATTACGTCACGAGACTCTAACGAGCCGAGGAGAGTCTGTCTCTCTCTCTCTTTCTTTCTTCTTTCCCTCTTCACAAAACACATATTATAATACCGTGTGGGTCGTCACGGCTAAAAGGTCTCCGACGAAGGAACAGCTGAAGTTGCCTGACCCGCATATTGACGGTTGCGACCGCGAAGAAGCTTGCAGCTTGGCTTGGCTCGGTTCGAGTTCGTTGGATGATCAATCCCGAAAATAGTTCGAATAGATGTGTGTGTAGCTTGCTGAGAATAGATACAGTTCAAAGGCCGCGTTGGTCCCGATGAAAAAGTCTGTGGAAGAGGAAGAAAAAATAGGTGCTTTTTCTCCCAGTCTGTGTATACGAGTCTGAGAGCCGTTAAATTTGGAGACACGAACCACTTAACTGTGTGACTTGAGTTAATACCGATCAAAGAAAGTATACGAGTCTATAAAACGGACTTTTCTTTCACAAACATCCTACAGTGCTTTGGAAGAGGCTCAAGGCGTGGAGCACTCGGCACAATTGAACGCAGTGACAAATCCCAATTATATCCTGCACCCAGCCCTGATCTATATACGATATAAACTTTTTAATGCTCTGTTTGTTGGAGTTGAACGAACGAACGAACGAACGAACGAACGGATGTGACGACGCGGATATCTGTACTCTTTTGTTGTTCGATATGGTGGTACTACATACGCTGCTTCGTTGGGTAACAAAATTTTGGCGCCCAACTTGGGGGCCTCGTTTTCTACAATTAAATCGATTGAACGAAACATAAAAACGTTGCGTTGTAGACATGAAAGGAAAATCTGCAAGGCAGGTGATTATGAAATGAGAGACAAGCCCGCGGACTTTGATCTGACCTGGAAATAAAGATATTCCGTAACGAAAAGGGGTTACCTATGACGTAGATCGGTTCTTTTTCGGGATATATTTTCGAAACCTCGCGAACGTCAACCGAAACTACCACCCGGGGTTTTGCTGCGTTAAGTAATCGGTGTTGCCGAACGTGATAATTTTAAAGTCACCATATATTATTAGAACAGTGGCGTTCTATTTGTGCACCGAAAACCGGTGCACCCACCTCGTCTCGATTCCGTCATCTCGCACGCTGTTCTTTAATGGATTTTCATACCCGGAGACGAAAGAGACGCGGCTCATTGCCACCGATGCAGTTTCCGCACCCGGAGCCTATATTTATGCGCCCCACTTCGATGATTAACCCCCCCCCCCGCCACCTTCTCTCCCTTCCGATTCTATTGTTAAAATCTTTGTTCCAGGGTGGCGAAGACTCTGACGAGGATAATCAGTGCGCTTTGAGCGAGAATTGGACATTCGAAAAGAAGACCAGGAGGTGGTCAAGGGTTGTTGATGTGACGCAAGCCAACGGCGAGAAGCTTCAGGCCATCGCTGACGGGGCGAGACCCGACGACGAGGACGATTCCATCGAGGATCGACTGGAGGCCGAGGAGGCTGACGACACGATGCTGGACAGTCCCAAGTACGCCAGTCTACCCCACGGGGCATTGCCGGAGGATTTGAGCCCGAGATTCCGAAGGACCGGATCGGAAAGACTGAAGGACAGCGCCAAGGCCTTTTTGAGGAGAGTCGAATCCCTCAAGTCGAGACGGAGGAAGCGGCAGAATCGCGAGGGCGTCGTCATCAGCGGGCCCCAGGTCCTCGATGTCCTCACCATGCAGAAGAAGATGAAGGACCTGAACTGCGTCGACGTATCACCGACGGGACAGGCGCCGATGTCGTTCAACGATCTCCACCTTCCTCCGTCGCCGCTCACTCTGCCCTCTTCACCTCTCCATCCCCCGGGGTCGCCGTTGGCCAACAACCAGAGTCCCTTCGCCGACGATTCTTCGAGTTATTGTTCGGACGGATCTCAGGGCGGTGGACCAGTCCCTACGCCGACCAGAACGAAGATGAACAGACCACGTCGTTTCCTCAACCGAGCTGGACGTGAGGATCAAGGCACCCTGAGTGACTCGGAGTGTCAGCCGATGTCGTGGAGGCACAGGTACTTCAAGGACGCCAACAGTAACCATGCGAAGGGGTTCGAGTACGTGAACGCGACGCAGCAAAGTATCGGAAAGGAAGCGACGAAACCGATCCCCATCACGAGTAGAGGAGGGAGTTTGAATCTGGGAAAAGAGTCGCAGAGGTACAGAGACAAGTTCAATCAGAGCCAGCAGGAGAACAGGTCGAAGGACCAGGAGAAGACCAAGAGGGACGAAAGACTTTACAAGAGCTTCAGGAGAGGGAGGGAAGACCTGTACAGTGAAGAGACTCCACTGACCGCTAAGGACGTTACGATCTACAGGGAAAAGTCGAGGTCCAGGAGTTCCGAGCTGGCCGGGAGCCAGGAGAGCAGCTCTACCGTTGCGAGCAGAGATTCCGACCAGGAAGAAGAGTCCCCGAGGCAAAAAGGGACCGTTGTGAGGTGGCACAGCTTCCAGAGGGGCTCTCTGTACCCGGAACAGTCAGACCCCCTCTGCCCCAGAGCCATGGCCTCGATGTCGTGCGGGCAGTTGCTGGTGCTGAGAAAATTGGCCCTGCTCAAGCTCACCGCGTGCATGGAGAAGTACTGTCCGACCCACAGGACCGGGTGGAACTGGGAACTCCCGAAGTTCATAAGGAAGATCAAGACACCCGATTACAAGGACAAAACGGTATTCGGAGTTCCGCTCCTGCTGTCCCTTCAGAGGACCGGACAGGCCCTGCCGAAGTGCATCCAAGTAGCCCTGAGGTGGCTCAGAGCCAACGCTCTCGACCAGACTGGGATATTCAGGAAGAGTGGACTGAGGTCCAGGATCCAGACGCTCAAAGTGATGACAGAGACCCAGGGAGACAATATCAACTTCGACGGTCAACAGGCCTTCGACGTTGCTGACCTGGTGAAGCAATACTTCAGGGAGCTGCCGGAATCTTTGCTGACGAACAAGCTGTCGGAGACATTCATCGCCATATTCCAACGTGAGTTCAGAAGCTCCATTGAGTCGAGTAGGAGCGACGATGTAACAGGTTTTTTCTTCATGTTTCAGACGTACCGGCGGAAATTAGACCCGACGCTGTTCAATGCGTGCTGCTACTCCTGCCCGACGAGCATCGCGAAGCTCTCGAAGCCCTTCTTGACTTTTTGAACCATGTCGCTAGCAATTCACCCTACAACCAAATGACCGCCTCAAACTTAGCCGTGTGTCTAGCCCCGAGTCTCTTCCACTTCAATCACACTTCCACAAGCGTTTCAAACAGATCAAACAGCGTATCTCCGAGGAGAAGAAAAACTGTTGGGATACCAGACCAGAGGGAATTGTCGGAGAACAAAGCTGCAAACGAGTGTCTTTTGTATCTGATAAAAACTCATCGTGAACTATTCATGGTGAGTATCGAGGTCCTTATTCTTCGTAAGCCTGATCCGGAAGCCTCATCTAATTATATCCCATATCGTTCTCAGGTTTCTTCGGACATGTTGACGCAATGCCACTTCAACTACATGGAAGAGAGTGTACCGGTCGGATTGGAAGAACTCGGTTCAGAACTGAAACAAGACTGGAGAGGCTATCTGTACGCTTGCACATCGGCGCTGTTGAAAGAGGCTCGTGAAAAGTGAGTCTACAACCTCACTGACCCAATACCGTCTCAAAGTTTCGGACCACTAACATTCAATTTTCTTTCTTTGATCAACAGAAGTCGAGGATGGGTCAGCATCAACAATCCGGCTGATCCAGCCGTCGATGTTGCCTACAAAAAAGTCGGAGACGGACACCCCCTCAGACTATGGAGGACTTCGACCGAGGTGGAAGCTCCGCCGAACGAGCTACTCCACCGTGTGCTCAGGGAGAGACACATATGGGATCCTCAACTGCTGAAATACAGACTGGTCAACAAGCTGGATCCAAATGTCGAGGTGTTCCAGTACGCGACTGGCAACATGAGCCCATTGCCAGCCAGAGACTACTGCGTCTTGAGGTGAGACGATACTCTGATCCCATTTGTCACGATCGGTGAACGAAATCCATCAGGATGCTAATGTCGATGTTGCTGTTTCAGATCCTGGCGAAGCGACCTTCCCAAAGGTGCTTGCGTGATAGTAGAAACCTCCGTTGAACATCCAGACGCTCCTGTGATGCTTGGCGGTACTCGGGGTATAGTTTTGGCCTCTCGGTACCTCATTGAGCCCTGCGGTAGCGGAAAATCAAGGATCATGCATCTATCCAGAGTGGATACAAAGTGAGTATCATTGAAAATGATGGGGAGAATAGAGAGAAAGTCATTTTTAGTGGGAATACATTCTGATGTTCCGCATTTTTCTTTCTCCAGAGGCCGCACACCGGACTGGTACAACAAAAGCTACGGTCACATAAGCGCTCTGCATTTGAGTAAGATACGCAACTCGTTTAAGCACACTGCCGACGGTCCTGAGAGTAAAGTCTGAGGGAAGGCTACCGTGCGACGTTATTTGTTGCACGGAAATGAAGAGGATCAACACAGGGAGCGAAGAGCTATGATGGATCTGAGAAAAGTCGCACCAGCCATTGACGAGGAGTAGTGCAGTCGAGCTGGTAGACTGGCGGCGCGAACATGAGGCGAAATTCTGCCAAATCAGTCCCGTTGCGGATTTTTTATGCGACGTAACAGTAAATAAGGATGCACCGACACTGAAAGAGTGCAAATAATAGTCGAACGATGTGGGTTTCTTCATTGTCGTGACTATAAAGCATTACGAGAATGAAAAGGAGAAAGAAAAATAAAGTGGATAATTTGAAGTTGCACTGAGTGATAAAGAGAGGAGATAATAATAATATTAATAATCAGGAAAGTGTTTATCAAATTGTCCAGATGAAAGATTTGACGACTTTTAAATGTTACAAGTAAATATATATATTATATATTTGAAGAAAAATTATATAAAATAATGTTACTATAGGTTTATAACATAAAAAAAGAAAGATTTATATATAATTAGAATATGTGAAGAGTTTTTTTATATTATAGGTATATAATATATCTTATATTATATCATACTTTGGACCAAATGCGTTTTTTTTTTTTTTTAACCGTAATAATGATTATCGCGATATAAGAAACAAAAGAATGAAAAATAAGAATAATATCATTAGGCATGGAAAACAGAGACAAATAAACACACACAGATATTATTATACGGGATTTTAATGATAAGGAAAAGCTATTATAATTATAATATTGTATAATTGAACCGTTAGACGTTATAAGGAATGTACCTCATATTTTATAAACGATATATTCGATGTATGTAAACTCTATTCATAGTAAATAGTACTTTGAAAGTGTTAGAAAGATAATGAAAAATCGTGATTAACATGACTAATAATTATAAGACAAAGAGATGAGGTATAAGAATTAGCTTGAAAAACAAGAAATTATTCACATTTGGAGGAGACTAGAATCTGTGGCTAGTCTTTTTAAAATTCATTAGACATAATAAATAGGTGTACAAAAACAAACAAAACAAAAAAAAATCAAACATTGTTCTGGTACTGAATACCATAAGATTTATAGACACGATGTGCCTGATTGATGATTGATTTTCGATTGTATGGTGAATGAAATTCACTTTTATCAACATTCGAGATGATCGTTTAAATTAAATGGGCCACGTTGTACCGATTGCAAGGTAAACCCGAGTAGAATACCCGCGCATAATACATAGTATTTGAATATACACATTTAAATGAATGTTTTTTAACATAAAGCTAGTCACTTACATTAGTTGAAGAAAATTAGGGTATTACGTTAGTCTTAAGTATGTAATAATAATTATGACAAAAAGAAAAAATGCAACTATAACAACAACAAAAAATACACACAGAGAAGATTTGTATAGATTTTTATTCCATATATCATATAATAGTTTAATGAATAAACAATTCTTATTAATTAATGTTAATGTGAAATATTATAAAAAATATATTACATATTATATACGATATTTTTGTGTCTACACGCCAGTAATATAAAGAAAAAAGAAGAAAAATATATCTATCTATATCTATATACATATACATATATATATATCTTCCGGTTTATCATTGATATATTGTCTCTTTATCGATAGGATTCATTGTCTTGTTAGGTTGTAAATATGTATATTTATATATTATGACGAATATACGTCTATTATTCATTGAACAATGATTGACATCTATCTTATTTACTTTATCAACGTTCGATTATCCTTTTTCCATCCGTTATACATAATTAAAACGCGTCTATTACACTTCCAAGAATCATAACACCTACTATACACAGGAATCACATAGTTCCTGGTAATCATTCAACTAATATGGATCAATATTTCGGTACGGTAATGAAACAGCAGTAGCCAAAACAGGATTTGTCGATTTCAAACTCTCCGTTACGCGGCAAGCAGTCGCGTTGCGCCATCTCTGAACACATCCGAGAAACTGTAAAGTACTACAAGTCACATCGGTTACATATCATCAGGCGCTAAAATAACGCGGGTTTCTCCTGATAGCAGGCAACCGTACTTACACCCTATGTCTTGGACATGGCATCAGACGGTTTGGACATGGGATGTAAGCACGGTTTCCTGCTGTCAGGCGGAAACACGCGCTAGTGGCCTTCGAAATCTAAGTTCTAGTCATAAAATTTGCTCATGTTCCATTTTATGTCCTATGTTCATGTTTTTAGTTGCGTTTTCACAATTCGACCCCAATCCGAGGCGTTCTAGGAATTTGATGATCCACCGAAGAGGACAAATGTGTTCCAGAATACGACTACTGCCTCTGATTTGGCGTCAGTATGCCATTGAAACATTTAACATACCGTGAGTTTCTCGCTATGCGGGCCACTCGGTGCGCCTGTATGGGACGTACGTACGGTTGCCTGCTTCAGGCGCACCGAGTGGCCCGCATAGCGAGAAACTCACAGTATACCGTGAGTAAACTAGAAGAGGAACCATGAAGTTGGCCACGAAACCAATACAACCAATCAGGGATCTCGTAGCCCTCGTAGCCTATGAAACAATTGGTGATTGCCAATCACGAATACGCATGCGCACTGGATAATGGATATCGAGTAGAAATTCACCCTATATATGAATTTCTGTAAACCCTTCGCACAAATGTCAGATTCAAAAACCTTCAACACCGCAACTTCATTTTCATTCTTCTCGGAAGCGATTGAATGCTCCTAGAGGTCAATTCAATGACGCGGAATCGATATCTGCCGTAATTTTCGTTATGTGAGGTTAGATTAAGTTGTGCGTTTTGTTATTCTAGGTTAGGAATCGAAAACGTATCACGTCACAGTCGTCGCGATAAAAATGAATATTCTGCCAAAGAAAAGGTAAACAATGATAAATTTATGTTATACGGTATATAAATGACCTACAGTAGAAACAATCAAATCCGATTCAATCGAAGTAATATTGTAGGAATAAAAAAAAACTTGAAGTCATATTCGCATTTCCTCGAAATCGATGCTCGTGAAAATTTCCTTTTTGCTTCCACCTAAAATTCAATGATTAATCATTACTACACGATAATATAAATCTAGATGGCACGTTCGCACCAAGGACAATATCGCAAGGGTACGTCGGGACGAAGCCAAGGCTGCGGAGGAAGAAAAGGCGACGAAAGCCAGAGCACAAAAAGCGGTGAGAAATTCCAGAGCCGATACTTTATCCTCTGTATTTAAAACCAACAACATGAATCAATGAGAGAATTTTCTGCTCAGGAAACCGAGGCGAGAACAAATCTCCTGCGAGACCAGGCTAGGCAGAAGTACGACGGACGGGAGGTATCGGAAGACGGAGAGAAATCGACGTCGGAAGCCCCTTTGGAACACATAAATTTCTTTGCAGACGTCGAAGACGGGAAAAGGGATTACAGCAAACCCAATGCTGATCATGAATCGGAGAAGAAAGAGGAACAGGAAAAGTATGAGAAACAGATCGGGTACTTGACCTACCTGGGACAGGATACGAACGAGGCGACGGGAAACAAGAGCTGGTACAACGAATTGCCGGAGAGAATAGCAGAGCCTGACAAGAAGGAGGAAGCTGCGATGAAAGTGAAGATTCTGAACGATCCTCTGAACGATATGAGGAAGTATCTGAAAATAATGGGGTCCGGTTCGTCTCGGGTCGATAGAAACGCCAAGTTGGATGTAAAACGGAGCGAATCTGTTAAGAGAAAGCGAGAGGCTAGCGATTCAGAGTCCTGCGATAGTAAGGGTCGCAAGAAGCGTAAGAAGGAGAAGAAAAAGAAGTCGAAAAAGCACAAGAGAATAAAGATTGAAGATTCTTTGTCTACTCCGAGCTTAGATTTACAGAAGTTGAGAGCGGAGAGATTGAGACGCGAAAACGCTGAGAAATTGAAGACTAAGAATTTGCTAGCCAAGTTGAACGGAGAGCCAATCGAACCGGAAGTAAAGGAAGCCCCGAGGCCTGTTGTCCAACAGAAATATAACTCGCAGTTCAACCCGGAAATCGCTAGACAAAATGCTGAAAGAACACGCAGAAGATGAAACGATTTCATATCATAAACGAGTTATTTTACTGTTTGTTTATTTCTAATATTCACAAATAATTCAAATAAACTTGATCGTTGCGTCTATTTTGTAGAAATGGGCGACGACGCACAAAAAAAAAAAAAAAAAACAGGTAGTCGATGTCTTTCACCTAGGCTCGTATTCATGGTCGGATCTTTTCCTCGAGACCTCACTATGAACACCAGCCTGAGTCCAGATTTACAAACAAGCGCATTACAAGCGTCTGAACACACAAGTTTACATTCCGAATCGCTTCTGTTTGAGCGAAGGTGGTAATTTTTCCGTTAGCGTAGTCGGGTTCACTTCGACTGCGACCATCTCGTCACCAGCCAGCCACTCTAGGTGTACCAGATTCTGAAAAAGATCATTCAAAAGCCTTGGTTAACACTTTCAATATTGCGCATACAGGGTGAATTCCCAGCAATGGAACAGTTTGAAGTTGGCTAAAATCGAAAAACAAGCTTTCAGACAGTTCAGAACCGAAATCCAATTGTCTGAAGGCTCATTTTTTCATTCTAGTATGCGAAGTTTCTTTGTGTATTATTCTTTCTACCTTTGTTGCGAAGAAAAAAGTTTGTTGATTATCAGAGAAGAAGAGATGTTGGGATGTTCACACGGACACATAAACGACCTACTATCAGTAGTTCCAATCTTGCCACCAGGTGAAACCACGCCCCCATTAACCATCCCAATACCACATACAGGGTGAATTCCTAACGATGGAACAGTCTGAAGTTGGCTAGAATCGCGAAACAAGCTTTCATGGACAGTAATTCTGAACAAATCCAACTGTCTGAAAGCTCATTGCACTGCCTCCTAAGATAAGATCCTTATTCGCATTTAACGCGCTATGCTAGTAGAAATCTTATTGACTTTCTTACTGTATAAGGATCTTATTGCCGTCTAGTGAGAATAACGATCTCTTATCTTAGGAGGCAGTGAAATGAGCTTCCAGACAGTTGAATTTGTTCAGAATGACTGTTCATGAAAGCTCATTGCACTGCCTCCTAACCCTTAGTTTCCATATACGCGTTTTAACGCACAGTAACGCGTATATGGAAACTAAGAGTAAGATAAGATCCTTATTCGCATTTAACGCGCTATGCTAGTAGAAATCTTATTGACTTTCTTACTGTATACAAGGATCTTATTGCCGTCTAGTGAGAATAACGATCTCTTATCTTAGGAGGCAGTGAAATGAGCTTCCAGACAGTTGAATTTGTTCAGAATTACTGTCCATGAAAGCTTGTTTCGCGATTCTAGCCAACTTCAGACTGTTCCATCGTTAGGAATTCACCCTGTATGTGGTATCTGGGTGTTTAATGGGGGCGTGGTTTCACCTGGTGGCAAGATTGGAACTACTGATAGTAGGTCGTTCATGTGTCCGTGTGAACATCCCAACATCTTTTCTTCTCTGATAATCAACAAACTTTTTTTCGCAACGAAGGTAGAAAGAATAAAGCACGAAAAGGCTTCCAATCCTACGAATCTTTGACGACAAATAGAATAAATGTAACGCTGCAGTCTCCTTGTCTTGATGTTTCACCTTGTATTTTTTAACGACGTGAAAACCTCCGTGAGATTGCGTTTGCAATCCGTGATTACTGTTGTCCATAGAGTCGCCGCTTTCCAGCCTCGGTATTTTGGCGTCCGAATTAGGCAATGTTTTGCTTTTGTCGATAACACAGATGATCATATTATCGTGCATTATTATCACATTGTCGTTCCTGGGGTCGAACGTGATGTGGCTCACAGCGACTGCGCGCGACAGCCACTGTTTAGGCAGTCGCTCTTCCAAGTTCGTCGAAAACGGGGTATAACACCTTTTCGGTATACTGTACTCGATGATCTGAAACAGAATCGAGTCAGTATCAACACGCCCCAGAATACGCCGGGTCGTTTCTACTCACTTTGTGGTCGGAATACGCAACGACAAGATTCAGGGTCTTTTTCTGTACCGCCATGGCGGTAGGAGGGCACTTGTACCTGGGCAACGACCACCTCTTAGTTGTACCAGCTGCTAGATCCTTGTCGATGCAATAAACGGCTATATTGCTCTTATAATCCGCGCAAACGAGGTACTTTCCGTCCGGAGAGAAGCACATGAGACTTACATTCTCTACCAATTCTTGATCGACCGAAATATCGCCTTCGTGGCTAAAACTTTCCGATCTATTTCTCATGAATGTTATTTTAATCTGATCGTTATCCGACTTGTTGCTACTGTCCACAAGGACGAGTCTAGAATCGTCGGGACTGAAGAGCATCTTGTGCGCCTTGCGCAGGGGCAAAGCACCCGCCTCAAGTCTCAAAAGTACGGGATCTTCGTTCTGTACATCAAAGTTAAACATCCTGATGTACGAATCGGTGGAATATGCGATTATCTTCGAGTCGCTTGTGACGGCGTAGGAAATAATGCTCTCGTTGGCCTTTGTTTTGAGCTGTAATAAATTTACGGGATCGTCTTGGAGCTGGTGAACGGTACCAGGCTTGAAATTGAGCTGCATTTTTTTACTGATTGATCCCAGTTTCCACAGTTCTAAATAGTTACTGTATCTGAGCAATATGCATCTCGACTTTTTGCTCAAAATAACGCTGGGAGATTGCAGCAGAGGCGGATAACGGATCAGAGTCTTCGGCGGGTAACTTGACTGCACAAGGTGCCCGTCTACCCCGGCGGAATACAATTTTCCCCCAGCTTCGACCAGAGCTCTAACGTCGTGCTCGTGCAGCCGTCTTTCTATGCCCTTCACCCATCTTCCGCTGGACTTGATGGTGATTTTTGAGTAGCTACAGACGGTGGGATCAACGCCGGCGCAGTAAACCGTGTTCATATCACTGCTCATAGCTATCGCTAGGATATCTGCGGAGTGGCTTTGATGGGATTCGATCAGAGTTCCGTTTCCCGAATCCCAGAATGATAAAACGCCTCTAGAATCTCCTGAGACTATGACGTTGTCGTCCGTGACTGCGAGACACCAGACTATAGTTTCTTTGTTGGCCTCCTTCCTGGACGTGGTCATTCTGTGAATGGCGTGTCCCGAGTTGGCGTTCCATATCCTCACAGTGTCTATGGATCCTGTGAATATCATCTGCTCCTTTATGTCCCATTTTATGCACAAGATTCTTCCCTCTTGTTTGTCGAATATTTTGTCATATATCAGATAATCGTCGGTGATGTTGAACGTGTTTATGTACCCGTCCTCCGTCCCGACAGCCAGCAGCGTCTTCGACTTGTTCACATCCATGCACCATGCGGCTCCGCCGGTCACAGCCACCTCGTACTTCGGAGAGAGACTCACTAGATCGTATTCTATCACCATTCCTATCAGACCGGTAGAGAAAAGCCTCTTGTCCACCCATAATACAGTCTCTACGGAACTCTCAGGGTGACCGACTATCGTTCTCTCCAGGAACGGAGCCTCTTTTACGTTCCATATTTCTATAGAGTTGTCATTTCTGGTCGGTGAAGAGAAAAAAAATTTAGTTTTCATAAATTGAAAGCGTTTTTATAGAGAGAAAGTCAGAAAATTGAATTTTGGTGACTATACACGCTGTTAAAAAAAGTGTTACATTGATCTTCAGACGCTTTAATTTTGTAAATACTTTCAATATTCGTCTAAAAGCCTAGAAACTGTAGAGAATGTATTAAAAAATAGTTGTTGAGATTTTTTTACTAACCTGCAAAGAACTATTCGGGTATTTTTCGGCTCGTAGGACAAGCATATTATAGCCTTAGGTTCTAGATTGTAAAGTTTAAAATTGTGTATTTTACATGTCGACATTATTCCGACGCCACTTAGATCCACAATCGATTGTTTATTACAATGTTATAGCCAGCATGCCTCTAACCTAGTCGCTAGCGTCAACTCAACAACACGTGGTGATGAACGATAGACCGCGACCACGTTCAACGTCCATGAACTATGTCTGTGACACGAGAAGCGCCGGGGATGAAAAAAAAGAACAAAGACACCGCGGGCACCTAAACCTCAGTATTTTGTGAAACTGCAGCCTAAATTGACGTAGTTTATTACTTTTTGGTAACTTTAGGAGCATTAAAATTCATTTTGAAGCTCGTTTTGAACACTCAATGAATATATTTTCCAGTTTTTATATCGCCTCTCTATATACCCTATAGTCTGTGGACTTGGCAATTGTTTAATTGCCATCGCTCTAAAGTTTCGTGCTTTACATACGATGATAATACGAGTGAAAAAGTTAGCACGCCAACGATTGATAAACAAAAATCTTCTTTTTTTCTTTATTATTTACTCTTTTGTTTTTTTTTATGGATGTATAATATTCCGAAAGTGAACCACAGTCACAGTTGAATTGAATTGAATGCGATAGAAAGATACACAATGATGCGACTGTAGCCGTGGTTCAAATTCGCGATTTCTCTAATTTCGATTTCGTTACAAAAATGATGAAATGACTTATTTTATTCTCAGAGACGGAGTCGATACTAACGAATGGGCAATAATCGAGCTTCAAGGTGACTTGGAGTCCCGATCAGGCCAGAGTCTGAACGATCAATTCATTGGAGATTTGCATTACACAAAAACAGGAACTCCCATATTAATAGTTGGCCATCACATACTGTACGGAAAAGAAGTGAAGATGGAAAAGCCATTCGCGGTATTGGAGAAAGTCAAATACGACGATAATGAAATGGAAGTAGACCGCAACTCTCAACAACCTGGGACTCGGACTGACTACATAGCCAAAGCTATCGTTAAAAAGAAACTGGTCTTCAGGGTCAGACCCAAACCAATCATCGCCAATGTACCGAAAATGATCTGAATATACGCTAAATGAATAAAATTGATACTCTGAGAGAGCAAAAGAGTCAAAATCACGTGGGTTCCTACATCGTCTTGGGGAAGACTCCCCAGATGACGTGATCTTGGATCGTAGCATTTCACCGCCAAGGTGTACCATCGATACCAAACCAGTGTAACGGCATGCCTGCATGTGCTTGCAATCGCAACAAAATAGCAGTAATGACGAATCAGAGACGCTCATTGCTGCTATTTTGTTGCGATTGCAAGCACATGCAGGCATGCCGTTACACTGGTTTGGTATCGATGTTACATCTTGGCGGTGAAATGCTACGGTCCAAGATCACGCCATCTGGGGACTCTCCTGGAGAATAGCATCTATCGAATGATAGAATAAATTACAAAAGATTTCTTTTTATTTTATTCTTGAAGAAAATGATACACGAATTATCGATCTTATGAGCTAAGTTGAGTGGCTTAATCCCTCATTTCTCCCTCTTCATCCTCCTCCTCGACTCCTCTGATGTACATGACGTTGTTACACCGTATTAGAACCTCTCCGAGGCTATTACAATTACCATCTACGTGTTCCTCTGTGTTGGCCAGCTGTAGGTTCATGTAGCCGTCGACCGATACCAAGTAGCCTTTGTATTCGTGGCCCCACTTTAGCTTCACCATCACTGGCTTCCCGGTCAGACCGTTTAGGAAGGGTTTTGGGTTTATTGGCATCGCGGCCGCCATTATTGTGAGTGGATGTGTCACACGCTTCCACAAAGAGGGTCTAAAAACAAGATAAATATTCAGAGACGTTGTTATTTTCGTGAATCGATTTATTTATTTACACAGACTAGAAAACAACGCGGTTCGAAATATTGTTAGGTTAGGATTCACTTCGGCTCTAAAAATCACAAGATATGAACATAACGACTTCGATCAAAGGTCGATAAAGACAACGAGAAATATTCGAGCCAGTCTCATCGATGAATTTCGAACTTTAAAAGACTTACCAGAATTTATTTAACGGATTTTTGCGAGGCTTTGGATTCGACGAACGCCGGTGAACGTCAATTTATAATTCTAACCTCAATCTACGGACGTATACGACACGATAGTCCATAGACCACGAGAATGACGATGAGAGACGAAACTCGCACGTGATTTGATCGCCTGACTGATGCTCGTTGCACGAAAGATAATCGATTCATCGATTAATCGATTATAAAAAAAAAAATCGACCATAACGCGATATAATCGGTAAAAAATAATCGATTAATCGCTATTAGCAATGAAAAAAATTTCAAGTGAATCTCATACAAATATCGAAAATTTTCACATCTAGGTCTTATTTAATGGTCAAATCGATTATAAAGAAAGAATAATCGATGCTTCCGATATGAAAATAATCGAGTATACTCTATTAATCGGAGGAAAAATAATCGATGCATCGATTAAGCGATTATTTTTAGCCATTCGTTGGGGCTAGAAGTGATTTTTATCATAATGATGAACCAATCCAGCCAATCAGATCATAGCGCCTAACTTCAGAGCGGTACTATTCGACATCTTATTGGCACATCAGTATGATGAAAATCACTTCTACTTTGATCCCAACGCGAATGCGCCTCTGACTGTTGAGAACGAGGCTTGAGGCTATGAGTCACGTGGTTACGGAATGCAGACGAGTTTGTTGATCTGGAATCGAGCCAGTCCGCGGTGTGTTATTACCTGAAACCACCACATATCGCCTCCGCAAAATTTATCTTTGAGGTGATTGGGCGAATATTGGTGAGTTGTTGCTACCTTATATTTATTATTCATGTCAAAAGTGACATTTGTGTGCGGTTTATTTTTTCCGCCAGGATCCTCACATCAACGATAGACACATTAGAGTCTCGATACGCGTGATCCCATCCACATTGGTCAGTACATGCGATTATTTGTTTTCTTTTATATTCTATATTTATTTAACTTGTTCGTAATAAAATTAATAAAAATTGTCCACATGCGTACGTAAGGCTTTCAAACGCTTCTACGTATCTTCGACTACGCAGAAACAAATTCTGAAGATTCTGGAGCAAATTGGATGATATTTTATTCTCACATTCTTGAAACCTTCTAAACATCAATTAATCACGCAACCCGGTTATATCTGGAACACAATATCATTGAATGCTTTCTCGTGTCCACAAACTTCTCACTTTCATCTCTCGTAACGTTGCAACAAATTGTTGTAAGACTGTTTCGGTTGCAATTGATTATCAGACTTTCTCCTCTTTTGCTTTGCCATGTCTGATATAACTGGAAAAATAATAACAAATCTGGGCGTAGGGAATGTAACATCGGTCGTAGAGACAAAAAAAATCAGCTCGGAATCTAGGATGCGGCCTTGAAACGGTTGCCCAACTCCATATATGATCCTTCAGCCTCGCTCAGAGACTCCGCATGTTTTCATTCGATACAGGAATTTTTATTACACCGAATAAACTTGATTTGGGAAATTATTGGTGTATTATCGCGATCATCTAATCAGCTACGAATCGATGCTCACCGATAACGTTGATGATCCATAGATTAACAGACTAAATAGCGTTCAGAATTTGCTTCGGTGATCAAATCACACATTAATCGACAAAATCAGACTCCCAGTTCTTCAATAACTTCACTATTTTAATTGGAAAAGTCTCATTTGCTACAAAAACAACAAAACTTGTCCATTCGTTGCTCTAATCAGATGAAATCCCGTTCCTCTGTTGACACAGAATCCCTTGAGCCTGGCGAGGCTTGATCACCGATGCCGTTCGTTAAAATAGTTGCCAACATTTTGGAGATAATTGCAGTTGCCTCGAACTAGGTAAGTGCGTTGAACATCTTTGAAACGTTTCTGATTTAATCCGCATGCTTTGTTGTACGTTGTGTCATCTGTGATTCTATTTCGACCTATGAACGGGATCCGATGCCTCTTTTTCGTCTTTTGTAGAATTAACTGATGCTCTAGGTCTTCAAGTTATGTTGGTATTATTAAGAGGTGCGAGATCACATCTATCCCAGGTCCAGGATTTATTTACAGGTCGATGAACGTTCTT
Source organism: Euura lappo (assembly GCA_018257835.1). Lineage (NCBI taxonomy): Eukaryota > Metazoa > Arthropoda > Insecta > Hymenoptera > Tenthredinidae > Euura > Euura lappo. Next base: position 225,670 of record JAEUYN010001673.1, read on the forward strand.
TTGATTAATTCGCTGCGATAGAGAAGATAAATTTTTTCTTCAAAATTGAGTCCCATGATGCAGCGCGGCCACTCGATATTAGCTAGAACAATTCAATCCCCAAATATTGATTGATGCGACTGTGAATAACCGAGTAGAAGCACTGGAGGCACATGCTGAACAAATTTTAATACCATAGTGCCCTTCTTCTTGTTTCTTTTTGCGCTTGACATTGATAAATTTATACAAATTTGCGTAGACACTCTCGTTTTACCTATTCGGATTCTCCGTAGCAGTTGAATATCACACAATCGCATGTACCGAGGCTTACTATCAATGTAGGGGTTGTATTATGTCTGTGACGTCGACTGTAACTGGGTGCGAAGTCTTTACTATAACATCGATTCGACTTTTCGTTCGATCAAATTGTATGTCAACACTTTTTTCTATTGTTAAATACAAAGATTCAAGAGTGATCATCGTGGATTATTCATTTCAAATCGGCTTTCATTGTTATTACCGCAATGTAATCTCTCGTTCGCAAGCTTAACGGTCGTTCACTTCTCACATTCAGGGTCATTTGTAGAAGAACGGTGTCGCACACTCATCGCAATTAAAACTCAGCTTTCATTCACATCGCCTCGGAGCACGAGGCGAACTTAATCTATGTACCCACCTTTTCTTGGCAACTGGAAACTCGAAATTTAACCGAGTAGCTAAAATTGAATCGGCTAACACCTTTCGTTACACTTTCCTATTGGTGTAAGAGACTCTTTTTAATCTTTCTTCGCTATCATATACAGCGGTTTTGTGCTTCTCTTATGGATTCAATTCTTGGCTTAAGATTCTAATTAACATATTTTCTCTTCGATAATGGTTTGATTTTCTCTACATTCAAATATCGGCTGTTACGCAATGCTTTAGAATCGGCGGTATGCATTGCAACGATTCGACGAATATATTAACTAAGACCGGCCAAAGGGTCTTAGAAATGGATAAAAATGATTGACGAGTCTTGTCTGCATGAAATGTAACTACGTTTATTAATTCTAGTCACCTAAAGACGCACAGATTATGATGTTCCGAAGCAATCTTAAAGGACAAATATCTCTTTCGCTGTTAAAAATCTGTGCAATTACTTTATCTCTGTACCGAGGAAGAATTAGAAGTAGCAGGACCTTGAAGCTAGTTTTGATACAGCGACGGGGATATTTGCTGGAATAGATTAAAACGGGACACCCTGTGTGTGTGCGGTACGATTTGATTATGCGATGATGTAGAACGTATGGAAAAGTTATCAAGGAAATTATTTGGATGTTTACAGTAGTGGGGTGGTGTGCCTGACGACTGAGAACGTTTTGTGAGGAGTAGATGCTGAGATTTAATTGATCAAGAAAGAGATAAAGAGATTTAAATAAAGAGAAAGAGATAATAATTATGGAACGTGCAGAGCGATGGAGTTCCACTGCCAGTCCGCCTTCGATCTTAAGACTGCATTCCGTCTTGCCACAGACTTTGTCTTCTTGTATACCCTCCGTCTCTACCCATGCTCTCCTCGGGAAACTAGAGCGTACAGCAGTATACGTCCACGTGCCGCAAGTGTCGCTTAACAAATGTTCAATTTTAAAGAAACAGAACGAAAATAATACCGACCCAAATTCAACGTATCGACATCAACAGCCAACGGCTTCTATTCTGAAGCATAAAACCTCATCGGATCATAGTAACCAGACCGAGATCATATCCCACATCTCTCACACAGTGCCTAAGACCTTTGATTCGTCGGTAGTTGGAATGGCCTCTAAAAGGCATGGGATTTTGAAGAAGCGGAGCAGCTTGGACGAAAGCCAGATTATAAGACGTCGCAGTTGTTCGCCTGACGTCACACTGGCTAAAACTAATTGGTCGGAATTCAAGCCGATATTGAAACATCAGAGAAGATCTTCTCTCGACGAAATGATCAGGAGAGCACAGAGTCCAGATTTGTATCCTACTTCGATATTGAAACACAACGTTTACAGGGAAAACGAGAGAGAATGTAACAGTTTCGGTGCCGCTGAGCCTCAGGGAATACTGAAAAGAAAGTCTTGGAGCAATATCAGCGAGACTGGCGCGGGACTTCACGTTAACATTACGACTTTTGTGCCAAAGACAACCGTCGGGGGTTCCGAACTGGTTGAAATATCAGAAGTTAGACCGATACTGAAGAAAAAACACAGTCGTGAGGATTCTTTGTCTTGCGAATCTGTGTGTTTAGAGCCAAGACCGATATTGAAGAAGAAATCGAGTCTTGAATCCGAAGAGTCTGAGGATAAGCCAAAGAAAACTATACTGAAAGGCCTCCAAAAACAATCTCAGGACCGTTCTATGAACCACGAAACCAACGGAACTGATCTACTTTCGCCAAAAAAATTATCTACGCTAAGAAACCGGCTGACCCAATCCGTGGGAAAAAATTTCTTCGATAACGCTCGACCAATATTGAAACAAAACACTCTGCTGAGATCTTGTTTCTCCGATTCATGTGATAAAGATATATTTAGTCGTAACGAAACAGCCAAAGGCGTCCGTCAGAACGATCTGTTCTTTAGGAAGAGAGCGCAGTCCGTAGAACAAGTTTGCACGTCCGATAGCGAGACCGAACTGCTCAGCATACTCAGCAAACGGAGATCGTTGGAGTCCGTTTACTTCGACGACACGCGACAAGAGAGATTTTTTGGATCGAAATTCATTACTCACGGAAATTCGACATACTCGACCAGGGATTTCCTCAGTCCCCAATGTAGAGAATGCTTGCGCAATGAATCTACAAGTATTTTGAAAATACCAGATAGGTATGTTGAGAAGCAATAATTTTGATTAAGATTCTGATCAACTTTTTAGTTTCTAACGATGTTTCAGTTTTTTAATAAGTAGAAAACGAAAATTCCAATTCCAATTTCAACGAAATTTCAGGTCTTGAATGTCTGAAATGAGAGAGGAAAATTGGATGTCCTACTACGTCTTTGATCGTAAAACAACGAATTCAAAACGGATAAAAATACAACAACAAAAACAAAAAAAAAACACGATACAACGGAGTCAGTCCTTCAGCCTGTTCAGGAATTGAAATTTCCGAAAGATATCGGATCGGATATTGCGAGCAGCATTGCATATCCATATTTGTAACGCAGTTGATATAATATGTGTGTGGTTCTCTTCTTTTTTAAAATTATTTATTACCTAATTATACGATATCAAATGACAAGAATTATAGTATTACGACATTTATATTATTTGTAACTTTAATTTTTTTTTTAAATAAAACTTATTACGATGTAAAAAATTTCATGTGAAAGGGACAAAAACTCACTCATCGGTATCACATGATTATATCGATTCAATATTGATTCATTGCTAGTAAAAATATTACGAAAAATCGTCGAAACTTTTTGGCGAGTGAGTTTGTCACTTTGCACAACACTAGTGTGAATCTAAAAAATTATTTTTGAATTATCACACATAGTCAACAAAACGGACTGATGAGGGGCAGAAATTGATCCTTATCTATTCTTCATTACAATATTCATTATTTTTCTGAATGGTTTGATCACCTGACGAATCAACAATTGATAGATGAATAGGCTGAGAGGTGGAGATGGTCTGTCTTCGATATAATTATTACATATTATTGCTTTCACAGAGGTAAAATACTGGATCTTTAATCAATGTTGTATTGTGGACTCATCCTTTGTTTTACATTTACTCGAACCACTGTTCCTTTAATGTTTCGGGTCTCTACCGCTCTGTTCTCATCTGTGTTGCTTTCTCTCTTTCTTTGTGCACAGCTACTAATCTCTTGGTGTATCTGTAACTAAGTATGATCATATCATATCATTTCTAGTATGAAATCACACGAATCCAGACATCATGCAGTTTGGATGAGTCACTTGTTGACCATAAATTTAAAGACCCTTGTTTGTACTCGATGTGGCACAAATTTTGTTTTCCAACTAACGTGTTCTGCATCATTGCTTCTATCTAGTTATACTATTCGACCTGGTCTTGTGTGTTAGTAGACTGCTCAATGCGTGTTCATAAATACAACCAATCGTTCTGGACTTGTCCATGTCACCACAATGGACGGCATGCTATCTCAGTCATTATACCACTAGGTGCAAAGAAACACCGCTACGCATATCCTGGCAACGATAACATAGGCAGATACCCACTCGCACAGTATGTGATAATCGTCATTAGTGCCAATATTCTGAAGCCGGTATGTTCACATGACGATCCAGTCCCAAAACACCGACATTATGGAGTTTTTCTTGCGCACAGTGTGTATCAGAAGCCGTTAAGAGCACCAACCCATTTGAATACTCGAGTAGTTCAACTCTTATCAATCAACGATTACAACAATTGGCAAGTTATTCTCACTACATCCCTTTGCATGACTTAATGTACCCGATCTAAATTATTCGCATAGAACAGAGCATGACCGCGTAACTGCACTCGGCTTCTTACTGATTGTGAGATATTCAATGGTTCTTCAATTTCATCGTCGCTAGGTTCGAGATCAGATCGAGGGGGTGACCACTTCAAAATGTGGTGTCCCAACCATTTCACATTTCACAACCATTTCATAGACATTTCGCAGGTATTTCATGGGTATTTTATGGATATTTCATGGCATTCCATAAGTATTTCATAAGATGACTGTACCAACTATTTCACGAGTGGATACCCCCTCGGACAGATTGAACTTTAGTAATATAACGCTGCTGTGAGATGTGGCTTTGTGAGCGCACCTTTTAGTATCATGGGATTGTTGTTCTTTAAATTTTCAAAGTAGCATGCCTGACCCTCTTCTCGTTCTGTACACTGCTGTTCCTTCATATACAGGGTGTTCCATTCCATGTATCGATAACGGGAGGGGCTTAGATCTACATCTTACCGTTTCAAAGTTCTGCCACTTTGAGCACCTCCCATTCTCGATACGTGGAATCGTCCGCCCTGTATAGTATCTTATTATCAAAGAGATAATGTAGGAAAGAAAAGATGTGATTTATTTTGAAACATTATTAAGTCTAGTGAATTCAATTTTATATTTCAGTATATTGCCAGAGAAGTGAATCGTCGAAGCATGGAATAAAATTTTGACAAAAAAAAAAAAAAAAAACGCTACCTAAACCGAAAGATCATGATCCGCAAAAATCCTTAGGGTCGTACACTTAGTCGGTGCTAAACTTTGAGACGGTCTTAAGTCAAAGGCTGTCTTAAGACAGTCTTGAGATTAAGTATCGACTATCAGACTATAAAACGTCGAAAAATGTCGGGAAAAAAAGAGCATGTTACTAACTCTCTGACAAGACCCTCTATGAGGAGGAAAAATTCTGAAGAAATTTCAGTTACTCCATCCCTAGGTAAAATCCAGCCCTCCGCCATGTCCACGGGCGTTAAAAAGGTCGATAGATCCGCCGCCCTGAGGCACGAGGACTTGGGACATTTGAGAAAAACTGATATCAGAGATCACAGCTTGTCGCGAAACAAAACCGAACTAAGAACATCGCCGCGATCTAAGCCGGTAGAAGAAAACCCACGGCTAGCTGCAAAGAAAAAACCCGTTAGATCCGCGTCGCAGAGAATTTTAAGACCCACGGAGAGATCTAGGCTGGCGGATAAACACTTGTCTCCGAAACGTTCGAACACTCAACCCGTGCCTATCAGGGAATCTTCGGATCAGAAATCTCCGACCAAAGAAAACGAAGAAGTAGACCCTTCGAAATTGACTCTTGCCGAACGAATCAAACTCTTCAATGAAAAGATAGCAACGGAGCAGGCAATCGAGTCCAGGAACATGCTGTACAACGGACATAGAACCGCGAGGCAAAACTGGCTCGCATCGAGATCCAGGACTCAGCCGGTCACCTCGGAGGAATTGGAAGCTGCCTGTAAAAAACCGTTGGACCATCACAACAATCGTCATTCAATGTTCGCGAGGACAGGTGAGTGGTTTGAAATATTCATCAAAATTCGATTCACGGCTGCTTTCCTGTTTTCAGAGGATACGATACCGGAAACAGACGCCGTGGTGAAATCGAGTCTCGACGACGTACCGCGAGGAAAAGAATCCATCAGCGAAGTTCCAGAATCGGTATCGAAGAAGCAATCCAGAGTCTCGGTATCTGGCAGACGTTCGGAGGTCGTCGCTGGTTCGAGACTGAGAACCAAGCCTCTGACCGAGATAAGAGAGAAAACTAGAGAAAACTCGCGGACGAGATCTCCGCTCAAAGAAGGAACAAATAAAGCGAAGGAAGGTGTATCGACGATCAGGAATAAACCAACGAGGAGTTCCAATCAGATAGAAAGAAGCGTCAGGAAGAATGAGAGACTGAACAAACAAGCGTCTCATGCGTACCTGAGAAAAAAATCTCTGACAACGACAAACGAAGTTTCACGTATTTCAGAGGAAAAAATTAGGACCAAAGCGGAGAAAAAATCGAGCATTACTAACTCGAGAAAGATAGAAGAGGATTCTTTCGTTTCCGCCGATAAATCGATGTAAGTGGAACGAAAGGACTGATTGAATTTTTTCAATGATCACATTCCGCGACTTTGAATTTTTTCTTACAGGCAACAAAACGTGACGCTGAGCAAGGATCTAAACTCTGATATTTTAATGACCGATACGAGTCTCACGATGTCTCGATTAGTCCAGGACTTGAACTCGATGGAAATTCGAAGCAGAAGTATAGCCAACCGACTCGCAGCTCTGGAAAGAAACGGAAGTGGAAAATGGAAGCATCGACCACCCGGCGAACCAGTCACTTATCCTCTCGCTTCATCGTGCAAGGAAAACGTACGTTTGTTCACCTTCACCGCTACAATCGTTACAATCCCCGTTTTTATCGGTTTTCCAGGATTCTACGGACGGCAACATCCTCCCGAAGTCGGATGCGCAATCTAAACAGGGAAAGCTGGCGGGACGGATGGAGAAATTGGAAACTGCTTCTGAAAAATGGAGGCAAAGAGTTGCGACCACTGATGCCGTCCAGTACTCAATTTATGGAAAAATGAAGGTCGATCACACGGAGGGTTTTCAGTCCGCCGTATCCTCTCCCCTCATTCAAGCCGTCGGGAACGAGTCGAATAGGGGAAAGAAAATACCCAGAGCCGAACGTTTCAAAGTGGAAAAAGGTAACCGATCGTTGTTGTCGTTCATTGGATCGTATTCTTGGATTAACACCAATTATTTTACAGAAAGCAAAATAGTGTCTACCGAAAAGCTAACGAGTACAGAATTCAAGAGGTGTTTATTTTCTCGGAGAGTCATCGACGGTGAGTTTGGAGCAAACTTTGAACTAATTCCGGTGATTATATTCACTTCTTCTTTTCACAGCCGACAAGATTGGATCGATCCAACATTCTGACCTCACAGTCGCCGTGCCTCCAACAGATGACCTGACCTTTGCCACGTTTTTTAACGGTGTTTCCGCAAAACGATGCCGCGAAGAATATATTGACTTTAATCAAAGTGACTTTGACGTGATAAAATCACGCTCCGAACTGTAAGTTCTCATCTCCAGTCTTCATCCACACGATCATGTTCACCTTTTTTTCGTTTCAACGTGCAACGAAATTCGATGTCTTACGCTGGTCTCTCATTCCTCTACTCGATAGTCCATAATCACTCATCTTTAGGGATTCTCATAGCAACTTTGCACAGATACATCCTCTTGGGGATGAAAAAATGTTGCCATCGATAGCAACGTTATTTCCATCGCTGAATGTCATCGGAGCTAACTAGAGGTGCTAAAACGTTACCAAAATAGAAGTTAGCATTCCTTATCAGCACCGTACCGCATCGTGTTCTTTGATGAGTCGTTTACCTCGTTTCCATCACGCTAGTCTGTATTGTTCGATACAGCTGATTATGCGTCCCATTATCATCGTGGATGTAGTATCAAGAATATCGACCGAGAGTCTTCCCTCTTCCCGATCCGTGACTCTCGCACCTTATTAACTATCAGATACTTGTGCCGCATGTTTGTCTCTGTGTTAAACTTGACGTGATTCACGATGCATGCGGAGGCGATGAACCGATAGAATATGTATTGCATTGTAAACTGATTGGGTGATAAGATAAGCGAGTATTACTCAGAGGAGGCCTGTGCAATCTTATCTTTCCATTCGGGTGATAAGATTTCACGTTTTGCTATAAAGTCAAAGAACCCGAGTACCAGGGTTTTTTTTTTTTTTGTCGCAAGTGAAAGTCCGTATCCTTGAACCAAAGTTACGCCCACGGTAGCATATAACTAGTTTCCGCTAATTACCACTAATTGGCCCCAACGCAGTAACGCAATTCTAAAATTCCTCTGCGAGTCGGAACGTCGTAGTTCGAACGATCGTAGTTGGGTGTTATTGTCACGTTATCTGAACTTAGAACGATGGTAATTACCGACCCGCGCATCAACAGCAGCGAAATACTTATCGCTTTACAGAAATTAATTTCTCCATTTTGTGTCGTTCTTCAGTTTGGTGCAGCGGCGGAGAATACCGACTCGCGGACGAAGACTGAAGTCTAAAAATCCGTTGCGGGTACTCGCAGCGAGGACCGATCTAAGGACGGAATATACGGAAGTGAAAACCGGCGTTGCGGACAGGATAATGAAAGACCTGAACATCGAGAAGCGTGAGCCGATATATCTGTTCAAAATTTGAAGGAGATTCACTCATTCCGTAACTCTGGGGTCATTTTGTCGTTACAGTCGCGAAATCGTCGACGTTAGCCGTCGAGGCGTTGGCTGGATTGGCGTCGACGGAGGATTTCAACGCCGTGATGTTGAGGGATGCTGCCAGACCCGCAGAAAATTCCGGAACTACGTTATGCACGTATAAAGATCTGATGCTGATTCTCGTAAAGGGAAGACGGCACGTTCAGGTCCGGCTCGTGGAGCCGATAGCTTCGAGCATAAACAGCGGGGACAACTACATTTTAGTCACGCCGACCGAGGTGTATAACTACGTGGGAAAGTACAGCAACGTTATCGAAAGAACTCGGAGCGCTGAAATAGCGTCGAATATTCAGCAGAATAAGGACCTGGGCTGCACCGCCAATCAGGTGGTCACAGTCAGCGAAGAGAAGCCGACTTGCTCCGGAAATGAGACTTCTAAGTTTTGGAAGCTTCTCGGAATCGAAGACGAAGAGGTCGAGGGTGAGTCGACTCTGGTTCGATCGATCAGCCGACGCTATATTTATATCCTCTCGTTATTTACAGTCACCGAAGCCGGTCATCCGGACGAAGACGAAATCTACGAAGGCGTAGTGATCAACACGAACATGGTCTACGAACTGATGGACAAAGAACTCGTCCCGTACACCGAATTCTGGGGTGTCGTACCAAAGATCGGCATGCTGGAGCCGAGTAAGATCCTGGTATTCGACTTCGGGAGCGAGATGTACGTCTGGAACGGCAAACTAGCGAATTTGCAAAATCGAAAGCTCGCCTCTGACATGGCTAAAGAACTGTGGAAAGCGGGCTACGACTATTCCGAATGCACCGTTTGCCCCCTCACAGCTGCTTCCGTGATAGGGGCTCGGAAGAGCCCCGACTCTGTTGAGAGAAAGGCTTCGGCACGCCCGGAGTGGTGTCTGCTCCTAAAAGTAACGCAGCACATGGAGCCCGTACTGTTCAAAGAGAAATTTCTCGACTGGCCAGACTTCAAACAAGTTATACAGACCAAGAACAACGACTCCAAGGAACAGGCCGACGGCTCCGTCACCGTCCTCCCATTCGACGTGAGCCTGATAACTCGACCGAATGATACACCGGTTGATTTGATGCTCGAAGGGAGTCACCTGGGTAGAGGAAAAGAGTGGTTCGACGAGGAGGTCGGTGTCGCACTGTCCTTGCTGCGCGGATCGTGTCTGATGTACGTTTTATCCACTTTACAGATCAGGAAATTGAACCTCATCACAACTCTGAGCACGACTGTCTGGCACATAGACGAATACTCTGAAACTCAACTGGGCTCTTCGTCGGTGGGTCAGTTTTACGCGGGTGATAGTTACATCGTACGCTGGATGTACAGGATAACTACCACCGGAAATCAACTCAGCGGCCAGCCCTCCAAGTACGCGGCTATAGGGAGAGATCGTTGCGCTTACTTCATCTGGCAAGGACAAACCGCATCTCCCAACGAGCAGGGCACAGCAGCGCTGCTGACCATTGAATTGGACCACGAGAAAGGTCCTCAGGTGGGGATACTTGATAAAAAAATCCCGCAAAGAGCCTTAATAAGTCGAATATTCTCCTCAGATCCAGGTCATTCAAGGATTCGAGACTCCCGCATTCCTCAATCTATTCTCAGGCGGGATGGTCGTGCACGATGGGAACAGGGTGGATCACGATAAGGAGGAGGGATACAGATTGTACATCTGCCGAGGGACCATAGGGTCCGAAGTATCCTTGGTCCAGGTACCGTGCACCACGGAGAGCCTCAGGAGCCGATGTTCGTTCGTCCTGATCGACAGAGAAGGGGAAAAATTATACGTGTGGCACGGAGCCGCTGCGCTGTCGCATATCAGAGAGGTTTCTAGCTCGATATTCTCTCATTTCTTCGAATAGCGTTCAACGATTCGTTTATCCATTTTTCAGAACGCTCTCAACGCTGCTAACAAGCTCAAAACAAATCGTCCAGAAGAAGCGGGATTGACGGAGGAAAGCGACGTTGATATTGTTGAGATAGACGAGGGAGATGAACCGGAGGAATTTTCTGACGGTGATAATTTCTCGATATAAGTGAAATTCGTTTCTCCAAACTAGAATCAGACCTCGACCAAAATCGTTTCCCTTTTTCATTCCAGCTCTTGGCAGAGTCGACCCGGAACTGTATTTATCTTTGAAAGATACAGAAATCCCCCAACACACTCCGAGACTTTTTAATCTCTCGAGTGTCTCGGGGGAATTCAAGCCAACGGAGCTGCTCTGCGCTCACAGAGCAGACAGAGCGGGTATCGCGACGCCGTATCCGTTTCTTCAGATCGAATTGTACCAAGTCAATCAACCCGGTGGGTTTTCTATTCCACGAACCGGATATCGATGTGACATGCTTGCTATTCAATCATGATCCACGCTTTCAGCCTTATTCATGCTCGACAATGGGACCGAAATTTGGCTCTGGCAAGGCTGGTGGCCGGACAGCGGGTCCGACGATCAGACCGGAAGTGGGGCCGTACGATGGCAGTTTGAGAGACGAGCCTCCATGAGAACTGCGATTCAGTACTGGCAATCGAATCATCCCGAATCCAACGAACTTCCGATATCCCTGGTCTGGGCTGGACTCGAACCGCTAGAATTCACGAATCTTTTTCCCATGTGGACGACCCGCGAAGACGTAGCGGAATTGAACATTCAGGTGCGTCGGAGAGCGGATATAATCAAGACTTTATCCCCAGATAAATTCCCGCAATGTATCTAATGATTTTATCGTTTCAGGACGGTCATAATCCCGGAGAAGTATTGAGCATACAAATGGAATTGGGAAAATTGACGCAGAGCACCTATCCACGGGATGAATTGCTGCAAAGGCCTTTGCCTCAAGGCGTAGACCCGACTCGACTCGAATTGTACTTATCGCCGGAAGATTTCCAGGTGAAATTGATTTTCGCACGAGAATTGAAGAAGGAAAAATAATTATTTTCAACCAACTTGAAGCTCCTCAATCTTTGACTATTTCTTTCGCCTCATTTCGATGCATGTAATTTTCTGTTATCTCAGTTTATTAATTCTAACGTATCGTATTCACTTTCAGGAATTATTTCACATGACTAACGAAGAGTTTCAAGACTTGCCGTCGTGGAAGCAGATCAAGCTCAAAAAGGAAATCGGATTATTTTGATATGACAGCTTTCTCTCTTTTTTTTCTTCTTTTAACAAAAGTCACTAAAAGCTTCCGAAGCAGGAGTGTGTATAATCATCGTTATTTGCTTTGAATTTATTATTAATATTATTTTCTCTAGACTGATAAGGCTTATCTTACAATTAATATGGCAAAAGTGCAGCAAAAAAAAAAAAAAAAAAAAGAAACAAGGAACCATTAGCTTTATCGATGTATTATAAACTTATGAATATTGAATGTAATAACTATTTATACTAATACGACTTACGCCAGATCTCGTCGGCATTTGATTTTATGCCTGCATGTAATTGATATGTTGATTAGACAAATTTTTATTGTTAATACCATTATTTAAATATACATATATAATTTATTGTATCAAAGTATTTTTATCAATTGTTTTTTTTTCTGCGTGTGTGTGTGTGTGTCTGTATCATAAACCGCAAATTCACGCCTCGTTAAATTAGCAAATCTACAATTTCCAAAAATTGAGATTCTCCTTTTATTCGGCTTAAATTTGCTTGACATCAATCGACTAACACGGTTCAGGGCTTCAATAAATAAATGAAAAATTTCTTTAAAAATAAACATAAAATTCATATCATAGATATTAAAACGCAATTTGTATCTGCTGAAATATTTTATGTATAATAATTTAAAAAAAAAAAAAAAATTATGAATAAACAGGGTTTAATAACGATTTCCAAATTTTTTTGTAAAATTACTTTGTTCGATGCAATGATTAAATTTTTTTTTTTTTTTTTCGTTCCATCTTCGTTATATAAAAGAGTAAAATTAAGAATGGTCTCTTTTTTTTTCGTTTCGTTCAAGTATATTTAAAAAAAAGAAAAACAAGCAGCCTAATAACTATCCATAATAATATAGTATAATTATAATATAATTAACTAATAATCGATAAATCATAAGAATATTATAGACGAAAAAAAAAGTAGGTATGGTACGTTCATCTAGGTTTATATATTTTACAAAATGCTCATTTTTTTTGTTTACTTTCTTCTTTCATTTACTCGAAGAGAAGAGATTTATACTCTTTATCTCTCTCAATTGGACTATTGTTTCATTTCCATTCTTAAAAACAAATACAATCGTTAATAATATCGTTTTATGCACAATAACAGTTTCTAATTCAATATTCGATGATAATAATAATAATAATAGTAATAAGCATAAATATACGCAGGTTTTGAATAAGATATTATTATCATTATTTTTTTTTATACTGTATATCGTTACGAGAGCAGTTCGGAATATTATTATCGCTATGTATGTATATGTATATTTTTTTTCTTCGTTTTTCTTTTCTTTTTCATCTAAATTGATTACAGAGACATTAATTAATATTGTAAGAATAACGGAAAAAAAATCCATCAGGATTATTATTGATTTCAGGAATATCAGCGGTACTACATCGGACCTTCTATCAGGCTTATCTTCATTGTACAGTAATAGATGCTTCTACCGAAACATAGCAGAGCCACCAGGAATGCACCTGAAAAAATGGGTAACACGTGGATTATTATAATCGTAAAGGAGTTCAGACTATTACTCACCGACGTAAGCCACGTAAATACCACCGTTGGTTCTCACGAGTCTATAAGTCCCGAGCTGTGAACAAGAACAGAGATAATCTGGTGAATTATTCAGAAACGGAGCATAAAGCAAGATCAAATGAGAGAAAATGACGGCTCCGCATAACTCTGAGAGATAAGATAACGAGGAGATTGCAAGGCAAAAGGAGGAAGGAACCAGTTGGCAACGTCGACTACGCGTCTATTAATCTGTCGGCTAGAGATTGCGAAGAATTGTTTGGTCATCAAGTTGAATCGTTGTTCAAATGAGCTTTCACTCACTGTAACTGCGATTCCAACGACTAGAGCAATCACTCCGATAATAATAAAGACGATTCCGCGACCTCGCGCAAAGTCAGGACCAACCGAAGATACTTTGCGGCAATGCGGGCAGCGCGCCAATGCGTTATTCAGAGTGTTGAACTGCAACAAAATCGTCCATCCTCGGTTAGTAGGAAATTAAAGCGAATATTGACGAGAATAAGAGACAGAGAGGGAGAACGTCTCACCAAAAACGTGTCGTGGCAATGACCGCAACCGACTCTGCACATCCCAGGCATCGATAGCACGGGCGGAGTCACCGGAGAAGGCGCAAGATTTATTATGCGCTTACAGTTTGGACGAGGACAAGCGATCCGCTGTGAGGAACTCTTGCATATCAGCAAACAGTTGCAAGGGCAGCGGACGTACTTCTTTCCCGGCGGTGCGTTTCTTATTGGCTGAAAATCGAATCGTCGCTTCTATCAGCACCGGAATACTTTTCTAATTCGGTCTGAATTCTGGTATTCGGCATAAAATCAAGCTTTTTATCTCTCGTTACGAGATATCCTCTGAATTCTGTGCATCGAAGCTTGGAACAATGCCGCCTATCCTCCGTAGGGTCGAGTTTTTCGCGAAAACAAGCAAAGAAAATGAAACTTTCCATCTGGAATCAACTTTGAAAGTGATATTAACGGATTTCAGAGACTCCAAATTTCGGTCTACATCGATTTTCGCGAATACTTTGATCCGTGGCTTTCCTTTGATCAGGAAACTCGATAAACGTACCTCTTCCATAACGAGTGACCTTTGAGAATGAAAAAAATCGAAGTCACGAGGATGAAAATAACGATTAGAATTCAAATTCAGTCTAGAATAAAGAAAAAAAAAAATAACTGAGGAATTAACAAGGGCGACACGGATTTGTCCAAATTTATAGAATCGAAATCGTACACAAAAATATTCACGATCCGAGACAACAGCAAATGAACACAGAGATCGAGTCACATGGATGAATCACCGCTCTCTGCTCCCTGGACAATGGGGAACTGTGTTATTATCGACGAGAGTCTCTGTGTCAACAAGGAGTGTGCGAAGTGAGCAGGTGAGAATAATAGACAAAACTGACTGTAGCCTCGTTGCACTGGCAGCATTTGACGACGTGTTGGTCCCTTTTACCCGAGATGTCGATCATAGCTTGACAGACGCGGCACGTGACCATTGGAATACCACCCTGGTTAGTGGACTGGTAGGGTGGCGGTAGCTCGTCGGGACCGATAGGAGAGACTGTGTTCACCGCTGATTCATCGGCGGCTGTAAATTCGAGGCGGAGATGTGAAAGATGGTCGAGAGGTCCGGGGTTCGATTTGACAAGGAAGGAATTAAAGCAGATTTGACATCGAACCTGTTATGTCCACCGTCGTATTGCTGCTGTAGGTGATATTGTCATTTTTTAACAACTGCTCACGCTCGCCCTGTTTACCGTCGCCCATTTTTATTCGCTTTTTGTCACTTTTTCTCCGGGTTTGAGCCTCTCCTTCGCGAATGATGTTGATTTTCGCGTCGAATGGGACCGTTTTCGATGCTTCAAGCAGTGACAGAACCCCCCGATGACAAAATATTTCGTACCCCACTTCTTTTTATTATATTGACAACTGGGACTCGACGAGATAACTAGAATGCCAACTGACGTTTGAGCCGGCGAATAGCCGCGGAGGTTGGAGAGTCTAGATGGACGCGTAGCAGAAGTTTTCGGAATCGAGCCTCGTTCGTGTTGTGGACGCGCGGAGGGCAGCCAATGGATGGGCGATATTCGTCGATACATCCGAAAATCGATACTTTGGGATTCGATTTGATTGATTTCATACGGCGATACATCGGTGTATCGATACTCTAGTAGTCGTGATTTTTATCATAATGATGAACCAATCCAGCCAATCAGATCATAGCGCCTAACTTCAGTGCGGTGCTATTCGACATCTGATTGAATACGCCTAAGATATTGATGTAGAAAGATGAGCAGCGAAATTCTATCATCATTCAATGATTCTCATTTTATTAGGAAGAGAAAACTGGCTTGTAAATACGAATAAAAATAAAAGAAGTGTATTTGTTCGATTTTTTCCATCAATTATTTATCCAATAATAATAATTTATCGATATTGATGAGATCGATACTATAGTGTCGATATATCGGCCGTATCGATACTCAAGCATTTGATACGTATCGATACTTTGACATGTATTGTCCATCCCTATCGAACTTAGTGATTGGACATCGACATCGATGTTTTTAGAGTGATGTATCGATATTTTAGATCGATGGCGTCCGACCGATGTATCGATGTCTGATATCGATTTCAACTTTCGATGTTGACAACCTCTACTTAAATTCTGATTTCAAATTCTGAATACGCGTTACGCGGTGCGAGATTGCATTGTTTAATAATACAAATTTAAAAAACGGACCATTTTGATTTTTTTTTTTTGCAAATTCGGAATAATCAAGTAAATCGTGATATTTATTGATTGGAATAAATCTTTCTAATGTATTTCAAATATTGGAGCCCCAGTGAGAACTTGAAAATGTATAAAATAATTTCGTGTATGGGTATAAATATCGTCACGCACAGTATTTGATATTGAAAGAACAGAAAAAATCGAAAACATCGATGTTGACATCGATGTTTCCTTCTAACATCGATATTTTTATTGACATCGATGTTGGCTCTTCGATGTATCGATGTGATGTGCAGCATAGATGTTTTTATTTCGATGTCCCATCGCGGCTTCGATCACACACACACAACCTACTTTTTTAGTCACATCACGTGCAATGTTTCATCTGACGTCATAAAATATGTCTGTTAATAAAGCGTTTGAATTTCCCGGTCGCGTGTGACGTCACACGCACAGTTCTACCAACATGGCGGCCGAGGTACTGTGTGACGTCACAAATTGATAATTTTGCAATTTCTGTCTACATTGTAATGGTTTTTAAAAATTCTATTTTCATCCATGAGTTTCCAATCTTGTGTGTATCCCCGATAGTTTATGGTTCGCGATGAATCGCGACGACATGTCTCGCCATCTGTGTTGTCAACGAGTAACCGATGGCTTTGTGACGTCAAAAAATTCGTTAAAATGACAGCAATGAATCGTTTTGTTTGAATTTTCATCGATTCTAAACGGTTCAAATGACTGATGTGAACAATAAATTTCAAGTTTTTACAGAGTTTGAAAATCGATAGTCTCCGTTGTTTGTCGAGTCAATTTTTCCCAGCTGGTCAGCCTGAGTCTAGGAAATGAAAATTGACAGATGCTCGGTTACCTTCAGAGTACACACACATGCAACGACAGATCGCAGTCAGAGTACTAGCAGCAGCGAGTGTAGCGCGGTGGTGAGGAAAGCTGGGAAAAGCAAATATGGAGTCTTGAAACGAAAAAGAAATTTTATATACCAATTTTGCGGATATATCGAAGGGGGTTTATACATTTTCGCAATTATATTCGTTAATAGTAACATCGGATAAACGCTGAAACCGAACATAAATAATATTTTATATGCTTTGTGAAAGCGTAAATAATGATCGTGCAGGAACCAGTGCAGGTAATAAACATCATTATCGAAAAATAATTATCTCAAATTCACACTATTAGCGTATACATCTCTCTCTCTCTCTCAAATGCCACACGATACTTCCCTCGTTACTCTTCACGACGTAGCAAAAATCAACCCCATCAACGATACTCGATATCCTCGTCAAATTTGCACACACACACACCGTCAAAGAACGCTCTGCATCGACATATTATTTTCCTTCGCAAAAAATTATCACCGATCGTTTTCCCAAGGTTTAATCAAATTCTTATGTAGATTCTATTTTCTCAGATACAAAATCAATTCACAGAACGAAAAAAAATGAAAATAAAAAAAAAAATATTTTTGAACAATTATTGTTTTTTTTTTGCTTTCAGGCAGCCATATGGCACTGTTTAAATCACTACGCTTATCGAGACGCTATATTCCTGGCGGAGAGGCTCTGGGCGGAAGGTAATTAATTTCTACTACATCCCGCGCTTGATAAATTATTGCGATCGAATGCCTCTTTACAGTCGATACGGAAGACACTCTGTTCCTGCTAGCGACGTGCTACTATCGTTCGGGTCGGGTCAGACAGGCGCAGGCTCTGCTGTCGAAGAAGGCGCCGAGCTCCTCGCAGTGCAGATTTTTACTGGCAAAGTGCTGTTACGATCTCGAAAAGTATGCAATCTGGTCCCTAATCCGGTTCAAACAATCGAACTAATCGACCGACTCTGAAAACAGGTTTGCGGAAGCAGAGGCGGCGGTGATCGGCGGATACTACAAACAGCTTAAGAATCTGGACGAGATAGTTACTCAGTTCGGAGACCAGGCGTGTTTCTCGTTGCAGATAATAGCGAAAATATATTACAAGATGATGCGTACATCCAAGGGCAGCGAGGCGCACAAACTTGCGCTTAAGCTGAACCCGTTTCTTTGGCATTCTTTCGAAGAGCTCTGCAACGTCGGCGAGAAGGTCGATCCCGTCAAGACTTTTCAGTTGGACAAACTCGACAGCTTCGCAACGTGCCACGGCACCACTCCGATACTCAATTACGTCGCGGAGCCTGATCTGATTACTCCGAATAGCAACAATCCGGCTACGCCGGTGACGAATAATAGGTGAAAGAAACTGAAAGCTGATGATCGAAGGAGGGCCTAATTTCTGATCGTTTTTTTCCCCGACAGCGTCCCCTCGCAGAATATCGTAGGGAACGGCGTCCAGTCTGGAGTGAAATTGTTCTCTTCTTCGGAGGACAGTCCTCTTGCTTTTCCAACCCAGCTACACAACTCGGCCGCATCGCCGAGGGGAAAAATGCCCCGGTATCGCAGCATGTTCAGCAACTCCATGAGCCCCCTTACACCGAGCTTTGGGATCCTACCCCTGGACACGAACACTCCGGAGCCTGTGGTGCTCCCGTCGCATACGACGCTCCTGGAAGCGAACGATCAGAAGAGTCTGGCTAAAAGAGTCAGCAGTCTCAAAGCCCACGTCGGTGTAAGTCGACGAAATTCGATAATGAGATTTCTGGCTTCTTCAGAGTCTTGATTTCGCTTTTTCATCCTCAGCAACTGATATCTCGGAAAGACACGCCGCTCCAACAGGGTAAACCTGTGTTTTCCCAGTCAGGAAACACGAGTAACACCGCAAACATCGTTACGGTAACACCGACGGCTCCTATTCCTGCCCCGCAGGCCCTCCAAGGACCGAACGTCAGGCGGTCTTCTAGACTTTTTAGCAACAGTTATTCGGTCAAGGTATAACATCTGTTCTATTAGTTTGTTACAATATTAATAAATTCTTGTGTAATTTACAGGAAAACAACAAATCTCCAAATAGGAATAAATTCGCCCCACCTAAATCACCGTGTCGCAAACCCAAAGCAAGACTGTCAAAGACTAATATGAATAAGGCAAACTTCAACGAACTGAATGAGAGAAATAGAAATGAGAGGGAAAAGAGTGAAACTATAACTTCGGAAAGAGTTATATCGTCTACTAACACGCTAAACCAAAATAACATGATGCACTGCGCTCTGCTGGTGCAAAAACAGTGCGCCGGTGAGTCATCGATCACAAAAAATAAATAAATAAACCAGATCATCATTTTATATCGCGTTTAAAATTTTCCAGAGGGACTCATGACGCTGTTGAGAGATTTGGGAACTGCTTACCAGCACCTTAGTCAATTCAATTGCTTACAAGCTATTGAAATATTCAACGCGTTACCTGCTCAGCATTACAACACGGGCTGGGTCCTGTCCATGCTGGCTAGAGCCCATTTTGAAATGATAGATTATAAGAAAGCTGCCAGGTTCGTCGAGGGAGACAGACAATAATGAGAAAAGAAACGATAAACTTGCATTATCGGACACAATCTTTTCCAAAATAAGAGTTTTGCGGAATTCTTGATCGTAAAACTCGCGCAAAACATTATTTCGGTACTTTTAAGTTCGAAAATATGCCAATAATGCAAGCTTAATTGTGATCATGAATCCCCTGAATCCTGTTGATCAATTGTCTTTCTATTACAGCTACTTTGCAGAAGTGAGGCAACTGGAACCCCAGAGAACAGAAATGATGGAAATCTACAGCACGGTGCTCTGGCACTTGCATGCCGAAGTACAATTATCGACCCTGGCGCAGGAATTGGTTTCAGAAGACCGATATTCCCCGACGGCTTGGTGCGCGACTGGAAATTTATTCTCTGCCCAAACCGAACACGAGACAGCTATAAAGTTCTTTCAAAGAGCGATACAAGTCGATCCCAATTTTCCGTACGCTTACACCCTCCTGGGTCACGAGTACGTGATGACGGAGGAACTGGACAAGGCGATCACCGCGTTTAGGAATGCGATTCGACTCGATCCCCGACACTACAACGCCTGGTTCGGATTAGGGACGATATTCTCGAAGCAGGAACAGTACAGCTTGGCTGAGCTGCACTTCAAGCGGGCTCTGCAGATTAATCCGCAAAATTCAGCGATAATGTGTCACATAGGGGTCGTCCAGCACGCTTTAAAGAAGACTGAACTCGCCTTGAAGACTTTGAATCTAGCCATTCAGAACGACCCTGATAATACACTGTGCAAATTCCACAGAGCTAGCATCAACTTCTCGACCGGTCGGCCCGCAGAGGCGCTGAAGGAGTTTGAAGAACTGAAGAATATCGTACCCAAAGAATCTCTAGTCTATTATTCCATAGGAAAGGTGGGTCTCCGGGAATTTCTTCCACCTCCGCGCTTCTGAACCCGAAATTATCTCGTTACAGGTTCATAAACAGTTAGGAAACACGCATCTAGCCCTCATGTACTTCAGCTGGGCCACCGATCTGGACCCCAAGGGCGTAAACAGTCAGATAAAAGAAGCCATACTCAGTCCTGGACAGGGAGAGGACGACCCGACCACGCAACTTGGTAACCAGACTCTGATCGGGTGTGATTAGAGATTCTCCGATCATTCTAATCACCTCTTTCCCCACAGCCGAGAGACAAACGCAAAACAGCTCGACCGAGCAGGAGGGAGAAGGCAGCGGGGACGTGGACCGGTCTGCTAATATAACGATCGAAGCTCATACCGACGATAGCGATAATAGCTTATGAGTGTCTTCCGGACACTGCGTGCTCACCGGTAGTGTTAGCCAAAATACCTGTATACCTTATTACGAATAGAAAAGACCTCAAGTTATAACTGCGTACAAAAATTGGAAGAAAAGGTTGAACAAGCCCAATTGACGCGCTATATCGGTTATCGGACAGTTATCAATCGCGTTTTTCTTCTCGAGCTGAGCTAAGAGTATAGGAGAAAGTAAGAGGGAACAGTATTAGATACAGGATATTGAGAAATTATCCGAATACCATTCGACTATATTCTTAGTTTGTACAAAATAATAAACTTTTTACTCTGAAAAAAGGAGAAGAGATTCATAAATTTTCATGGTAAGGCGTAGCCAAGGTGCCCAGATGTATCGTTGCTTGATTTTATCTTAAATTTCAGATTCTAGATTTCATTTTCGATGAATAATTAAATTTTTTTATATTGCTGTGGTATCAGTTCCATACGATCTATGTACGTTTGATTAATTATCTATAGGTATGTGTGAGTCTAGTGTAAAACATAATCTCGTGTATTATATTATTATTATTATTATTATTATTATATAAATTATTATCATCAATGATGAGTATCTCGGTTATTTTGGCTAACATAATTTTCTCTTTGTTGGTAGGGATGATGATTCATAATTACGTTCCAACGCTTTTCATCTGTATACACACACCTATCTTTATATAAGTCTTAAAATCTAGTGCTCGACTTTTTAAGGATCAAATTTAGTGATTATAAATTTGGGGGAGAATTAATGAATATATGAAAAAAAAAAAAAAAAAAAAACAATGAATAAGAAAATACGACGGAAGTGTAATATGTACAATAACAACGCAGCAAAAAGAATTTTGTTATATGTCAATAAAGAAGATTAAAAATTTAATTCAACGCATTCGATCAAGAGATAAGAGAGCATCGAGGCTTTAATGAAAATATCTATCGCTTTACGAATTGAAAACTCTATTTATCAGACTTGTGTGTATTTATTAAAAATGCTTGCGGAAAAAAAATTGAGTATAGATTGAAGACAAAGAAAAAAGAACGAAAAAGTTGGATCAATATAAAGAAAAAATAATAAACGATATTTATATCTAGTAGCGATAATAATTGATTGATGCGGAATCAGCAGTCTGTAGTTATTACATATATACGTAGTAAAAAAAAAATAATAATTCAATTTCCAGATCAGAGAATTACACCTATAATCTATATTATAAAGATTAAGAACTGCATAGTCTTAGTCGCACTATAAATATTAATATAATAATATGATATTCAAGACTTTGCATACATATGAAAGAAGAAGAAGAAAAAAAAAATCAATTGACAAAGTAGATGATGTCGTAAGATTTATCAAAGCATGTAATTATCAATTTATCCCAACATATAGAATATATAATATACTAGAATATAAATGATAATGAAAAATATACCCGTTACGTAATGATTGCGATAAAAAAAGGTGTGCTTCAATTTTTTGTTTTTGTTTTTTTTTCGAGTTAATGTAACGGATTCAATAATTTGTCGATTAAAATTACCTAAGGAAAGAAACATTCGTTATCCATTCATAGATCATTATCAGCTGCGACAGAGGGGAAAGAATCTCTTAGTTTCTTTCTCTTAATTCTTTGATAATCGGTTTCGTTTTTATTTTTATTCCCATTACAGCCGAGAGAAATTAAAACTGGCTTCGTTTCAACGATGAACAAAATGCATTCAACGAATAATTTCTACATCATCATTACGACGTGTTATTTTCTCACTTTGAGAAAATCGATATCGATATTTCTACCACGCTCTTTGAGGACCCTGAGTGGCGTGGGTCAATATCCAAGATTTTTTCGGCTTCGCTTTCATCGCCATCTGCTTGTGCCTGGGTTTTGATTTGCAGAATACGTAGCGTCTCTCCTGCCTTATTACGAAGTAGCAGTCCTTACAGCGTAGCTTCGGAAGTCCCCTGACCTTGAAACCACAGTTTTGGATCATCGAGGGCGTCTGTGCTTTGAGCAATTCGGTCGAATAGACGACGGGACTCGTCCTCTCGGTTACGGCGAATGATTTGTTGCTGCAAATGCCGTGCATGCCGCGGTTCAGCGCGCTGCCTCCGTCGTAACTGGTTCTTTGGATATTTGCAAACGCTTGGTAACAGCTGCGAGATATGGATCTCAATAGGGTCGGTATGTTCATTTTGATCCTGAAAAGAATGAAAAATGAATAAAAATAGACGAATAGGTGCTCTGAAATGAAGATAAAGAAAACTGATGGAATCCGTGTATTTCGAGATTCAATTCAGACGGAAGAAGGGATCCTAACCTAAAAATTTTTTTACTAGGATAAATAGGATTCTTTTTACCTGAATGAATCAAGTTTTTCAATCGATTGTAAAGAATTTATTAACGACGAATCGGAGCTTTGCGATATATCATCACAATGTAGAGAGAGACGATCTTATTTGTCGTTTCGTTTCTTGTTATTTTTCCGAAACTTTCTGCTGTGCCTCCGATACAGTAGAGAATATCGCGCTAATCGATTAGTTGCATTCGATTAATCGATTATTTGAATCGATTAGTCAGTCGTTCGATTAGTACTACAATCGATTATTTTCAACCGATTACCGATTCGATTATCATATCATAATTATGTGTCACAAAAAAATTGTATAACGAGACAGAAAAAAATGTTTCATATAAAAAAATGCTGATTTTAAAAAAGAAAATGTGATATAGATTAATATTAGATTTTGTTCACGCGCCTACAATAAACGCATTTTGAAATCTATAATTTTTCACAATTTTTTCATAATCGATTAATCGATTATTGATGAAATCGATTAATTTTTCGCAATTAATCGATTATTATAATCGGAACGTTTCCGATTAGCCGATACATAGTAATCGATTATCTACCGCTCGATTTCCATCTCTACGATACAATAATCAGTATCGATATCCTGAATATCGATATTTTCCATGCTGAATATCGATATTTTGTATCGATATTTGCATGAATATCGATGTATATCGAAAAAGTGCTGCCACCGGCACCCAGCGGCAACGCCAAGAAGTAAAAAGTGTGAAACTGAACCGCAATTATTTTAAACAATTGTCATCGGGGGGTGAAAAACGGAAAAATTCATGGAAACCCTAGCATCAGACTTTGTACTACGTACTACCTGTATTACCTGAGGCGTATTCGCGTTGGAATCAAAGTGATTTTCATCATAATGATGTGCCAATCAGATGTCGAATAGCACCGCTCTGAAGTTAGGCGCTATGATCTGATTGGCTGGATTGGTTCATCATTATGATAAAAATCACTTCTAGCCCCAACGCGAATGCGCCTCTGTACTACATGTAATCAAAATATATTATTTCATTTTCTAACAATTTTTCTATTATTCGTATCGATGTTCACGACATCGATATTTCAATACCGATATTATACCTGTATCGATACTCTGAGTAACGACATGTATCGATACGAAATATCGATATATTCGGCCAATATCGGCATCGCTACTTGTATTATATTCGTATCGATATTCACGATATCGATATTTCAATACCGATATTATACCTGTATCGATGCTCTGAGTAACGACATGTATCGATACGAAATATCCATAGGCGCATTCGCGTTGGGGCTAGAAGTGATTTTTATCATAATGATGAACCAATCCAGCCAATCAGATCATAGCGCCTAACTTCAGAGCGCTGCTATTCGACATCTGATTGGCACATCATTATGATGAAAATCCACTGATCTCTATAATACACTGGATGGGGGATACGCGGCTCTACTATAGGCAACGTTTGAAATCACTTGAACGTCAGCGGTCGCCATTTTGTCTTGGGCGAAGTGACACATTTTAGCGGCAAATTGAAATAACATTAATGGTTAGTTAGCTAAGTTAGCGGTATTATATAAAATACTTAACGGAGGGACTGATTAATGAAGAGTATGGCCTATTAGATATCCAAAATATCCCAAAGGGGCATGTTACATACAATACTAGGTAATGCGAGTAATAATTATAACGCTTCAAATATTATGAAAATGGAAAGATGACATTTTCATTATATTTTAGGAACGGATACACATCAAACCGTAGCATATGTTATAAAATAATCGTGAGCTTTGAAGATATCGATGGAAGGTAGTAAATACCAAGGATATTGGAGCTCAAAAACTGATCGGTACTCTAACCTCATTCATCGTTATCAATATCACAACTATGATGCGATTTATTCCCATTTGGAATGAATATCTACGAGTGGAAAATCTTTTCAATGCCAGCTCTACATATTTTTGCCGGAAAGCACGCAAGCTGCACGCAAGTATGCATAATTTTTCGAATAATTAAAAAGTCATCTGATTAACGCGGTAAGTAACTTAGTCACGTGGGTGGCACAGAGCCCAAAAACAAATGGCCGCCACTAGCATTCATGTGGTCACAGGCATTTCAACCGATCCCCCATCCAGTGTATTATAGTGAAAATCACTTTGATTCCAACGCGAATACGCCTCACTGGGCATCACTTGTTTAAATTAGTGATGGCGATACAGTATCGATATTTTCGAATATCGATACTTTTCTATCGATATATCGATATATTGTATCGATACTTAACGTAACGATATTTGCATCTATCGATACTAAACCTACTGATATCGCGGTCCGATATTTCGGGCGGGAAAACAGATCGGAATTTCAGCAACCGCTGTACATGTTAAAAAGAAAAATATTTAGATAATAATATTATATAACTCTTTGTTATAAAAGTCTAATTCAAATAAAAAGTTAATTTTCATTGTTTGTTTTTATTTGTATAAGGAGTATCGATATCGGTATCGATACTTTGCTACCGATATTTTGTGTGTATCGATACTTTGACCATCAATACGTATCGATACGAAATATCGATACGATTGGAAAATATCGCCATCACTAGACTCACTGTTAATGCTGAAAGCCCCGTGCTGTGGGGACATCTATGTACAGACGTACACACTCGGTCCGTACCCTGGTTTTACCGACTGATGG
Organism: Euura lappo; assembly: GCA_018257835.1. NCBI lineage: Eukaryota > Metazoa > Arthropoda > Insecta > Hymenoptera > Tenthredinidae > Euura > Euura lappo. Next base: position 251,612 of record JAEUYN010001673.1, read on the forward strand.
AAAACAGCGAAATACATCCTCCGAAAAATGCGATTTTTTTCTTATAGATTTTTGACCAGTTTCATATCTAATCAACTTTTTTGCTAATTGATATTTTTTAGAAATTCAAACGCTATTTTCAAGAGGAGGAAATCGCTCACAAATTGGGACTATAGCGAGTATCTAAAACCGATCGTAGCGATAGAAAAGAGCGCGGCAAATCCTCGAAAAAATGCGATTTTGAATTTTTATTTTTGAATTTTTGCCCAGTTTCATATCTAATCAGATTTTTTGATAATTAATATTTTTTATATATACCAACGCAAGCTTCAACAGCAAATCTTCCGACGAATGCGATTTTTAATTTATTTTTTAATTTTTGACCAAATTCATATCTAATCAACTTTTTTGCTAATTGATATTTTTGGGAAATTCAAACGCCATTTTCAAGAGAAGAAAATCAATTTGCTCAATTTTTCGTGTAACCAAACCCATCCATTCAATAATCTATTCAAGTACACGGTAAAATTAAAAACTGAATCGTTATAAGCCATGAAATTGATCAGTATATCCAAGCGTGTAGACACAGGTGTATCAGAAAAATTAATTCCATCTTCTAAAGACTGTCCATAGATCGTTACAGTGAATTCATCACTCCTAATCCATCATTTCGCCCCTTTCTCCACAGCGTCGGTCCCTCGATCCCCAATCGGATTTGCTATTTGCGTTGCGCAGCGGCACCAGCCCTCGCCAATTGGTCCGCCATCTCGTTGCCGTGAACTCCTGCGTGTCCTCTTACATGATTCTGAAAATATTAAAGTTCAAATTCTTCTTCGGTATTCGTACCTTCTGATTCAATTTGACCATCAAGTTTCTCGAGAACCTAGTCAGTCCTTTGATTAAATCGCCCCATTTTTAGTTTTCAAAAATTCAACTAGAATTTCATTTCATTCCAATTGAAAGAACGAGAAGAAAACGAAATTCCCAATTACCCATGCGATAGTCAAGGGTTTTAGCGCTTTTTCCATCTCTAAAAGTTCATTCTTGTTGATGACTTTGTCGCCGTCAGCCTTCTTCCATCCGTTCCTCTTCCACTTCGGCATCCACTGCGTTATGCAAGATATAAGAAACTGCGAATCCGTATTTATTTTCAGCTTCTTAACTCCCGCTTTTCTTGCTTGCTGAGCAGCCGCTGTGACTGCTTGAATCTCCGCCAGGTTGTTAGTCGCCCTAGAACCTTGCGTCACTGGTCGAGAAACGTTCCTGGAACAGAAAATCAGAATAAACCACAACGATCGAAAATAGATGAATTAATCTGCTCAGGAGTTGGAAATTTACAGCGGATGATCCTGCCCAAACCAAACACCGATTCCAGCCGCCGCTCCGGATCTACCGTTGCTGCTGCACGCTCCGTCTGTGTAAACGTGCACGAAGCCTTCCGCGTCCGTGTGGAAACTTCCTGGGGCTCCGGAGTTCTGAAACGTTCGGATTATCGTCGATAAGTTTGCGCAAGGCTCGAAAGAAGTCTCGCGGCATTACTATTTCAGTTTCTGAAGAATCATCCGAGTCCTCGCTCTCCGAAGACTCTCCGAATTTCTGTCGTTTCAGACCGCTGGAACTGGCCGCTGCGCGTCCATCGCCCGCTGTATGGGTAGAAAATTGTCTCTTGATCTCGTGCAGTTCTTGATGCATAGAATAGAGACTTTGTTCCAGAATCTTTATTCTGCCAGGTATGGATACTCCGTTGGCCGCTATTCCTGTGATTCTGCATTCTAATCTGCACAATTTATTCACTAAATTTGCGTTTTCGGGTTCCGACTGGATTTCGGAGTCTGAAACTGGAGATCGAACTGTTAAAATGATCGTTGAATCTGGAAGAGGCTCTTCGAGAAATTCTTTACCCCCAGATCGGAGGGATTTATAAATATCCGGATTGCATTCTATGTGGTGCTTGAGCCACCCGCCGTAGCCGTTGAAATTTTCTATCCCCAATTCGTCGGCGACTCTCGAAGCCTCCGCCTGGACATCGAGGTGAGAGAAACTCCGTTTTGTTCGAGCCCAGAGTTTCAATCTCTTCTCCAATTCGGAGTAAGGCGATGGCTTCGGCCTCTGGGCGGCTGTATCTTCTCTGAAGCTGAAATGAACGTTTCGCATAGAGTAAAAAGCCGAAAGCCTGGAAGATAAGAGACGTACTTGTCCACATTTGCGATATTCATGCCCTCGGACAATTTGATTCTCAGTCCCGAAGCTCCTTCGCTGTTTATAAAACTCTCCGCCTCTGATTTTGAGGGAAATTTTTTGAACCTTGGATTCGGGAATTTGTTCACCTGCGCCTGACATTCTGCCCTGAAGTAAAATAATCGATGACAATATTTCATTCGTATGGAGCGAAATACGGTTGAATAAATTGTGAATAAACTGATTACTGAAGTGTAGAATAAACACGACCTAACCTATCAAAACATTGAACATAACCTATAAGAACGTGAAGAGGTGCGATATAACCGCGGTGATAGCGAAAGAACATCTTACCAGGTGTTATAAACGCCTGGATTTCGACCTCTTGCCACAGCGTAAAAGAATACCATAGTTTCCGATATTAATTTCGTCACATTGACGAATAATTTCCGCATGAGAATAAATGTCGATCCGTTTTCATCACATGTCGTCTGCTGTATTCGAATATTTCGAATTGTCAACACTAGGCCTGGATCTGGATCTTCATTTGTCGTCCGTCACAGGCTCATTGATGAACCACGTGATCAACGACCAATGGGCTTACGGCAGTAGGTTACTGTGCGTCCAATGAAAATCCAGCCCCAGTAAGAAATCGCGGTTCTCATCGAACGACAGCGACGAATTTTTCCGAGAAACATATGAAAATCGCGATCCGTGTTCCGATTGGTCCGTCGATGCGTTCTCAAAATTTAGCGAACGCGCGTCGATTCCGTCAGCCAATAGGCGTCGTTGTCGCTCGTCGCTTGTCGCTCGTCGCTCGTCGCTCGCAGTGGATCGAGAACGAATCATCACTCGACGCCACTTATTCCGCCTTTGTGTGAACCATCGAGTGGAATATTACTGCGTATATTAGTCATAATTATCGGTATTTTCTAGTCGGTGACCAATTGCTGAACAGAGACGCGGGGGGTGCGAGTAGCCGGTGTGAAGAGTGACCGTAAAATTAGTATATAACGATCGACGTGGAGCGTGAAACGTTCATTACAGACACACTGCAGTCGCGGCTGTAACGTATCAACGGTATAAATCACATTGTGCAACGTAGATAGGAGCCACCATGAGTCATCAGTCACCTGTTACTGCGGAAGGAGATCTGTCGAATCTGTTCGATGCCGAAGAGTGGACCGCTTTTAAGGTGACAATTATTTTATCATTAGAATCTATATGTATGAAATGATATGGAGGTATAGGCAACTGCGCATATCAGAATTATCCGCGAGGCTATAGATCGCATTCGTTTGAACCCTGCTTCGCTGCCGCGCACTAACACGCAGTGCATCATGGGACGAAAAAAAGCGGGAAATTAAGATCTATGAATATGATAGATGCGATATTCCACTCGATAAATCATAACAATACTCATCAGATAGAGCAAAAATCAACGAATTTGATGATAAAAAATATCGATGTGTATTATATCTGTAAATTTTTTTTTCTTCTGGGGGGAATAATTCAAATTATGAAAAAAAATGTTTCTTTTATTTGAAATTAATTTTTGTATCGACATTTTTTTTCCATTTCACATTATTTCACTTATTTCAACCAATTTTTTGAATACTTTTCATTTTATTTTGACATCATTCTTTTTGAATTCAAATTCATTTTTTTTCTCATTATTTCAGTTATTTCCTCGATTATTTAACGAGCTATTGACACGTTATTACATCGATTTCTTTTCTTCTCGGTATACAGGGTGAATTCCTAACACGGTGATACAGTCTGAAGGTGGCTAGAATCGAAAAACAAACTTTCAGACAGCAGTTCTGAACCAGTCCAACCCTCTGAAAACTAATTTACCGATTCTAGCCGACTTCAAGACTGTCATCGTGTTAGGAATTCACCCTGTATAATCTGATTTCGGAATATATTTATGCACACAGACACACAGTACCTATATTCAAGTATTGTTTTCTTGTGTTTCAATGTTTATTGAAAATATATATAATAAAAATAAATGGGACTGTTTAGTATCGATTATCATTCTGCGTATACATATATTGAACTCATTACACATACATAACAGCGAAGCAATAATTCCTATCACATTACAAGCATTGCGTTTACCTTGGGTTATAAAAAGATATGACGACCACTGCAGCCATTGTCCTTGCATCAGGATAGGATGGAAAGATGGAATTCACACGTTTTGAAGTCGGCTCTTCTACAATATATAATTACGTGATTTTTTGTGATTTTTTTTTAAATTCATTAGAAGGGGCTACTGCAATGCCAACAAGTTCTAAATGAAGATTTCTCCTATCATCAAGAAATGTGTGAAAGTAAAGTTTTTCAAAGGACATTTGTTCAACTAACTCAGCTTATCGATGATTGCATTGTGCGCATAGATATGGTCGTTTATCTGCATACGCCTTCTCTCTGCCTTTAGTCAGCGCCAGACTTTGATCAGTTGGGAGGAAATGGCTCACATGTTATTCAAATTCTGCTTTGTGTCATTACTTTATCATATCGAAGATAATAGTACTGCAAATGATTCACTTCGCAACTATACTGCGATGACAAATTTTGATTAGTTGATACGTCTACCTAATTACATAGGTACAGAGTTCAAAGTACGCGAGATCGATCGCATTATAGTTACATTTATAGACACAACTAATTACATTCATTGTTCTAGTTTGATCTTTGATTATAGCTGCCTAATGACGCATGGCTTTAATCGCCCATCACCCGTGACGATAAATCGCGTATCTCTTTATCCTCATATTTACTTCCGTCTCACTGTCTACTACTATTGTAGTATTTATATCCGAAGAGAGTAATGAGTCTGCGGAATTCCATCATCGTAATAATCCCAATCTCTACTAAACACAACTGTGACATGATACTAATTTTTTATTTTTCTTTTTTTTTCAGAGCACTCATAACAAGAAGTATGAGAGTGAGGAAGATGAGAAAAAGAGGATAAAAATCTTCTTGGAAACAAAAGCTAAAATCGCTAAGCACAATGCCGAGTACGAGAAGGGTAACGTCACGTTTACAATGGGGATCAACCAATTTGCTGACCGGGTTAGTAGATATTAGACATTGAAGAATACTATTTTTTGTATCCCGCAGTGACGAATCTGTAACAAAAACTATACATATATGCTCTGTTACAGACTCCTGAGGAAATGAAGAGAAATTGTTGAATCATGAAGGATGGACACCTTTTTCTTACTTTTAAGCGATTTTTTATCAATCGTTTCTTAAAAAAAAATTAAAATGATTCATCTATTTGTCTAGCAAAGTACTTTTTGTGTCTTTATCGAATGATATCTAATTATTGGCAACATCTGCACATGAAGAGTGTAATAATAAGGAAATAAGAAATCGCTTTTATGATCGATATTTCAGTTATGATTGGTGATGTTATTTGTGAATTACTTTTGTAAAATATGTTCGATAAAAAATAATACTACATAAAACTGTTCATACCTTTTAATCACCGTAGTTTTATTTCTCCACAATGTTGGCAAAGCCTAAAAAATGAACAAATATAATTTATAATTGGAGTGAAAAGTAGTAACACACTAGAAATCGATGGAACATGGTCTGAAGTTGGCTACAACTGTCTATAAAAGCTTGTCTCTCTATTCCAGCCAACTTCAGACCGCGTTCCATCGATAGGAAGTCACCCTGTATAAACCACTAAAAAGAAAGGGCGACGCAGAATCGAAATTAGTTTGTTCGTTTCTGTTGTTATCCATAGCAACGAATAGGTGAACAATTCAGTGACCGATATCTCCCACCGAAAAATGATTTATCGGTCAATCCTCAAGTCATTTATCAGAGAAAATATTTCGAAAAAAAGTCCAGGGAGGCTGAGCAGTCATTGTCCACCTCATGAATGCAAGCAGCGAGATGTGCAGGACGTGAGTTTGACATTGGCAAGAGAAAAAAAATCATTTGTAACAATCAGTGAATCGTTTTGATGACGAAATTTCAGATGGTACCGTTCAGATTGGACAACATCAATAGATTCAGCATCGTATTCACGATATACTGTACTTCGGGACTCACCCTTCCGTACCTGATAGTATTTCATATGATGAGTAAATAGCTGATATTCGTGTCCTTGTTGCTAAACCCTCCTTCGATATGTAAAAGTTCGAGGTTGTGATTAAAGAATGTTAAATAAATTGACGAACTTGAGTTTATTAAGCAATAAAATGTAAATACTGAGCGTGATACCTGACGTAGATAAAACAGAGTTTTAGCTACAGCTTAACAGAATACTCGTACGTCCGGTTGCCTACCGTAAGGCGGTGGTTCAATTGATTGTTTGTTAACGATCAGAAACTCTGAATGGAAACTGTATTGCTGTTTGGAATGAAATAAAGTAAACATTTTCATGTTAGAACGGATATTAACTGTTGAGATTATAACAGCAGGAGGAATTTAGAGTGGGTTTGAATGACGCCTCACGGAAGTAGCTAAAAGAAATTTTCATTCAACGTTTATACTCATCACGGAGCTTCTATTTCTGTATCACATGTTTATGTGATATTGGTATTTAAAGCTGTTGGTGCAAACTACGGAACGAGGAATAGAAAAAAACTTGCTATTATGTGGGTCAATGTTATATTAATATTGAATTATCACTATCCTCTGATCGATTGAAACTCTCGATAAACAGCATCGAATTGATTGATTTTTTTTTACACCTGCCCAAAGTGTATTTTTCTCGATAGGGTCGATAGTTGTTCTTTTTTATCAATGTTTCAAGAGGGTTTTTTTTATCGATTTTGGAGTATCGGTTCGATCTAGCTTGCGCCGAAGAATGAACATCAAAGATTTCTTTTTTTTTTTAAACGATGATTCAATCATAGCGGATGTGCTATCGCTTCTGATCCAAGTACGGATCTGACGTGTTGTGTATAGTGGTAAAGTACCACATACAAGCCTAGACCCATGGCATTGCTTTTCCAAATACACAAGAAGAAGCGTTACTCCGATTTGCGTGTATGCTTCCACACGCATACATAGATGCATGTGAATGAAGAAATAAAGTTCCAGACGAAACAGAAGAAGGCCTTGTCCTATTCTGGGGTAATTTACGCCCCTTCGTTGATCGCTGACCACTCTGGTCAGAGAACCTAGTTTCTAGCAGCTGATGGAGCGATTCGAAACAAAATTGAAAAAATTTCAAAGCTGTTTTTTTCATCGACAATAATTAGAAAGCAAGGGAGGAAAGTAGAACGCTTTCACATGTGATAACTGCCGTAAAAATACTTTTTACGGCAGAAAACAGGCGTCAAAAATGGACTATTTGATGCCTGTAGCTGACAAATTCAATCATCGTCTTTCAATTGCATTTGAAACGGAAAATTTGTGGTACAATTGATGTGGTACATGGAAAGGAGAGAAGAGAATAGAAAAAAGGGAGGGGAAATATGATTTTTCGTTGATCCAAATCGAAGTTTGACATCGCCCTACCAGTCTTTGACAACATAATACATGAATTTAGTATGCCGAACATGAAATATTGATACTACAACAATTCGCATAAAAAGGTCTCTCAGTGAGGACATAAAGCTTCTATAACTCTGTGTCTGTGTCCCAAAGGCATATGGATGATAAAAGTATACGTATAAACGACCGAATCTCCGTTGGAGTTTGTTGCTTGATCAAACTTCGCACGAGAACATTGATTACATTTCAATATAAACAACCACCTTCAAAGTTGGTAGCGGTTGATAAGAATAACCATGCTAAAGGGATTTTTAAGTTCAAAGGGACCTCAGAACCTCGGGTCTCGGGTGTAAAAAATAATCTCCCATACCAAGACTAGCATCGTAGAACGTAATTACGTCACTGACACAGTCAAGTGCATCTTTGGTCAGCTGAGCCAAATCTTGGCACCGCAAAATCGGATGCATCGGGCCAAAGATACGCATCCTCTGAGTTTGGCGCGGCTCGAAAACTCTCGGTGGTAATTATCTATTGGTCTAGATACAGAGCGAAGAAACAAGCCGTCGCTGGTTGCATCGTTAACCAACGGTTCATGAACTGCAGTTAATCACCATCGCGCAGAAGACCGAAGACGCCCCATGAAGCGGGGCCTCTATGTGTATAATAACATCTAAACTTTCAATCTAGTTGCATCTTAGGTTCGCTCTCAAGTCCGAGGTTCACCTCCTCGGCCGTGATCCACGCTGCAACCAATCTTCACCGAACCTCGTTCATTCGGCCTATTTACTTGAAAAAATATACCACATTCACATTCAAGCGCAATTGTGATGTATAATAGTTTAGCTTAGTTTTCATAATTTTATTGGCGACGCACTAATTCTATAATTTACGCATCACTAATTACAGCGTAATTGGTACTAGAGAATGAATACGGTTAAAAAGTATTAATTCTAATTGACATTTGTGCTAATTACGTTTGAATAATATTCTTTGTGCTACGTTTTTTCTTATCTTTTTCTGCTTTGGACATTTTTCTTTTTGGCCAAATGGAGGCGTGAGAACTTTTTGTCTTTCTTTTTCTTCTCATGCTTTGAGATTCCGAGTTTCTTTTTTGGATGACAGAATCACCCGAGTATTCATCAGAAATTGTTGTTGATCGTTTTCTGAATGCGTTATTGCACACTGAGCCTACACACCAAATTTCATTGACAAATATTGCGAATTGTAGGAGTTACTGATTTTCATACCTTCAGCTGTAAAGTAGGATAACTCTTACAATTTTGAATATTTTTTCATCAAATTTGGGATTCACGCTCTTTTCACCATCCTGAACAATCAATGGTTTCCGATTTTTTATATCTCACTTTGGGCTGCGTGCGGAAATTCGTCGAGATTCAAATCTAGTTTTCCCGCCTCGCAGGCCTGAATAGCATATTTTTAGGAACACGAAACAGCATTCAGAAAAAAAATAGCCAGCTCTTTCTCAACCGGGTAAAAAACGGGACAATAAGTCGTTCATTATAAATAAATGGGGGTAAAAAAAGTGAAGTGCGAATTTCTTGATTATCCAGACGTGCGGTGTGTTAATAAACGGGTCATCGTTCAGGATATTATATTCGCAGGCCATTAAAGTTGAATGGGTATGTGTTAATCGAACACATCGTACATATTGCGCAGTGAAACATGCATCAGCATCAGCATCAGGGTAAGAATTACGGTCAATTTGAAGATCGTGTCGATGATTTTCTATAACGTCGTCAAACAGCGATATAATAATGAAACGAGTGGCGTGATCATGTTTTAATGAGATTTCAAAATCATGTGCCAAGCGTACGCGGGTTTCGAGTCCGCAGAAGTTTAAAATTGCATTAATCAACGTAAATCATACACATTACAGTCGCAGTCATGAAGACGTACGTGTATGAAAGACGTGAGGCCATCGTCAAGTACCTGAAACTTATTAAACTTAGTTTACGGGGAGAAAAAAGATTTTAAAAAATCCACCGAATCGTGACCTTACCTATTTTATAAGCTTGCGTGGGCTTTTTTAATCTATATATATATACACCCATTAAAATAATATCGAGGTTCCCCCCCCCCTCCCATTATTAATGAAAAAGCATCAAATATCGAGTTCACAGAATTCTGACGATGAGGACTTTATTTAAACGATGGTACGTAGAGCAGGGTCACAAACTAAAAATAGTTAACCTCTCTCTCTCTCTCGCCATTCAACATCTGTGCGTGAGCATATACGCACATCCCGACAAATGGATAAACAGATTTTAACCAAAGGCATTAAACTGTACTTCTTACATCTTTGTGCGGAATTTTTGTTTGTTCCTGCAGTCTTGTTTTTTTCCTCATATTAGCCTTATAGAAGACAATATTGTACCAACAGGTTTGACACAAAACTCTTTTGTTTTTTCTTGATAACAATCTGAAAATTCTAGGTATCAATTAGGACGGTATTCAAAATACCTATCTTTGAGACGGTCTTAAGAGCATGCTACAGTCATTTTTTTACTCTTCTTTACCGACCGTACCCAGTTTTCACTTGTTTTCACTGATAGCAAAGCGTACGCGTCACGAGCGCGGAAAAGGAACCAAGAGTGCAATTCTAGATGGAATTCCGAAGATATACATCGGAAAACTTCTTTGTTTCATGCAACAATGAAGAGGTATTCTTTTAAACTGCACAAAATGGTAATTGTCGATGTCAAGCGGGCGAAACTCACAATCATGGCCGCGACCACCGCTTGACATCGACAATTACCATTTTGTGCAGTTTAAAAGAATACGTCTTCATTGTTGCATGAAACAAAGAAGTTTTCCGATGTATATCTTCGGAATTCCATCTAGAATTGCACTCTTGGTTCCTTTTCCGCGCTCGTGACGCGTAGGCTTTGCTATCAGTGAAAACAAGTGAAAACTGGGTACGGTCGGTAAAGAAGAGTAAAAAAATGACTGTAGCATGCTCTTAAGAAAACTCTACTTATATGGACATGACTTTGATTCGTGGAGAGGCGAATTCTGCGATATTCTTGAAAATAAATATAGTCGAACCCCCTTAAGAGCAGATTACCCTTCCCCCACTCCCGTAAAAAACGGGCCTTCGGTGAGTTTTGGAGAGTGGGGGCGAGGGGTATATAACTCGTTGAAATCACGTGTGCGATAGCTCGTGAAATATTGAAAAATAACCGAGGAAAGAAATGAAATAATGAGAGAAAAAATAATTTTCGGTTGAATGAAGTGAAAGTGAAATGGAAGAAAAAGAATGTGAAATGACAAAAATAAATTGAAATAAATGAAATAACTTGAATTATTTCACTACAGAAAAATAATTTGTCAGTGAAATCTTGAGATATTTGCGATGACAGGAAAATGACTATTTTTGGACTATCCAAATATCGAAATGAACCTACAAGCATTTTGAACCGACTTCCTCAATTACTGTCACTACGTGAAATATCAGATGTTACAGTTGTTCTTTGAACCGGATGAAAATAAATCAACGGACTTGAATCAGTAAAAATAAGTTGTGCGATACGGTAGTTTTGATGAATCGAAAAGTCTTCAAGTGTTATTGAATAAAGTAATAAATCTTTTTTTTTATCTTCACGGATGCAGTTGTACCCTAAAATTGAAACGATCTGTTGTCGGTATAGAGGAGAAAGTGAAACATATCATCTTCTCGCAACAAAGTATATCGAGTGTTTTTATTGAGAGACGGAAATGGCGCGAACAAGACGTTACTCAAATATCGAGTGTTTTGATTGAGAGACAGAAATGGCGCGAACAAGACGTTACTCAAATATCCAATGTGAGATATTAGGTTCTTCGAACACATATTTCAACCTTAATTGTTACATAAATTTGTCGATCCAGAGTACGAAGCGTGGATCAGGAATTTTCGAGGATAACAAAGCGTTCGTATCCCTCAGAACTGATTTATGTCCAAATACTGACGGTAATGGAGGCTAATAAATTCAAATATCGCGAGTTGGTCGCAATACGAGGATACATGGATCGGGTGGAATCTGGAAGAATCTCGATTTAAATTCTGGGCAACAAATGATTTAGTAATTTGCACCAATATGCACAAATTATTACTAGTTACTATCGTCAAAATATCGCGATCATTTCAGGTAGAATTTAGAGGGTTTTTTTTTCCATGAACGAAAATCAACTGATACTCACAAAAAATCTACAATGTTTATTTTCATCTAGTAACTAGTTTCTTTACTAAAAACTATGCATAATATGTATATCAACAGTTTTGTATAAAAAATGGCATCGCTCCAATTTTGCGGAAAAAAAATATAGTCAGTCATAAGAAAATAGGAGAATTTATTTTCATTAAGGTGATGACTGATCTATATTATATTTTCAGTATATTTTGTATGCTGTATAAATTCTTCGCGACACCATAACTTTTTCAACACAATTAGAAATCACAGCATTCATCAGACGATATTTCTTTTATGTATATTTTAGTAAATCAGCTGCGTTGTGAAAATAACTTCTAACATTTGTTTCGATATACTTTTTACGAACATTTTTCATATAATATTTCTGAAAAATTGAAATTATCCTGATAACTACTTTGTTTTCTGAAACTGAGGAAACAATCCGAATATCATTGAGGCTGTGCGACACAAAATTTAGATTTTTTTGTCTCGACAAAACGAAATGAAATTCTAAAATTACTAAAAATTTCAGAATCCTTCAATTCTTCCATCTTATCATTTCTGCTCGCCATAAGCGGGTTTCTTTCATCATTCATTCGAGGCGATATCACTAAGGCTCTGTGAAAGAAAATTTAGATTTTTTTGCATTGATAAAATAAAATAAAATTCTCACAGAGTCAGGCAGCGAGAAAAGGAGGAAGAGAGAGAGCACCTCTAGCTACCTCTTAAACTCGTCAGTCGTAAATTTCACGTATCATGAAACCCAGCTTGTAACTTTGTTAGCAGCGCACGGAGGATAGCTCTGTACGGTATAAAGTTGGATCAACTTCGTTACGGAGTCAGTTGAACGTGCGCTGCTCCTCCGTTGGGTGTCGGCGAAGCATAATTTTCCCGGTCGCATCTCCAGGAGGAGAAATTTCATCCATTCATATCAAATTTCGTCACTAATATTGTCCACCGATTTTCGATGGCAGAAAATTAAATCGCCTCGTGTTGACAATTTTTATTTTATTTATTTACAATTGTGCTGCGATGTTAGTTAGGTAAAATAAATCATTCATTAGTTATAATAAAATTACAGTCACAGTATATGAAAGAAAGTGCAGCGAGCATCTTTTCCTTGATAAGCTTGCAGATTTCGGGACTGTCGTCGATCCTCCCGCAGAGAAGATCAAGGCAAGCCAATTTCTGTATTACTAGTCCAGGGAATGCCCAATTTAAACGTTCTTATCAGCTGCTATCGTCTTCGCTATGACCTTCGAGTCTAATAGACACGTGAATTCAGGTCTCTTCTTTTATTTTTATTTTTTTATTCGAGCAATTGCCCATCGATTTTGATTTATATTGAGATTCTTTATTGGAAGTTAAACATCGATTATATGTGACACCGGGAATCGTAAACTATAATCAATTCAACATATCGACGAGCCATTTGTCTCGATCAGGGTAACGTTTTCGACCAATTGGACCGCGAGCTCTTAAAATTTAAACTGTTACTCTTAATATTAATTGTCGACATTTTATATGGTTCTGCACACAGATCCTGTGAACTTTTTTTGCCCCGTTACTGTTTCAAATTACACAGATTTATTTGTAAAATTAGCGAAATTTTATTGTTCAAGAATTATATGAAAAGCAACATGTAATTTTTTGCGTAGTTGACTTCCTGTTTATTTTCCTAGTAGGAATGTTGAACGAAGAAAAAAAATTGAAATTCGTTACAAATTCACGGGTCACGAAATCCAAAATTAGAATTTATATTGTTAATAATAATGCACTCAGAATTGTGTAAAGTGAATAATCGAGTCCACGATCGACTGGGACTCAAAAATTATGTTTTTGGATCCAGAATTCCTGTGTATTGTTTAACAATAATCAAAGAACGGATTCTTGTTGGAGTCACTCTAATACTGATACTAGAAAACAGTTAAAAAAGATATGTACATATATACTTTCTGTTCAACATATGAAATTATTGAAAAAATTCAAAGTCAATCTTATCGATATAAGCGACGTGGTACTATTCTGGCTCGAATCTTAAAAGCGAATTTTAACTGTCGTTAAAATTCCTCGGAAATGGGAGAATAAATTGTTGAATACTTTTTCCACAAAGATAGCAAAAAAAAAAAAAATCCATCCATCAAAAGAGAAGTAAAAGAAAATTTGTGAAATAATTCAAATTCGAAACAGGATATATTGAATACGTTTGATTCTCGCGCCATTTAATCATCATAAATGTGGATTAGAGGTCATTCATCGAACTTTGAATATTCAGGAGTTCTAAAAACGTTGATTTATGTCGAGTCCTCGTCATTGTACAGTTTGAGATTGATAATTTATGATTTGTGGTACGAAAATGATGTTCATACCGCGATCATTGAATTCGTTTTTACAGTTTTGACCCCGAAATCTTGATCTTGAATAAACAATTGAAGTTCCATTAAATTCACGCCATGTGTGTCTCTCAAAGAAGATGAAAGATTGACGACCAACAAATTAACCTTCTGCCTTCGTATAATGCATAACGTGAATCTCGTCGTGTAGGAAATCGCATTTTTCATCTCGTATCAACTTAAGTAAAGAGAAGCTAAAATTTTCACAATTTGTTTTCTTTTCAAAGTATCTGAAAATACCTATCAAAATAGTTTTTACTTTTTTCCTCCGAATTCCGCAGTTTAATTCGAGATCAGTATATCGCGGTAAATTTTCCGCAATTAAAAATTCACAAAAAAAATTCTGCACTTCGTACAGCATAAATTACGGATATATTTCAAGCTCGAGATTCTGCAGCGTTGCCAGTCTTTAAATTCTGCTCTTTTTAATTTTAAACTGGCAATAAAAAAAATTTGCAAAAAAAAAAAAAAAATTGCCACAGCTTTGCAGCAGCGCGTTACAACCGACCGAAATGCACAGCCTGGATTGATCACTGTGTTGTTTTGTGTAAATTTGTACGTGTGTCATGAACCGAGTCTCGGATAGCGCAGCTTGGATTCGTTAAGAAATTATTTAAGAATTCGCGATGCCCGGTGCAGTAAAACAAACTCGCATCACCATCCATTTGCGAGTATAACGAGTCAACACTGTCGCGTTTAAACTAATGATTGCAGTACTTTTTTTTAATTCGTTTAAAGACGACACACTTGCAGTTTTTTTTCTTCTGCAGTCAATGACTAAATGAATAAGACAGGAGAAGCTTTTACCTCATTTTAAGAAACTCATTTTCCTCTTCTTGCATTTTTTTTTTTAAAGAATTTCACACAACGAATTTTCTTCTTATTTTTTTTTGGAATCAAATGTACAACGAAAACCGAGACACAAAAAAATCAGTGTGTCTTCGCAATATATTTTTGCATTCATGAAAAAATCTAAAAATAATCTTCACAAGATGCGATATAATAGAGTCGTATACATGGTCCAAACACTTGCTTATAGAGGCACGTACGTCTTCGTTGATCAGAATTGTTATAAATACCGCAAGAATAAACATCAGGGATAAAAATATAGCCGCTGTATACATATTAAGTCCCTTTTTTTTCTTGTTACATTTTTGTTCACCATCGACGTTATCTCAGTGTCTTGATCTTGTCTGTTCACATACAGTGTGATTCTCTGGTTGCTGTTTCAGCAACACACCGTATATACGGGGTGAACTCCTAACGTAACAGTCTGAAGTTGGCTGCAATCGAGAAAAAAGCTTTTATAGACTATAATTTCTATGAAGCTGAAGCTAGCAGCTAATAATTTTTCTTCAAGAGATTCTTGTCTTCATTTTTGTACAAGTGTTGAATTTTCATAACATTTCACAAAATTTTAATACTCGGGCCTGATCATCGTCTGATTTCAATTGATTTCTGGACTTTTAGCCGCTGATAATGGCTGCTAGCTTCAGTTTCATCTAATTTCTTTATTCTGTAATTAATAGCCAACTTCAGACCGTTTCTGGAATTCAATTCACATCTGGAGATTTCATAAACTGGATGATGTGAGAATACATGATACCGGAGTGATCAGTGTGGCGATTATATCGACGTTTTAAATTCCCTGAATCGTCAATTTTTGATTGAAATCGTCATTTTATTTAATCACCGATGAAACTGAGTTTCATAAACTTGAAGAATACAATTTTATCTTCTGCAGTTCATTCAGAAAACACAAAATGTCACTTCTCATGGACAGAAGCAATTTTTCAGATTCGAAAACGAAGTAGAAGAAGAAGGTTTATAGGTTTACTGATTAAATTCTATCTGACCAAAAATTATATATATAACAGAAAATATTTATGGGAATGTAATTGAGTCTGATTATTCAGAGCCGGATGACGATGATTGTGCGATTGAACAAAAACCAGTGAAATTCTAATGAGTAACCGGAAACGAATTGTGTTGGTGATTTTTTTTCCAACCGATTATGACGATGAGATTCGAACCGCGATAAGAAGAGGATATAAATAAAATATGAATAATCTTTGACAGGATAATATAATTACAACAAAGTTTTCCTCCTATTGTCAGTTCTCGAAGAAAATTAATAGAGCAATTATGTAATTGAAATAATTAAACTCTCTTTCATTTTTTTATTCCCATTTTTGATAATTTTCTATGGGCCCCAATCGCGGTATAGTCAAAATGTAATTTTATCTAATCTAATCTAATCTAATCTAATCTAATCTAATTTGGTATAATTGACTGTAAATACCGTCGAATCGAGACTCGCATAGTGTAGAAACGAATTCGTATATCGCGTTTCCATATCTACAATGTACGCCCTCATCTTGAGCATGAATGAACATTTCCGCGTTCCGATTTTCGTCATAGTTTATCAACCAGACGACCGCTCGTATCTATTGATCAAACTATCCCCGAACTGATATTTATAGTACAACTCTTATCGAAGTTGACTGTGACTGCTACTACGCAGGCTTGCGTCTGCTCACTTTCCATTGGTCAGTGTCGTTTGACGTCACTAGATTTGAATAATGGCGGAAGGTCAGGAAATGTACGAAAAATTGACTTTTTTTACTTCCAATGTTAACAATTTCGTAGAAATCTTTCTTTTTTTTTCAATGATTGGTTCAAACATTGAAGGTGATCCTGTTGAAATTTCATCTCAATCAGACAAGTGACAGTCTCCACAGACTTTGGAAATAGCTTTTCGAGAGCAACGCTGCCATTCTTCCAACTTTCAATGATTCGACTTGAAAAAAATACGAATTGTATATCAAGTATTGTACTAAACAATAGTGAAAACCGTCTGTGAAAAAAAAATTTGACCGAGGAGAAAAAAAAATCATATCCGATTTCCCGTCTTAGTTCTACTTTACTTATTGAACGTTTTTAAGTTACAGGTGAACAATTTTCCCCGCGGATAGTCGAAGGAGTGTCACCAATATGAATCAGCTGATGACTTCGCAGCTTTGATAAACACACGAGAATCTCAATACGAGCACCATGCAGTGGGGAAGAGCGTTCTCGTTTTTAATAATTTCGGTAAGACGATTATATCGTTGTAATCTTTGCGATCATTTCGATGATTGGATAAGGACGCAATAAAAAAAGAACTCCGGCGTTACAGCCGCTTAAAGGCTTTTCCCAATCCGTATAGCGGATTTGATTGAATGGCTCCGATTGATCCGAATCAAGTCTGGAAGGGATCAGTGTGTCCTAATCTCCGAGACCGGATAGCGGAGCGTGGAATGTGTGATTGTAAACAATGATGAGGATGATCGAAGCTCAGGAATTCTGTAACGAGAGGCTTTCGGATCGGAGATTATTCTAGACATTGTTGCAGTTTGATTGGAAAAAAGGTTGATTTAGGGGACGCGAATAAATCGGATAAAACATGAGGAACATGCCAAAGTAAATAGATATTCGGAATTTGTAATGACTGACATGACCGCGTTACGGAAGCTGAATGGATCACTTGATGACGCAACCAGCTCTAGGTTATAGTTTGTGATTGGAGTCTATCTCTGCACCAGAGCTGGAGCTAGGCAAGGGCCAGCACACTAATATGTATGTAACATACTAGCTGGTATTATAATTAGACATTACCTATCAAACCGATGCAGCAGGGCGTCTGGTACACGGATCGACTATTGCGTCATTATCTAACCCGTAATAATCACACGGGGGGGTCATTTTGAACCGGATTCATATTTCCATTGAACAATGAGAGTAGTGAACAGGTAAAAATAGGAAAATGTGTGAATAAAAACTTTTCATTCTTTCGAGCCCCGAATCATCGAGTTCAACCTTCATTTTTTGCATGAAAGTACCACAGCTGAAGAGTATTGTTCCAAATTTTTGCGAAAAAATATTGAAAATTGAAAAAGTTATGAATTTTTGAGTAGCAAACCGAGCGAATGATGATGAATATCCTGTTTTGTACTTTTGTTTACTGATTAATAAGCTTTTCGCGAATCTATATCAAATGAAGAAGAGATGAAACGCATTTGGAGTTTGGAAAGAAGAGGAAAATGGTCCCAAATCGAATGAGGCCCTCAAAAATTGGTACCGTTTGCACATCGACTTACTTGTCTATTTGTTCATCAATTTTTCCACTGTATCGATCAGTGATGATCGAAAACTGCAGAGATTCTTGCTTGTGTCTTTTTATCTAGTTGTTAGTTCGAAAATGTATAGTAGACGAATCTTGAAAATAGGGTCACACCGCACACGTTTTAATTCAAAAGATTTACAATATCATAAATTTGTCTTGCCCTGTATATGTACTGATGTGACGAGTCATTAATTATTATTCTTCTTATTCTGTACCAGGTGCTAATAAATTATATGATTGTATTGAAATAAAATCTTGAAAAGTGAATAAAAACTGGAATGTATGACCAGCCACAGTTACTATAACCATCGGCAAAGCGGCCGGTTCGACCGATACATACCAAGACCACTAATACAGCGTCGTTAATCTGGATTAGCCGGGACCATGACGTTTTGTTTATGCCTTTAAATACGTCGAGCCGAACTCGTTAACCGGTACATGTAGACTCGCAGTACATATGTACATGTCCAACAGGTGTTGTTATGATTATGCAATCACTGTGTACGTGTGTACAGTGCAACGTGCAGTGTACCTAAGGTTCAAAGAAATCTCTAAACATACAGAAGTGGTACACATGAATTAACTGCAGGTATGCTTGAAATCTGAACTACAAAGTGCAGTCAGGAAGTGCCCTGAACTCTATCTCATCGCAGTCACGATAATCCTGGTTTAATTTGTCAAATTATTTATCCAGATGTCTAAACACAAGACCGGAGTGGCTGATTTATTTTCTTTGTATCCATTTTGAATTTTGCTAATTCGACCTCAGATTCTTGACCAGCAATTTTCGCAAGATTCCGGATGTTTTTAGTGTTTCTTCCCGAACTCAAACTCAACATTTTCGGTGCACAAAACGAAAAGGCCGTTCATAAACTTTTAACTGGTCTCATAAATGATGAACAAAGTTTGGTAAAACTGGTTAGAAAAAATATGTATCGTGAATTCCTGACGCTTGTCAAGTTGAGAATTATTCAATAATTCATTCAACTCTGTCAGTGGACTTTGTGCTTTGTCCAAAAATCTTCATCGACATGTCTTTAGAAATTTAGAAAATTATACTTGCAGACAGTTCACCGTAGTTTTTCCTTGACTTAGAATAAGCTTCTGGATAATGAGGAATTCCACTGCTCGGGGTTATGAACCACCGAGAATGAGAAAAAGAGGCTCCGTTATGTCATACATTTGGCTCCGTACGGGAATGATAAATGCAGTGTGGTTGTAGGTCGTACGAATTCCATGTAACCCCGGACACCGACGAATGTTGGTTATTTGACTACGAGCTCAACTCCTTGTTTACTTGATGTTTCTATTTCGTTGGGTCATATCTGTCCAGAAATAAAACCATACACTCCACAGAGGCCCACTATCGTGTCTCTACATTATACTCTGAAACCATCAACTTCTAACGTATAGTTTTATATACGCGGTGCCTTAGTTGGTTCCAAAGTGCTTTTGGTAATAATATAATCGCTAAACTCACTCCAGTCGCCTCGGCCTCGGAGTGAAGATGATTTTTCAATCTTTCAACGCACGAAAGCCATAAGCACCGGCAGATCCCCCCAGGTTCGATGTGCTCTCAATGTCTCACATGGCGAACCCGAAATCGGTTTGTTTTCTTTACCCCGATTTTACGACACTCGTCAGTTTTTATGCACAGTGTGAAATTGTTTGTCAAGCTCTTATCTTCCTTCTTTCTCCTAAATTCTTATAAGTCATCATATTTGATTTTTTTTTTTCATGGAAAAATTGTATAAAAATAATTACAGATCTGTTCGATTCGGTACGGCAGCAGCCATCTGGTCGACGGTATCTTCACCGAGCCAACATTGAACCCTGGCTACAACCTGGTAACCAGTGTGCCGAAGGGTGCGAAAGCACTGAACGTCACGGCGCTGGGTAATACGAGTAACATTTTGGGTAAGATTGAGAGTCGTGTGTATCATAAGTACGTTGAATCGCAAAAAAGGGAGAAAAAAAGTGATGAATGGCTTCAAACGAGCAAATTAGGCGAATGAGTGCGTCTGGTAAATAGACGAAATTGAGAAGATCGAGATAATTTATATTTATTATCAGACTCGGAGCTATGGATACCTAGAGTATTGTATAATGAAGATGAACGAGCGTTTAATAAAATAGACGGGAAAAGAAATACCGGCTATATCTCTCGTTCACATCGCATCTTTCATTCCCTAATTCGCTGTGCATTGCAGAGCCTGGTTATAGCTTTGAAGAATATTCACTAATTACTCAGATGGGAGACGATAATTAATCCTAAAACGCTTCGGGGGATAGTTCAGTCGGTGATGGTATCGAAATAAAGACGCAGGCATGTTTTAAGCGGTTTTAATGATCCTCTCTGGTCACTAAAGCAGCCGTTGCGCGAGTGCGCATGCGCGCAGTACAATAAAGAGCAATTTTGAGTCCTAGGAGAGATTTGTGACTTTCAGCTGTCAGACGATCTCGAGATCGCGGATTTTTGCTGAATGGGAATCACGTCATCGCGAGGTCAGGGTCGTTCGAGGCTGCGGGGACGACGTTCACCTATACCAGACAGGATTCTCATCACCTTGAGAGTGTGGCGGCGGAAGGGCCTCTGCAAGAGGCAGTCGACGTCCTGGTCGGTATCGTTTATTAATTATTATTGCAATTAACGTATCGTCTAGGGTATAAATTCAAGTCTTATTACATGATAAGAATTTCTACTTTCTTTTTTATAACGATTCGACTCACGCGGCCGAGTGACTATTATGAAGTTTTCATGTAACTTAACTAACTTATTAAACGCGTGAAAATATCGTTATCTCACGGTGATGAAGAAGGTAACTCGACCTGCGTATCCAACTAGAGGTAGTACGATAAGGAATACTCGTTCTCGTCTTTCTTATCTTTTAGGTTACACTGTTTACTCGGTATACTATGAATTTAGATACCAAGATTTGATCTCATCAACATATACCTAAACATACAAATGCTGCAGCAACAAAGCATGCTTATACATATATGTATTACATACTAGAATGAACAACTCTTATACGTTTTATCATTTTAAACACATGTAAAGACTTCAACGTTAATATAAGACACGGAAAAATCATGTTTCCCTAAAAAATACTGGAATTAACTGAATGGATGAGGAGATCGTGGACCTGCAACCTTTTTTTTCGCACTGCTAGTAGTGTGCGAGAGTTATTCTCGCACTGCTCGCAGTGTGAAAAAGTATTTCTCGCACTGTGTCACTAAAACCATCATTTTGATGCTTGGGAATAAATTTCCCGCTAGTATATCCTTCTCATTGTTGGTTGATGATGAGGCAGAACCCAATTCTGGAAGATTATTTAGCCGGAAATGGAACATCCCATGACTTTTCAGCTGATTTACAAGGAGCCCAATCCCGGGATCGTATACAGGTACATAATGTTCGGAGATCCGCCAACAGTGCCGCGTTTGAACTCAAAATTCATTGCAGGTAATTCATTCTGTTTTATAAATCCAACCGGAAGAAGATTGTCGGATCAATTATATAATTTTGTGAACAAATCACGTGACAAATTACATCATGAATCGTTAGATGGGATACAAATGATACATTTTATTATAGTTCATATAAACTTGCTGACGTTAATTTTTCTCTGATTCCATCTCCTCTCCTTCCGTAGCAACGAGTAAGACCTCAAACATTTTTCCATCCGGCGGTTATTCCCGAAGGTAAATTATTCTAATCTTTATTTTACCTTTATAACTTCCAAATTTTGCTCTTTTAACATATTCAAACTGTTTTTCACTTTAGAAAAGAGTTTTTTCCACCAAAAAATCGAATGGCTGGTGACGAGGCTCATCTGCCTCGAACTGTCGTTCCTCAACGACGACCAAGAAGGCGAAGAGTCGCTTGGAAAAGTTTTGGACTCACCAATTGCAACAGATTCTGTGGCGGAGGTGAGCTTTCGTTTCAATCAGTATTTTATCATAAATTATATTTTCAATTGATTTTTCATCGTGAGCAGAAAAAAACTGAGGAAATTTCATTTTCTCGAAGGTATTCAATCGACTCGATTCATCTGCGTTCGTGAGCAGACTCAGGTCCAGGTTCCCGAGAGGCGATGTCATCACTTGGACAAGCCTGTAGGCCAGTCGATTCGATGCAACACTCGACCCTGTCCCGCAAAGTTAGTGTCGACATTTTGGGAAGTCCTCCACAATATCCAACAAGCGGGTTTGGGCTGACTATGAGCCAGCCTTCGAACTTCCCGTTATTTATTTTATTCTCAGCTATTTTCAAATTTGTAAATCTGACCTCAGATTCTTGATCAGCGGTTCAAAAAACCTTCGAGTACAAATTTCCGTAAGATTTCGAATGTTTTTAGTATTTTTCCCAGCAAATCGGACTCGCCATTTTGAATTTCGCTAATCTGACTTCAGATTCGTGATCAGTGACCCAAAAAACCTACGAGTACCAAGTTTCATCCAAATCCAAATGTTTTTAGTTTTTTTGCAGCACATCGAATACGCCAAATGAAAATTTTGCAAAACTGACTTCAGATTCGTGATCAGCGATCAAAAAAACCATATGGTACCAAATTTCACTGAAATCCGTTGATTCGTTCTCAAGATATCGTCATTTTTGTTGCGTTTTTTAGAATTTTGTTATTTGAATACTTCAAAAAGTACTAATCCGATCAAAGCCAAAATCTAATCAGTTCTAAGTTGAGAAAAGCCCCGTCGATTGAGCCCTATCTGATCAAAATCCGCGAACTCGTTCTCGAGATATCGCGCGGACAAAAATGTGGTCACATACACACACACACACATACACACACACACACACACACACACATACACACACACATACACACACACATACACACACACATACACACACACATACACACACACATACACACACACACCCAGACGTCAAACTGAAAATAGTCGGAGGTGATTCTTTGGACCTCGAAATGTGGAGATTTAGTAAAAACTCGACTTTTCATTTTCGGGGTGATCACAATAACTTCCTTTTTTCTCTGAAAACAGAGAAACGGGAAGTTAACAAATCCATAGGAACCTCCATGATTCGGTTCCTTCTTCTAAACTTCTCGTTATTTTTTCAAGGTGGAGGGCCGGAGCCTGGACCGAGTGTTCAGTCACTTGTGGAGACGGATTTAGAACCCGAGAACTGGAGTGTGTCCAGGAAGTGACTCCGGTTCTGACCATGAGGGTTGCTGACGGGGCTTGTATAGATCCCAAGCTTGTACCGGTCAGAGAAGCCTGCAGCCCAACACCCTGCGATCGGACGTCTGAGGGTGATCGTAGTGTTCAAAAACCCCGATGGAACGCTGAACCGTGGTCCGAGGTGCGTGGATCGCATCATTTCTCGCAAATTCGGCAATTAAAATTCCGCAATTTCGCTTCTGTCCATGCAGTGTTCAGTTTCCTGCGGCCTCGGTAGAAGGACGAGGGTCGTGTCCTGCCTGACGACCGGTCGGCCTTGCCCCATCCAGGAGAAACCGGCTGTCGAAGAATCGTGCAATCCGGGAGTTTGCGTCGCAAGACCAACCAGTTCGACTCCCGCGGTCCAGACGAACGTGATTTCTTCCGTTTCTTCGGCGCCGAGCAGTAAGTGGCTGTACACCGAATGGTCTCGCCAGGTTGGTACAGACGTTGTCATCAAAGCGAGTCAATCAACGACTTAATCGTATCGAATGAATCCACAGTGCTCCGCTGACTGCGGGCCTGGAGTCCAATGGCGTCGAGTCGTCTGCGGGTATTCGGAAACCGAAACATGCGACGAATCAACGAAGCCAAAGACTTCACAAAATTGTTCGACCGACACAAGCTGCAGTGGATATTGGTTCACCGGACCATGGACCAGGGTGAGGAAGCACGTCGAAGAAAAGTGTTGCGATACACACGCAGCTCGGCATAATCGAGTCATCTGCCGACTAGAAAATCAAAAGACTCGGTAGAATTTCGGCCGCCAAGTACATGAATAGTGTTATTTTCCACCACACATGCATTAAAAACGAGTGAAAGTTAGGTTAGAACCATGAGAACGGCGTTCTCCGCTAGGGGCAGCGGTTTATCAGTTTATTTCACCATCACTATCGTTACGAGTTTTTTTCCCCTCCCTCTAAGGAGGAGAAGCAAAATTATTTCCAGTTGCTTTGCGCCTGATGCACCGGCAGCCCGCAAAAGAAAGTATAGATAGATCAGTGAAAACTACTCTATCGGTATTACCGACTGATCGCGGATAAAGTAGGGAGTCATGCCCGACCCCCCTCCCTTCCGCTCTAAATTCCCGCCATGTTTTTGCGCAGTGTTCCGCATCTTGCGAAATCGGCGAACAAATGAGGGAGGTCGTTTGCATAGCGAAGATTCGTGGATCTCTTCACGTCGCCCTGGACATGAATTGTCCCGTCGACAAGCCGGACATCAAACGACATTGCAGAGGTCCCGTGTGTCCACCCGCATGGTTCACGTCCGATTGGTCGGAGGTGAGATCATTTCTTGATCTTGGCTCGTTGGTTTTTGGCCTTACCCTCCAATCTTCCGATTACAGTGCACTAGATCATGCGGAAGAGGTATGCAGCAGAGGGAAGTGAAGTGCCTCGAGAGCGATGGGAGGGTGGCTGACCCTGGCCGAGAGTGTGCGGAAGCTGACCGGCCAGTGTTCAGAAAAATCTGCAACGAACAGCCTTGTAAAAACTACGAAGGCGCTGATGCGGGAAACCGTGTTGTTCAGATTCAGAATGACCCGGAGATATCGAACAGTGAGTGATGGCTCGATTGCCTCCAATCGGTACGATAATCTTCCATGTGGTTTGATTTCAGGGCTGGAGGAGGAGAAGCCAGGGTGCAAAGACACGAACTTCAATTGCGGTCTTGTGGTTCAGGCTGGATTGTGCAATTACCCGATTTACCAAGGGACATGCTGCCTTTCTTGTTCCAAGGCTAGTCGACTGGACAACACGTAGTTGGTACACTTGACATATTTACAGGGATCCGATTATCGAATAAGTAAATCTCACCTATGAATACAGTATGATTATTATTTATAACCGTGTGTCGTACCTATGAGAAGTGAATAACATTGTCTACCGTCCTCGGATCAACAGTTGTGTTATTACGTTATCATTATGTTATTCTAGTTATAGTTGATCGCGAATGATCGAATCTCTTGACTAGTGAAAAATTCTTGTAAGCTTCAGTTATAGAATCAGTTTCAACGTATAATCTTAGTTTCATGCTACGACGTATGGTGGTTCGAATACCTGGAAAGTATAACCGAGTTGTAACAACGACCGAAACCCAAAGGATTTATTCTGGATTTACAAAGTTTCCGTAATACTGTATAGAGAATTGATGATGACATGGATTAAAATTGTGGCGTAAAATGTTTGTATAATCCTATGTACGTACAGCACCCTACCAATTACAGTATGATGACTATGTGCGAACCAATGTATCCGTAATCATAATTCACAATTATGCAGTAGAAATAAATTTTTATCGTTGCACATATGAAAATGTTACAGTGTAACATGTGACCTTCCAACAAGGAAATGAATGAGTGTCAAGTTCAGCCATGTTTGTTCGACCTGTTTGCACACCAAATGTGAAACAATCAGCCCTGCCACCTTGGTCATCTTGGTTTACGGCCTGCTACTTTCAAAGATACACAACATCGACGGGTCCTAATGAAAAAGAGCCAACTCGCCGTGCCAGTTAGAAAAGAGCCAACTCGCCGTGCCGGTTAGAAAAGAGCCAACTCGCCGTACGGTTAGAAAAGAGCCAACTCGCCGAAACACAATAGAAATTTCTATAGAATTCGGCGAGTTGGCTCTTTTCTAACCGTACGGCGAGTTGGCTCTTTTCTAACCGGCACGGCGAGTTGGCTCTTTTCTAACCGGCACAGCGAGTTGGCTCTTTTTCATTAGGACACGTCGACATGTTCTCGACTCATCTTATTTTGCACCTACACATGACCTTATTATCATAGATAATAAAACTACATGCTCGATGTTGATAGAAAGCGATTACTAGCGTACTATGTATATCGTGCAGACAAAGGAAAAGCGCCGCTCACAACAAGCTCGCCATCTGCTCCAAGTGGAACAAAAGGGACTTTGACCCGCTGCCTCATCAGAGACAACGACCTTAGGTGTTCTACCTCTCTCAGGTTCTTTTCAATATTATCGCTTTGTTTTCCGTATTGGCTGGTCTTGTGAAAAAAATATTCTGAAACCACTCGTGGCAGCTTTAGGAAGCTACCCTCCCAAGTGTGTACGGAGTCTTACTCTGGAGTAAACAGTTATTCATTCGGTATTTCACCATCTGCCACCATGGGGTCTCCTTAGATCTTCGACCTTCGTGGCCAGTCCATCCACTTGCACATAGAGAATACATTTGTTATATTGTTTCCATTCTTGTACGATAAACTTGGACATTGTCATTATTACAGTAAAACCTCAGTCCCTGTCCCCTCGGTCCCTGTCCAACTTCAGTCCCTGTCCGATCCCTAGCTTCAGTCCCTGTCCGCCGTTCGGTGCCGTATTGGTGCTGCTCACAGCTATCACGCCCCGTCTAACTGTATCTGTATCGTGATTGGCCGAGCGCTCCCCTCCACAGTCAGCTGTTCCGTGGACAGGGACTGAAGCGTTCGGTCCCGAGAGCGGACAGGGACTGAGGTTTTACTGTAGT